>CAVLGL010000068.1:4010402-4610402 GCA_963668995.1 Parnassius mnemosyne
CAACACATTTAAACTTATAACTTTTGTTAAACGCTGCTTAATATTAAATATTAAACAAAAGCAAAATTACGTCCCAATATTTCCAGCTACAATATGAATTATATTTTCTCTCCTATTTTCGTTTTGAAAGCATTATTATTTCAGAGAACTCTTTATTAGGTACTGTAAATAAATCTTGTTTTCTGCTCTCAATACATAAAGTATTGTTCGCAAGTATGATACCAAAGAGGTTTCAAATATTTGATTACTTTTGTTCAAGCAAGATAGAAAATTTTGTTTTCGTGATTTTATTCGATGAACAACTGAGATTTCGTTAAATTAAATGTTATATATCGAATGATGCTTATCGATTTCAATGTTTAAAACATCACTTTTTTTGCTACTATAAGCATGTGCTGGACTATTATTCTCATTGTATGTGGCGATGCACCCAAAGATGGTCAAGCGCACTGTTACACCTAGATAACGTTGATGTGATTCTGACTTTGTATGATATATTAAAAGTGATGTTGTTCTTATAGAAAATGTGTTTTATTTTTAAATTTTTAATTCTTATTTTATTTGGAGATTCTCATAGAGTCAAATAAATAACTTAAATTTAAATTAAATAGCACATAGAATAAAATAGTATAGGATGGATGGGAGTGGAGCAGAATGAAGTGAAAAGGAGGGAAATGGAGTGGAATAGTAGTATAGAACGTTCTACTCTAGAACGTAACAGAACAGGACAGAGCAGAACATAAAATACGTAATAATATGAAAAATAACTTATGTACTTTTAAGTAAACTAGTTTTAAATCCAATTGTGCATGCCCTAAGCGCATTAAAAGTAAATTAAAAAAAAAGTTTAATTATATATATATATATATATTCATTATTAGAGGGTAAGTACCTAACTAAACAAATTCTCCAGCATAAGAGGATAAGAAGAGGAGACTAGAAGATGAAATGCACATATTGTACATCATGACTTAACTGTAAGGTATGTATTAAAGTTTTAATGACCCCTTGGTAGCTTTAAACTCAAAAATATTTTTTTTAAATTACAGATAAATTCGTTTCACTGCTTAAAAATTGTACCAATGTTGTAATTGTTACCATTTTTAATGACTCCATCACAGTGACTAAACGTCTAGTCGTGGTGCTGCAGGGCCGCGGTTTAAAATTCCGTAAGTAAACACTTGTGTGTTTGTATGGCTTACAAATAATTCTACCGGTCTGGATATGTATCATTGTGCAATTTATGTATGTTAACCACCTCCCTATTTTACAAAAAAAGTGTCTATAATTAATATCCATAAATGATGTAGCTAGATGTCATTATAAGTCTATCAATAGGCTAAAACAGATTACGTAAATAGCATTTATAATATTTTAAAGAGCTCCATTGCGGGGAAGAAGTTACTAGCATCATATTTAAGGAGTCGCCGGCGCTATTAAGGATAAATTATGAATGCCACTCTCGCGTTCTTTATTCTTAAAGAAGCATTAACTTCACAGTCTGCGGAAATACGTTTAAGAGGTTATTTAAATTTACATGTTTTTCATGATCTAAAAGATTCACATTTCCGGCTGAAAACATTTCGCTGCTAGTTTATATGATGTGAGTCCTGTTAGCTTTAGGCTTTTAAAGCGTCATAGGACACAGAGCTCGTGGCCTGCAAGGTCACGAGCTATAAAAAGAGGAGCGGGGAAGGGTAGGTTTATAATTTCCAACGTTACTTTCGGAACAATGTTTAACCATACAAGTTTTTAGTGTACAGATGAGTTATCTAACCATCACCCAAGCAAGGGTTGCAGGCCCCGACTGTGACGGCTAACTCGTGTTGGGAGAGGTTCTGAGCGGTGAAAACCACCCATTTACGCGAGTGTAGGTACGGTGTTACCGCGGTGTGGAGGGGTGTGCGGTAATTCCGTCTAGAGACACGCTGCATCCCATCCGTTATCCTAATTGTGTTTGTGACACTAGGTATGTATGTAGTGTTTGTGTGTAATGGGCCAGCGATATTTGGGTCGACGGAATTTAGCGGAATAGGGGAATCTATCAAAACGTTGCAGGGTCTCTGGAGGCTAGCATTGACGTTTGGATTAGAAACGCAAGTGGCTACTTTTAGCACTAGCGGGTTAAGGTGTATCTCGACCCCTCTGAAATAGCGCTGAGATATTTATTTGAAGAGTTCAGAAATTGACGGAATTTCGCGATCCCTGTGAAGAACGGAGTTTCACTGATACTGCTGGACTCCTGTGACTTTGCGAATTAAGCAATTTTTTATAACTTGGAGGTCGTGAATATTTGTATTGGGCGCGTGGGCGAACGATACGCTCACGTAGAATATGATTATAATATAAAATTCTTTAGTTATCTAATTATTTTGTTAAAGAGCAGATTAGAGAACATAATATAGGGATTATTATAACAGTATGTTAAACGAGTAAGCCGTCCTTATCCGGCGAGCTAGTATCGTACGATGTTATGTAAATGTGCGAATGTACAATTTAGATAACCGCTGTAATCCTTGCAGGGATCTGTGTAATGCAAATTTGTAGCAACCAATCTGTGCATATACGAGTATAGACTAATTTCTATATTATTGTAGTCAATATTAGCTTTTTTTAGTACGGTGCTGAACATAGGTCATTTCATAAACATGCTATCAGGCATGCATTCACTATGCCGGGCAAGCAGATTGATGAATCCAGAAAATTTAAACATTGTAAGGGCTTACTTGATACCCAGATTGTAAAATAAAATTAATACTATGACACTTTATTCCTCTGTTAGACTGTTTGGGTGGAGGCCACTTGTCAGTGATGGATTTGATAGGCTGTTGTGATGATGATGATTTTTTATTTAATTAAATACGAAAGATGTTTCAAAAATGTTTTCGAATTATCCCAATGCGCTTCATACAAAATTTAAGTTACCGGTTATATATGTATAAACGTCCCACTGCTAGGCTCAGACCTCTCACTTTTAGAGAGCTATAGAGTTGCGGTGGTGATGCTCTACCGCGTATTGTTGGAATCTACACATCATAACTTTGATTGTTTTTATTTTCATACATACATAATATTCTCGCAATTTTTCCTTAAGCGCTGAGCACAAAATAAAACAGAATTTAAATATCTGCGAGTAATAACTTCATTGTTTTTTTTTATAGGATAGGATGACAAACGAGCACACAGTCCACCTGATGGTAAGTGGTTGCTGTGGCTCGTAGACATCTACATCTATCCTCTTTTGCGAATCAAAATGCAGATGCGTTGTCACCTGTGAGGACTAAGATGGAATGCCTCTTATCCAGTAAAAAGTGTCTCCGGAACTCTACACTCGCCATAAGAGAAACAGCAGTGTTAAGCTGCCATTTCATGCTGGTATTCTGAGAGAGCGAGGTCCTTCTCCGGTTCAGCCGACCCATTCTTGCTACAGCTATACTACTAATATAGCTACACCATGGCTCTACCACGAAAAAAAGTCATTGGTGTGGACGGAGATTGAACCGTGGTTGCTAGTGTACTGTGAAATTGAAGGCTATGTAATTAACAGTGGTAAAGCCACGCGGCAACCTTTACTGTTGCACGTACGGGCTGGCTTGAACCGGGGTGGTACCTCGACCTCACATAAGACCAACGTGAAGTAAAAGCTCTGGTTCTGCATTTCGTCTGGTGAGTGGTGGCCGGAGTTCCAATTCGGCCCCCCTTATATGGTAGCGGAGTTAAATAGTATCCTCCTGGGTACTAACACCCCCGGTGATGAAGAATCCCTCGCTGAGCATCCACGCTCAAGCTACCCTACTCTTCCTGAGTGTGGATGCTCAGGCTGACCCGCGGTTTCTAGAGGGGGGGGGGGGGGTAAAATTCGCTCGAGACTAAACTTGCTCGGGGCAAACGGTGCAATAAGTCAAAGGCGCCCGCTATCACGCTATCCGTGAATTTCTGCAACATCAGGGACTACCCGGGATACAGATTAGACACTACTTTGTGCCCCGGGGTGGAGTTTGTAAAAGACATCTGTTTTCAATTATCAAAATCAAATTATGCTTATGGCTGCACGAATATAGCTACGACCATCCCCGCGTCTCTGGGTGCCACAATAGATGCCATTGTCGCAACGCCGACGGAGACCGACTCATCGCCTACGTTCAAATGGCTGCAGACTTCGTGCTACAATAGGTCCCAACTGCAAATATCATGATACTTGGTGATTATTACGCTCGTTTAACCGATCATGCGGGTAGATCTGTTTATGAATTAGCTGTGGCGTATGGTCTGACACAACTGTTCCTCCTCGCCTCGCCTTCGAGGATCCCAGATGTAGAAGATCATGTACCTTCTCTGTTGGAACTTCTGCTGACCGCTCGTCAGGACGGATATCACGTCTTCGTCGATGTCTCTCTGAGCTTTTCGGACTATTTTCTGATCCGGAGTACGCTGCCACTCACGCTCCCATCGCGGTTGCGTTCTGCAGGTTGCTGCCGTGTTTGGTATTGTAGGTCAGCCGATTGGGAAGGGATGCGATCTTATTTTTGCATCCTACCCTTGGAGGCGGATTTGCTTCTCGCCGGATGTTCACAGCGTTATTGCTCATTGTGTCGGTAATGTGGTGTTATAGGAAATAGAAATATTTATTCCATCATCTGTGGTACCTACCAGAGGCAACCCAGCCATGGTTTGGTCGCTCCTGCAAAATTTCATTACGCCATAAGCAAGAGTTATACCAGGCCTGGGCTCACGCATCTACGTCTTTGGATCCAAATACCAGTGCTCTTAAAAATAAGTATAATTCCGCCTCCAGGACCTTTAAAAGTGTCATTGTCACGGCAAAGTCACAGCATATAGGCAGAATTGGCGGGAAACTAGTTTGTCTTTAGGAACACGTGCATTCTGATCTCTCACCAAGGCTGTCCAAGGGAACTTCTATCAGCCATCTCTCCCATCTCTGCACAGGGAGAACGACTCACTGGCCAATACCACAAAGGACAAAGCCGAAGGGGAAACACACTGCCGATCATCTCACAGTGTGAGTGATCTATGCAGGATTTGCTGTATACTCAACGCTTGGTGCGCAGAGCACTCCTCTCCCTGGATGTCAACAAGTCTAGTGTGCCTGATGGCATACCTCCTATTGTGCTGAAGACGTGTGCTCCAGAGTTGGCAACGGTTTTAACACGGCTTTTACGGTACTCTTACTCCCTAGGCGTAGTCCCGAAATCATGAAAGACAGCTTTCCGCGATCCCTAAAAAAGGTAACCACTCTAATCCATCAAACTATAGGCCTATCGCCATCACCTCCTTGTACTCTAAAATAATTGAGTACATTATTAAAAGCCAGCTCATGCAGTGCTTTGAGGATCACCAACGGAATAGTGATCTTCCGTACGGTTTTCGTCGCGGTCGCTCGACTGGTGATCTTCTGGGTTACCTAGCTCATAAATGGGCGGAGGCAGTAGAGTTCAAGGAGGAGGCGTTGGCCGTTAATTTGGACATAGCGAATGGGTTTGGAACAAAGCGCTTCTTACGAAGCTCCCTTCCCATGGGCTTCCCGAGAAATTGTTCGATTGGATCATAGTTACCATATTAGCAGCCCGAAGTCAGGATTTTAACAATATTTGATCCATGTGTCCCATAAAGCACGCAAAACCTTTGGATCTGCATTCGATCACTCTCTATATATTTGTATTGGTTTACCGTCCCATCAGTATATGTGACTAAAAAAATCGAAACTGCACCTGAGCTTGCGCCTTCACTCGTGATCCATAATCGTGTACTGCGTTATTAAAGAAAGGCGAAATTAACGTTTTTACGTGGTCATCATGCTGCAGCTATTTTACCACGCTCTCACAGAATACCAGCTTAAAATAGCAGTTTAGCACTACTGTGTTTCGTATGGTAAGTGTAGAAAACCGGATACCATTTTTACTGGAAACCAGGCATTCAATCTTAGTCCTCACGGGTTGCCACCCGCAACGTTCTCTACACTCACCATACAAATGAAAATAGTATTGCTGCTATTTTTCTGTCGCCTCTTATGACACCCACGGAATAACATGGGATAGTGGATATTCTTACACCGCCACTACGCGGTTCATACTAACATACACACAATGATAAATACATTACTGTTCTGTTTACAAATTTTCCGCCTTTAAGGACGCTAAAAGGGGAAAGTTTTTGTGAAGTTCTTAAATATGTATTATTCATATTTATCATAATTTCTTTTACGGATTTCCACACCATCACGCAATTAAAAAAAACATTACATACATAGTTATACAACTTCGTTATACTTTAAGGTAAGATTTTCGGAAACCTAAATATTAAATGCATATTTTTATTTTATTAGAAAAGTAATTTTCAAGTTACTAAACATATTTCATAATTTTTCTGTATATAAATATGAAATCGCTCCGTAATTTTTTTTAATAATCTAGAACACAATATATCACAACCTAAAGCATTTAATTTTTCATAATACTTTCTGAGTGCCTAAATGTGATGCCTTTGTAATAAAATGTAGTTATTGTCCCAATTTTACGCTAATATACGAGGGTTTAACCTGTACAATATTTTTACTATACAAAATAATTTATACCTAGTCAGATCATAAATTCTGTCACATGTTTAATATAAAACAATTGAAACAAGTTTATTCATTATGTAACTATTTATATACCAAAATGAACTTAACAAAACATAGATTCTTATGACACTAAAGTTTATTCAAAATGACCTCCGTGATTTTGAATACAGGCCTTCAATCTGCGCGGCCAGTCGTCTATCGCAGCACGAACGAGGTCCATGTCAATATCGGCGGCTGCCTTAATCAAGGATGTCTTGAGTGACTCCAAATTGGGATGAGGCTTTGAGCACGCCTTTTCTTCCAAGTGTTGCCATATCTTGTAATCTAACGGATTCAAATCTGGACTGGAGGAGGGCCAGTCTTCGTGCCGGATGAAGTCGATTTCACGCGCCGCCAGCCATTCTTGTGTGCTCTTCGCTCTATGAGCTGGCGCCGAATCTTGTTGGAATACCCAGTGCCTGTTATTGAACATGGTATGAGAAACAGGTTCCACAAGGTTCGTCAGGACTGTATTTTGATACACAACTGCATTCGTTTTTACACATTTCTCACAAAAATGTACCTCTGTTAAGCCCCAATAAGAAACTCCCAACCATACCATGAGCGAGGATGGAAAATGACCTCGTTGGACACACGGAATACGGTTGCTCGCTTCTTTACTACTGTGTGCGTACACCTAATCATTTTGTTTGTTGTAGCTCTCTTCTACGGTAAAAATTTTTTCATCTGAAAAAAGAATTTCCCGATATTTTTTTCCCGCGTACCGCTTCAACAAAGCGCGGCATCTCTTCAGTTTCAGGTCCATTAGACGAGCATTCAAACGATGTCCTGTTTTTCTTCGATATGCCCGAAGCCCTAAGTTTTCATTTAACACCCTTTTCACCGTGGTTCTGCTTAACCCCATCTGAAGGGCCAACAGTTTCTGCTTACGTTTGGGATTTCTTTGAATTCGCGCCTTCACAGCTTTTATCACTGCTGGAGTCCTAACAGACCGAGGGCGACCACTTCTTGACCTGTCATCTACACTAGAATCTTCATTGTATCGTTTGATGGTACGATGAACCAATCTTTTGGTTATGTTCAAATTTTTCAGTATGTTAAGAATTTGAATTGGCGCGTAACCGCAACGATGCTACGCAATAACTGCAACACGGTCTTCTTTAAGCGCCCACTCCATATTTAAAAATGAGTAAAATTCTAAAAAGTATACAGTTTTATTTTCATGAACAATTCGAAATTCGAATTCAATAAACTTTTTTGTGGCCAGCATTCTAAAAGAAAAGTTTTTACTGTGTGACACTACTTATGACCTGACTAGGTAATATACAAAATTTTCGACCTTATTTAAAAAAGAAATAAAGCATTCAATATTTTTTTCATTACGAAATTGAAAATTCTCTGAACCGCAAATTGAAAAATCGCGAAAAAAAAACATTTTCCACAGAAAATTGCACACTCTCACCTAGATGGTATTTTTGAGAAATCGCAAAATACTTTTTCATTTTTATTTACATGGTACTTTCAGCAAGCATTATGTCAATCACCCCGTAAAATGAAAAGTTTCATACAACATTTTACAGCCTATTTATCCCTCCCAGGGAATAGGAAAAATATGATTTATTTCTTAGTGGATACATACGTCATAAAAGGTAGTTACGGTACAAATTTCAGATTTCTAAACGTTGAACGGTGACACCTGTTGATAAATGGAAAAACTAGACATACGGTTAAATTATTTTTGTCACTTTTATTTTTATTAGACATACATAAATCTTTATAAATTACAAAATATAGGCTATTAATTTGTAATCGAAATAAAAAATATTTATGTTATAAAATAAGGATTCAACATACTTAGGAAGATCTATGTTTATTGTTCAGCAGTGGAATTTCGTAAGCTCTGATGGATAATGGATGATAAAATTATCAATAGCATGTTTATTTAGTAGTCTATCATTACTTACGAATTTCTCATTGCTGATGATGGGCCTCTCTAATTGTAAGAAGTATTTGACTTAACCGTCACACTTGACAGCCAGATTAACGAAATTGCACTCCATCGCTAGTCTGACTATTTTTCACCTGGTATAAGGTGATGGAAAGAAGAGATTTACAAAACTTATAAACTAAACTGTGCTTCGTTGGAATCGGTATCTTTAATTAGGGATCTAGGATTGTACTTAGACTCTAAACTACACTTTGATGAACACGTAACGCACATAACCAATAAAGCCTTTCAGGTTTACGGTTTTTTCATGCGGACATGTTCTTCCCTCCAACATCCCACCACGTTTTTAACTTTATATAAAACTCTAATAAGATCTCAGATCGAATATGCATCAGTTATATGGAGTCCAATGTATAATAAGTATAGTTTACAGTTGGAGCGTGTTCAACGAAAGTTGAACAAATCTACAATGTTCAAATGCTTTAAAAGTAATTCTAATGAATGTTATGAACTTTTATTAAGAAAATTCAGTATTATTTCTTTAGAATCAAGATCTGGATCTCTTGGATCAAACTTTGCTTTACAATATCTGCCATAACAAATTTGACTGTATTGAACTCACCAATCAAATATACATTCGTATACCCAGTCGCTCGAAGCGTATACGTGAGCTTCATTCACATCAAATTTTCTTTCCTAAACCAAGTAAAACAAATGCCGGTGCGCGTGCACCTTTAAATCGTATAAGGTAACTATACAACAAGAATTTTAATGAAATATATATTTTTGGATTAACTTCTTCCAAATTTAAAAAAAAGCTGTGTATGAGGTAATATCTGTATCAGATGCAATTTAATGTAATTGTTTATTTATGTTTAATTTAATTATTTACATTTATGTATTAACTATGTATGTGTATATGCGTGCGCATGTACATTCATATATATATATATATATATATATATATATATATATATATATATATATATATCAGTTTGTTTTACTCTGTATTTCCTAGTGAACGGGTCGTTATAATAGACCATTAAAAATTTAATTTTAATTGTTTAGTACACTGACCCAATAGTAATATGTAGATAACGGTGTTGATTGTATGATTATTAAGCTTAAATATAGTATTGTATTTAATAATGTGATTATATTGTACGATTGTTTGTTATCCCAAATAAAGAGAAAAAAAATGTTGCAGTACCTGTTATATGATGTTCTTAAGATTTCATTAATAGGATTTTTGCGATGTTTCTTGTACAGATTGTCTCTATGTAGCAATCATTTGTGTAAACCTTGTGTAATCCAGGGTTTAATGGGCCTCGATCTGCGTGACAGCTTAATTATTTTGGTATTGCTAGTTAAGATATGGATAATAGGATCAATTAGATACTTAGCCGCTTGATTAAAATTCAGTCATTAAAATTAGGTTAATAGGATCAGTAGTCACCTTTTCATCATCTATTTTGTTAAAACAAGTGCGATTAGATGTTATGATTTTATTTGCCGAGAGTGATATCAAAATGGCAAAGTGATCTGTTACCTTCGATTGTAATAGAGCTTTAACAAGGAAACTAGTTTTCAGATTGACATGGTCGAAACATGTGGATCCGTGTGTTGGTATGGTGTGACCTGGATAAATTCCATGATAGTCCAGAATTTCGAGATATTCCAATGAAATTAGAATTTTTTGACTGGTTGTAAATCAATATTGATATACCCTGTGATTACGACGTTCTTGTGACATTTAAACTCATAGGGGGCAATATCAAGTGATTTCATAAAATTTGTAGGATCACTAAAAGCATAAGGGCTGTAAAATGCGAGAATAGCAAAGGCCTTTCCAATACTTGTCATTAAACATTTTGATTCAGAGACATATAGCTCCCTAACACTTACGTTGACAATTTTACTTTTTAAGTGCACGACGACTACGTCGTTTCTATTGTAATTATTTGAAGAACTACAGTTTGTGTACCCATCTAAATTAGGCGTTATGGGATTGCAAGAGAGTCAACATTCCGAGGGAACAATTAAATCGCAAGAAAGTTTGATTCTATCTAGCAAAATTAGGTCTGTAAAGTTTCATTTATTACTTCGAATATTTTGCGATAAAAGTGTAAGTGAAGTTTTTGCTGAGATGTAAGATTATCACAATCTTCAGGAGTACATAAAACCGAGTCACAGACAGGTACATCATACAAGTTTGTTAAAAAATCATTTAAAGCAGTGAAATTTATTTTATTTTCCACCGACATCAAAATGAGGAGGTACTCAATTCGACTGTATGATTTTTATGGGTTCTTTTTTGTTTGAAGTTGGTGCTTCTTATGTAGTTCCATATAAATTTGATCAAGGTCTGACCAATAGTTTTTGAGTTATTCTTAATAATTTATATTGAAGTCGGTTGTACATTTTTTTTTGATTACTTAAATCGTATTGGGGGTATTGTGTACCACTCTCAAGCTTGGTAGCGCTCGGGTGTAAATTTATGCAGCTATATAAAATACAATAAAGATCATTAGAAGAATAGTAAATTTAAAGTTGTATGTGATTATCCTGGCTGCATAAATATAATTTATAATTAATGTATATAGAATTGATAATAGACGTTAGTTCTGTGTTAAGTTTATAATATACTCGTATATTGCAGAGTTTATATACTCCAAAAAAACAGAGATAGCAATTGTATTTTATTAAAGACTTTTTAGTGTCCCGACACACTCTTATGAACTAAATTTCATATGATAGCACGAGCGAAAATTTACCCATTCAAAAACTTTCTAAACCAATTTATTATTCCTAATTAAATTTAAACAAATAATTATAATTATATATATATATATATATATATATATTAGTCTTTACTTAATTTTGATACCCTTATCGATAGGTTTGGGTAATTTTTTTATTAACGTATTACTATTTCGCGCCAATAAGAAAACTTGGGTTTTCAAGAAGAACATAACGATACCTTAACTGTCGAAATCCATTCAGCTGTTTGGAAGGTACGAGAAAATAGAGAAATTTACAAACATACAAGATACGCGCGAAAAACATAACCCTTCCTTAGCAGTCGGGTAAAAATAGATTTTAGATTTGTGTATTGATAAATTAATATTATGTTATAATGAAAACAAGTCTTATATTACAAATTAGGCTTAGCAGGCAGTTGCCGATTACCGAACCAGACGTCTTACTTTTTTGACGCTGCCACCTGTTACCGATTTAGATATTTCACCACTTGCCATCAGGATTCTAGCTTTTAATAATAAACAAAAAAAAAACAGAAATTATACTAGTTCTACCTAATTCCAAATTTATTATTTTATCAATAAAGAATTTTAAAAGGGTCCAGTTTACCGTTACATTCCATTCAAAGTCCACTGACTTCTCCCATATACTGCCTCAAGGTGAATATTTGACATAGTTGCCACGCTTGGCTCCTATGAGCATATTTAAACATAATACAAAAATGTATCAAGGCTCAAGAAATTTTCTTTGTAAATTTTTTTTAAAATTAGCTTTAATGATATAGGTAATGAGAAAGAACCAAAAAATACGAGTATATACTATTTATACTTCTTTTTTGAGTATATATATTTTATACTTTTTGAAATTTACTTTTAATTTTTTTTAATATTATTACATATCAAAGAAATTAAAACTTTCATAATTTTTATAGGACTTATGTTTAGCCTGTCTCTTTTGAAAACACGTGTTGCCTCGTGTAATCTAACGCTTTGATTTTATTGCAAACCCAGGGTGGTTGGGCTTTGCCTGCGAAGGATTTATTAATGTGGTGTCATTTAGATTTAAGGTAATCATCAAATACCGCTTTTTTTAAACAAGTTTTTTTTAAAGGATCGAGTGACAAACGAGCACACAGTCCGCCTAATGGTAAGTGGTTGCTGTGGCCCATAAACATCTACATTTATCTTCGTTTGCGAATCAAAACGCAGTCAAAATGCGTTGTCACCCGTGAGGACCAAGATGGAATGCCTCTTTTCCAGTAAAAAGGGTTTCCGGTTCTCTACACTCACGATACGAAACACAACAGTGTTAAACTGCTATTTGACGCTGGTATTCTGTGAGAGCGTGGTCCTTCCCCGGTCGAGCCGACCCATTCGTGCTACAACTATACTACTAATATAGCTGCAGCGTGGCTCTACCACGTAAATAGTGTTTTTCGGGTAAAATATAGCCTAGTTCACACCTGGCATTGCTTAATCTTCTATCCGTGAAGTTTCATTACAAACGGTTCAGCGATTCCAAAGATTAGCCCAGACATCTCTTACAATCACAAAAAATTTAAAAACGTTAATTTTAAAAATGGTCCTTTTGGTATGTATATTAATATAATATAATGCAAATAATTTAATAAATAAAATATAATATATGCAAGCATCAGCTCGATAAAAGGCAGCTATTTTGATATTAGAGAGAGATACACTAATTTTATTTATATATGCACGGGGTCTGTCTTAGAGCAAACGTTAGCTTGAAATACATTCAACACGATCTCGTGGGACGTGCTGGGTTCAAGTTGTATTGTTTCACGTGTAAATAAGGACTTTTTGTTTAAATGCGTAAATTTCAAATATCAAAACAAGGCTTTTTCAGGACTTTAATATTTCGTAGGGTAACATATGGACGTTTTTTAAAAAGGTGCGCAGTTTCAAATCAACAACAGTAATTAATGTTTCTTTAAACGAAGCCATTTCTGTAACATCGTCCCAAACGATTACAATATTACGACAAGTTGTACTGTATAATTAAGTATTAAATCAAAGATGTTATAATTAATGACCTAAGATCCACGTAAAAAAATAAAATTATGTGACTTACCTAGCTTGAAGAGCAACTTCTACTATTACATCTGAATTAATAGACCATAAATCATCGTAAAAGAATACAGATACAGGCTATTAAAATTAACAAAAAAACATCCAAGTTTCAATTAAGTAGATGAATTAATGCTGTCTGATTGAGATGCTATAATTAATAAAATTAAATCCAAGCCCAAGCATACCACCGCAAGACTTCAAGATAAACTAAGCTCATTCTGTGTATATCCGACTAAAAACTAATATACAGATGCTAAAGGTAGCTAGAGTTAACTATGACATCATCATTTCAACATCTTACTATCTCTTTCTTCTTTAATTTATGGTCACTGATCTATCGCCTAAAGTCTGTTGGCTTTTTTTGAGAATAATTTATTATCATTTGTGTGTGCCCTACCGTTTCCCGTTACCAACACGTTAATCTCTCTCCACGTTTTATTTATTTCTTTTATGAGTTAGTCGTCTTTTGTGTTCCTTCAATATTAGTATATTTTGTATGTATATCTTTCCTTTGTGAACAATAGACAAAGACTATTGCAATTTAAAATAAAAGTAATTTTTAATTTGTTAATTTTGTATTTAGTGCAATGTAATTATCTGAGGTTTGAAACATTGGATTTTGATTAAAAATTTCAAGGTATCAAAGCGCTTGGTTGCCGCGCAGCGAGTAGTGGTTTTGGTATCAATATGCGACATTTTTGTATGATCTATGATTAATTGTGCCGGATGTGAATCCCAAATTGAGATTGGTCATGTTTCACGACTGGCACAAAAAAAGATTGCTATATCACCAAATATTATAGCCAAGGAAGCCATGAGTTTTTCTAGCACACCACATAATCAATACTTACGACACATACGGTACGAAAAGGGATGATATCAACCACATCAGAGCATGTCTTCGATGCTTTATTGATTGAGACGCCGAAGCTATAATCGCCTAAGCGGATATTGACATGGATGATATTATTCAAACATTAATTAAAATGTATTAGTATTATATTTGTGTTTAATTGTGTATAATTAAAAATTTACACTATTTAAATATTTAACGTCTAAGTATAATACAAATTCATTCATTTATATCAGCCTATAAAAACCCCACTGCTATGCAAAGTTCTCTCTCACATGCACTACCTCGTTAGGGGAATATTTGCCATATTTCTCGGGTGGGTTGACTGTGGGTAGTTCTACCAAGAAGTGACCACTGCTCATCTCCAGTTCCATTTCCCATTGTCGCCTCTAACGTAAGGTTACATATTGTTATTTAATTATTTATTTATTTAAAATCTTTATTGTTCTAACCATAGAGATTACAAATAGCGGACTTAATGCCAGTTAGCATTCTCTGCCAGTCAACCCGTGACGTGGTGAGAAATTAGTGGCACACTTACGCGATCAATCCATGTTACAGATTTTACCACTCCCAATTAAATATCTATTGTATTTTATGAAAAAATAGAAAAAAAAACTGACGTTTTTAAAATTCGACCGCAATCCTTACAAAAGTTTAAAAGTCTTACGGCACACACGAGAAAATATAGGGTAGTGGGTTCTCTTAAACCGGCACCATATTATCTTCTATATAAAAAAAAAAAACAATGTTCTTATCTTTCTATGATCGAAATACCATTTATGCGATCAGATCAGAGGTAATTAAAGATGTAGTGTTTGAGGAATCGGAACATACATAAACAGATCCAAAATCTAAATGTTAGTAGGAATCTACACCTACGTAGTTGCCAAAACTATTCGGATTCGACATTATCGTAGTTTGCTTCGATCTTTAGGCCAAAATAAGAAAACGTGGCTTACGAGTTTCCTACAGATATCATTATAGCCATTTAGTTTAGAACATAAGTAAAATACCCATACCGGCGATAATTACACGGTTTCGTGGCGCAGTGGCTTAGCATTGAGTTGGGCAATGAGAGCTGCGGGTTTGAATTCTGCAAACAATAAGAATTTGTATCGCCTACAAATGATTGTTACGGTTCTGGATGTTGTCCACGTTCAATTTAAGCATGTAAACTGCCTCCACGATATGAGAGAAATACATAACAGCAAGAGCATCAGAGGTCTGACTGCGATTATAGAAGTTTAATAATAATTTCAAAACATTAACAACGATTTTCATGACATTACAATTAAACGGTGTTTAGTTATATATTAAAAAATATTTTAAAAGAAATTCTTTTATTATTTGACACAAATTCACATCCTTCAAAGTAAAGTATTTGCTAAACATCACAAATTAAATTTTCCAAACGGTTAGCACTTAAAATGGACTTTCAAAAAGGTCGATTGCTTACTTTAGCAACGGTTTAACGGGAGATCAAAAAGCTATCAACGTGGATGTCAAGGGTACGGATGCACCCCAGAGTATTGACCACAAATTCACTATTTTTCCTTAACAATATAATGAGGTTTTTTTATTTTAATAATTTAAGTTATGATTTGAATAATTGAAGTAATTTATTATATTTCTTCAACAAATTAAAGACTTAACAATTGAATGATGTGTTTTTCGTCATGGTATTGCCATTCCGCATTCATATTACAAAACTTTATTAAAAAAAATCTGATTTCAGCACTAAAATCCAGCAAATAGGCATAAATGGTATGGTTCATACACTCTCAATGCTACCATCGTACATGCACCCACTAACGCACGCACATACTCACTCACTCACGTATGCATGCACACATCCACTCTCTCTCTCTCTCTCTCTCTCTCTCTCTCTCTCTCTCTCTCTCTCTCACACACACACACATACACACACACACACACACACACACACCATTTATTTTATTTCTCTGTATGTATACCACCTTTTGTTATTACTACACTATAAATGTATCACTGGTACATGGAATTTTGACAGATTTGTTCATTTCATTTCATTTTATTTTATTTTACCTTTATTTTATATTTTTGTTAATATTTTTTCTCTTGCTGTTTATTATCATCTGCCTCATACTCCTGGCTCCACTGAAAATCAGCGTTACGAATTGATGTAATTATATCTTCAATTCGTGACTTAAAGCTGAGTGGAGACCATTTTGGTGCATATTACGTTTATCTTATAATATGTTTTTTAAATATTTTTGTTAAATTAAAAAAATTGTTCTATTTGAATATTTTTTTGTTTGTTATAATTTATGTGCCAAATAAACTTATTTCTTTCTTTCTTTCTTTCTAATATTATAGTTGTAGCAAGATTGGGTTGGTTCGACCGGGTAAGGACCACGCTATCACAGAATACCAGCATAAAATAGCAGCTTAACACTACTATGTTTCGTATGGTGAGTGTAGAGAACCAGATATCCTTTTAGTTGGCAATTTGGCATTTTATCTTCATCCTTAGGGTTGACAATATATAGATATCTTTGGGGCACAACATCCACTTATCATCAGGTGGACTGTGTGCTCGTTTTGTCACCCATATTCTATTAAACAGTTAGAAATATTTTACTGTCCACTAAATACAAATTTAAACCTTCAAAATTAAGAAAACTTTTTAGCTACGATCTGCATGAAAAATAAAATAGCGTTTCTTACCTCGTTTGAAAAGCGATACGGAAAAGACGGTAGCCTAAAAGTCGCGGGTTCGAAACTATCATTAGAATACTGTCATGAACCACTTCTATACTAAGAATTTTAAGCTTACTTTGATGCTAATAACATCAAATCCTGTTTACATCACTCGTGGTGGTGGTTGTAGTAATGTTAATAGCTCAAGTGATGAGCTTCAGTGTTATATAAAAATATGCAGATTTCTTAACTCTTTTTTCATTGACCTACTTTTGAATATTTTAGCGAGCTAGCAGGCCTTTTCAGAGTGTTACACTATACTTTATTATGCGCCCTGTGTATTAAAAATTAATATTTTTGCAGGATGTAAATCTAAGCGTGCGCAGGAATTGCGTAACTTAATTCTTCCCATTCCATTCCATTATCGGATGGCCAGACGCTCGCCTGTTCTCTACTCCTTTGTCGTCGACATATCACGCATTTGAACCTAACGGTTTGCTTCATCGTTCATAACATGTTCAAGAAAAGGTTTGAATTTGCCTGCATCTTTCTTTCCATACGATTATAATGTGTATTCAAGGCAAGAGTGAATAGGCTATTGTTATGCTAAGTCAGTGCGCTTTACCATCTTGGCGGCACGAATTCTTATCATTAGGTGTTGTCCAGCAATGGCATATAATAGTAAAAAAATATTCAGGGCAATAAGTAATTAATACTGAATAACGAAAAACTTAAAATATTGTACCACCGTCTACAGTATAAATTATTTAAATAACTCAAAACTATTAGTTCGACTTTGATCAAATTTATAAAGGACCACAAAAAAAACCACCTCTAAAATAAAAAAAGAAATATCGAAATCGGTTCAACCACAAAAAAATTATAAGGTGACACATATAAAAAGGAACATACAGTCGAATTGAGTACCTTCTCCTTTTTTAAGTCGGTAGAAAAACCACAGAGCAGCGGACCAGAAAGTACAATTGAAGTATGTTAGAAGAAACCGGAAGTGAGCCAAAATAAATTTAATTAATTAATTATAAATACATGATGATCTAAGTTATAGTCCTACCGTAATTAAAAATTATTTTTAAAATAAAAAGAAATATAAAACAATGTTACTCACTCAAGCTTGGAGTTGGTTTATGCTAATAGACACGAAATTAAAAATTTTAATTCAAAACTGTTTTAAGCATATTTCCGCGGAACTTGACGGTAATGCATTTTACAAAAAAAGGAAACGTGGGACAGGCTTTTATAATTTTACCGGTGGCTCCTTAAAGCATGTCGTGAACTTTCGCAGCGCGCTGGTTGCTCTTAAAAGATGCATAGAAATCTCTCTATTTTCTTTATGTTGATTATTTTAAACAGTTAACAACTTTAAATCTTTCTGCTACGTTATACAAATATACATCAAATCTACTATCATTTTAAGAATAATTATATTAATATTATGTGGCCAGTATGGTTAGAAACCTAAAACAAGTAAAAAAAAATATGTTAATAATCTCATATTATCGTTACGGATTGAATGACCCGGCGTGACCTTAAACTTCCTTGAATAGGAATTTGATCTCTTTTTAATAATAAAATGCAGTAATTTGCTCAATCGACCTTTACTTGATCTCTAAATTTTACAACGACGACCGGTACAACATTTTTTAAACATACCTACACAGCTTACGGACTAATATTGGCATGAGAACTGCTAATATAATTTGACAGGCGCTTCAACATGCCCCCCGGCGTTGAAAGTCTACCTTTCAACCAGATTCTTCAGGTTCAGGAAGCGGACAAATTTTGCTAAATGATCGGCGAACTATACCAGTCGATGTTTTGATATCCGCCACCCTTGATACGCCGTCCGAGCCTTTACAGGAACGCCATTTCATCCGCAGTTGAAGCTCTGATATATATTCCTTGCTCCATCTAGCCCAAAAATGTTGACGTAATTGTTCTATTCGTTGAAATCGGGTTAAAGAGCTTACGGAATGATCTTTATAGTCTGGTGTCGGCAAGGAAGTCAAGGGGCGTCCAATCAAAAAATGATCGGGCGTTAGTGGTAGCAAGTCTTCAGGATTCGTTGACAAAGGTGTGAGTGGTCTGGAGTTAAGTATAGCCTCAATTTGTATTAATGTGGTATTTAGTTCCTCGTAAGTCACATTACAATTGCCCAGCACTCTAACTAAATGATATTTAATGCATTTGACACCAGCCTCCGCAAGCCCAGCAAAATGGGGAGAATAAGGCGGTATGAAATGGAAATTAATTCCTTCATTTGCCATTACCTCAGATAAAGAATTACAATACGTCCTAATAAATTTTGAAATGTCATTGTATGCGCCTACAAAGGAGGTACCATTATCCGAATAAATATTAAGAGGTTTCCCTCTTCTAGACATAAATCTGCGCAAAGCTAATATGAAGGTATTGCTAGTTAAATCACCCACTAATTCAAGATGAATTGACTTAGTCGCGAAGCAAATAAAAATAGCTATATACACCTTTACAATTTTACAACCACGGCCATGGCGAGAAACAGATTGAATTGGTCCCGCATAGTCTAGTCCAATATTTTGAAATGGAAAACCAGAAAGGATGCGTTGGTGTGGTAGGTTGCCCATTATTGGAGAGATGGTTTTTCCTTTCATTCTATTACATCTTACACATTGTCGATAACAAGATCTGGCCAAATTACGACCTCTAATCGGCCAGTACATCTCTCTTATAGTGGCCAACATTAGCTGTGGTCCCGCGTGCATTAACCTTATGTGCTCATAATTGAAGAGCAATTTGGTAAAATAATGAGTGGACTGTATAAGTATGGGATGTTTTTTCTCATAACAGTAATCGGAATTTTCAAGACGCCCTCCAACACGCATTATTTTATTATCATCGAGAAATACATTAAATTTATGCAACGGACTTTTAGTGGGTAAACTTTTATTTTTAATTAACATGGTGTATTCCTCAAATGATTCACTCTGAGATATTCTTATAATAACATTGAGTGCGGTTTGCAACTCTTGATTGCTTAGAGGACCGTGAACGGATTGCTTTCTACAATTATTAATAAAACGCAGCACATAAGCAACGGTCCGATTTAATCTAGTATATTTAGAAAAGCGTTTAAATTCAATTAATTTATTCCCACCTAAATCTTCATTGTTGCTAGAATGAAGTATTCCGTGGAGGATAACATTTGACGATTTAATCTCAGGCAACTCGTGATTAATACTTAAGAAATTTGCAGGCCAGTGAGAGACCTCTTTCTTTAAAAATTCAGGTCCTGACCACCACTTACTCATGGATGAAATATCCTTACAACTCACACCGCGAGAAATATGATCGGCCGGATTACACTCTGTTGGGACATGCCTCCACTCGCAATTTCCAGTCTTCTCTAATATTTCAGCAACTCTATTTCTGACAAAGGGTTGTAGCTTGCTAGGTAACACCTTTAACCATCCTAACACGATGGACGAATCTGTCCAAAAGAAAGTGCGCTTAGCCTGTTGTCTCAGCGATGCTACAACCTTTTGGTAAAGGCGAGCTCCAACAAGTGCACCACAAAGTTCCAGTCTTGGGATTGTTATAGGTTTAAGCGGCGCGACACGACTTTTCGCCATCAATAATTGAATTAAAACCTCACCCTGATCATTAACACTACGCACATATAAACAGGCGCCATATGCTCGCTCAGAAGCGTCCGAGAAAATATGAAATTCAAACAAACTAGGCGAGTCACAAATAACACGACGTGGAATACGTAGAGTATTTAATTTAGGTAAATCGACTATTATCTCAGCCCACATCTTGCTGATTTCTGGCGTCAACTGCTCATCCCATGACAGCTTGAGCAGCCACAACTGTTGAAGAAGCATTTTCATCTTAATTACACAGGGAGATAGAAGTCCTAGTGGATCAAAAATCTGAGAAATCACAGATAACATATCACGCTTTGTTCTACCTGAGAATAGCCCTCCTATAGGGAAACAAAGTTGGTCAGTATGTGATTGCCAACCAAGGCCTAAAGTTTTAGTCGGTTCAAAGCCACCAATATTCAAATCAAGCGGAGAAATATCATTTTCACTAACCAGTTGAGATTCATTCGACTTCCACTTTCGCAAAACCATATGAGCTGATGCAAGTGTGGAAGTCACTTTACGGCGCAAATCTGTAACCTCGTTAATATCATCCCCTCCCGTTAGCAAGTCATCAACGTAAAAATCGTGAATGATCACTTGAGCAACCTTGTCATCGGTACACTCTAAGCCTAATTGTTGGAGGCACCTAGTTGCCAAAAAGGGAGCACTAGAGGTGCCGTAAGTCACGGTGTTAAGTTGATAAGCTTGAAGCTGTTCTGAAGGGTTATCACGCCAGACAATTTGTTGCAAATAGCGGTCATCGGGATGAATGACTATTTGCCGGTACATTTTCTCAACATCAGCTGTGAGAACGTATTTGTGTAGCCGAAAGCGTAAAAGAATGGACAAAAGGTCGTCCTGTACCACGGGACCTACCATCTGTATATTATTCAAGGAAACACCCGAAGAAGTCGGACTGCTAGCATTGAAAACGACTCTTAATTTAGTAGTAGTACTACTTTCCCGAAGCACACCGTGATGTGGTATAAAATGCATCTTACGTGGTAAATTATCATTCTCACATTTCTCCATATGACCCAGACTTTCATACTCTGACATAAATTCTTTATACATTTCATAGACCTGAGATTGACCTGCTAACCTGCGCTCTAGCGATAGTAAACACTTTTTAGCTCGTGGCCAAGAATCACCTAATACGTCAGGATTATGTTTTAAGGGTATCCTCACGCAAAATCGACCATTTGCCAGTCGCGTGGTGTTTTTTAAAAAGTGTTCTTCGCATAATTTTTCTTCGTTTGAATAAAGAGACGCAGGGCTTACCTCTTCGAGGTGCCAGAAGCGTACTAATTGTTTTTGTATATCTTCATCTAAATCTTTACTAGCCTCATCTTGAAATATTCTTGTAAAATTACATTTAATAAAGTTAACCCCTTTCTTTACATATCTATAATCTATCGGACCTGATACTAACCATCCTAAGCTAGTTTCACAAAGAATCGGCTGACCGTCCCCTAATTTTAATCTCTGCGTTCCTATTAAGTCCCAAAAGACATCAGCACCTATAAGCATGTCAACGGGAGCAGGTGAGTGAAAATTAGGATCTGCCAGAGAAATATTAGATGGAATTTTTAAGTTTGACAAATTAACATATCTAGTAGGTACATTTTGGGTTATTGATGGTAGGACAAAACAATGAAGATTACTAGAGAAGTTATCATTAAATGATTTTATCGATACCTTACAAATCTTCTTGATGTGTGCCGAAGCATTATTAATACCGACTACCGACTGATTTACATTTTGAGCGGGCAAACCTAGCCTTTGATATAACTCTTCAGTTATTAAACAAGCGTTACTGCCACTATCAAGAATAGCACGAGCAATATATGGACAACCATTCTTACCTATAACTTTAATTAATGCCGTCGATAACAATACGTCGCCTTGTTCACTACACGATGCAGTGCCTACCTTTGCGGATAATGACAGATGTGCGTTAGAATTGGATGACAACTGTGAGCCTGTCGAACTGTTTGTTTGTTCGAAATGACCTTGCATAACGGGCTTATTATTACCACTACTCGTGTTAGATGTATTAATATCTGTAATTGGTTTTGACTGGTAATCTGCGACGTGCACGAGAGTGTTATGCTTTCGGTGGCATATTTTGCATCCTGGCTTTTTGCAGTGATTTGCATAATGTTCTGAATTAAGACAATTGAAACATACTTTATACTCTGGCAGTAACTGTAGACGCACATCGTTGCTTAATCCAAGAAACTGAGGACAACTGCTTAACTTATGGTCACCCTTACATTTAGGACACAGTTTGGCGGAAAAGGCCGAACCGTTTTTATTACCGGTATCCCGCACTGAAACCATTGCCTTAACTTTTGGAGCATATTTTATAGAAGAATTTAAACGGTTAGTAGCACCAGAATTAGACATTTCTAGTGTTTCGATTAAATCGGCTCGATTTTTTAAAAACATCAAAAATATATCGAACGTAATAGGTGTATCTTTCTCCAAACGACCTTTAGACTCTTCCCATTCACGATATGTCTTAGCATCTAATTTTTGAGTAATAATATGAATGAGAAGTGTGTCCCATTGTTTAGTTGGCTCACCGAGAGATTCTAGTGCACGTAAATTTTTATTTATTTGGTCAATAAGACGTTTTAAGTTGACAGACAATTCTTTATTAATTGGTGCTATATTAAATAAGGCTGTCACGTGATTTTGAATTAGTAGTCTTTTATTATCATATCTATCACATAATATAGTCCATGCGACGGTGTAATTAGCTGCCGAGAATTCGATTGACTGTATTACCACAGCAGCGGGCCCTTCCAACGACGCTCTCAGATAGTGAAACTTATTTATGTCATCTATCTCGTCATTTGAATGTATGAGGCTCATGAACGTGTCATGAAACTCTAACCAATTATCATAAGAACTATTAAATTTAGGTAGTTGAATAGTGGGCAGTTTAACAAATTTATGATTGCCGGAATGAGAGCCACCGTCACTGCTTACGTCATCTGACTTAATGCAATCTGCTAAGATCCTTTTTGCAAGAGAAAGCGATTTAAAATACAGGGATTCAAAATCAGTTCGTTCTGATATCTGGGCGTCTATATTATCAGTATTACACTCGATGGATAATTGTACCTCATCATATCGTTCATACATTGACTCAATCCTACTAATACGTAATTGCAACTCATTTACCTCAGTAGCAGCCAATGAAGATACCTTCAGTGAATTTAAATAATTTGAAAAAGCTGTTATTTGTCCCTTGTAACTAGCTCGTTTCCTAATTTGCTCCTTATCTTCTGGCATGCTGGCTGGTATTGGGAGACTAGTGCAAATGCCTGAAATTTATACAAACAAGAAGTTTATATTTTATAAAATATAATTCATAAGTAGTTTTATACAATTTTGCTTACAGTTGTAAAGAAATGAAAACTAATTCCCTTACTTATTTTTCAAACTCTTAAATAATTAAACAAAATGGTACATGTACTACCTTGATATTTAACTTTATAATTAACAACAATTAAGGGTAACAAATACAATTCAGACCATCAAACAGCTTCACAGGTATGCCTTAGTATGTAATAAATAATATTATGCAATTTTTTCAATTATACACTCTCTTGACTTATTTTTTTAAAAAACAGTTTAAACCAATAAAGAGAAAAAAAAATTATAATATCGTCAATATAATTTAACTAAGCTTTATAATTTGATTTAATCATGATTTGACGGTTATTAGAAACTATATAAAACAATATTAAATGAATTTTAGCCGATTAAATACTTTAAGTTATACGTAATTATTTTATAGGTAATTTGGTACTAACCTGATAAATTAGCAGTCGATTTACACAAAATACTACCTGATAATGAGTGCTGGGTTAAATAAATTAAATAATAGTCCAATATCTAAGGGGCTAAGACTCCAGATTTCTTGGTTAAATATCTTCACTCCCTCGGTGGTATTTCCACAACGAATATTTAAGACTTCCCAAGCGTATTCCACTAAATAATATCTTGTCCAATTACGTTTTTTCAAATCCGGCTTCGATTTAGGACCATGAATAGGAATTTGATCTCTTTTTAATAATAAAATGCAGTAATTTGCTCAATCGACCTTTACTTGATCTCTAAATTTTACAACGACGACCGGTACAACATTTTTTAAACATACCTACACAGCTTACGGACTAATATTGGCATGAGAACTGCTAATATAATTTGACAGGCGCTTCAACATCCTCATACAGCCAGCAGTGAAGGAACACGTCTTTGTACTACATCCCAAGATATATGTACAAATAAAAGGTATAATTGTTTTAACTTATCATAAGTCTGTCCTTGAGCGCAATCCCACCTGATGGTAAGTGGTGATGCGCAAAATCCTTTGTAATATACCATTTCAAGCCAGTTTCGAACCTCCCATGACTCAAAAAATATTAGACACTTGTTATTTTACATAATATCTAACATTATATGACTGCAGGTAGCTGAGGACCGTGTTTTATGGCATTCCTTCTGAAAGGCCTATGTTCAGCAGTGGACTTGTGATGGACTGTAAAGATGGTGTGATGATGGTACCTAATAAGAACTCTCCTAACACCTATGAAAACGGAATCCATAAATAAGCTCAGTATAGTTCTTAATTTTTAAAAAACCTCAGATGTGAATAGTTGGTGAGTCTTGAAAGTGTATTTTTTTCACTCACTCAAGTTCCAAGATTTTTGTGCATTCGTATATATCTTGTGATTTAAATAACCACCATGGAGCATTCATGTCTCAACACTTATCGCCAAAGCCACCTTTTCAAATTTATATTTTTGTACGATATAAATGACGCGCTCAGTTATTTCCGCCAATAAAATTGTTTAACTGTCAATTAATTTATTCATTACATTTACGGGAGAGTCATTCAAACAACGAAATCCAAACTTTTATTAGGATAAACACCGATAAATAGGGTAAAATGAGGTTAAGGCTTTTAGAAGCCTGAATGACCTGACAAAACGGCAATATATATATATATATATATATGAATATAAATTTGAAGAGGTGGCTCTATATATATATATATATGTTCGCGCCAAACACTTTCAAGGATTGACGCGAGAGGGCCGCTCGGCGCGGTGCATTCATACCGGTTTGACTTTCGGTCATGCGAAAAACGCCCAAGGGCAGTCAGTTGTCCTTAGGCAGTGCTCACGATTGGCACGCTGCCAATTAAGCGCGGGAACTCGGAATAATTAAGCGCGGACAGTAAAATACGGTCTAGGAATTTTGTGGCGCGTATCCCTACTGGAGAGCTTCCCCGGGACTTATTGGATCCGACTCAGAATTTGTATAAGTGCATTCGACAATATTAGCTAGTGCGGCCTCTGTATTCTAGAACTAACTGTTGCAACGCGAAACGGTAGTGACCTTTGATCCAGAAACTCCGTGCATGTTTTGTGCGATACCCTTATACCCCGCGATAGTTAGTGGCTTCTGTAAGCTAGTTAATCGTACGATAGAGTTAAGTGACTGTCATCGTGACGAAAGAAGAAAGTGACTGTGGTCCGGTGCCGAAGCAGTCTGAAGCAGTGTGGCAGCATTTTGGAGCAGCCTGGAACTCGGCAGCAGCTGGTCGCCTATGATTTACAAGGCCCCACACATTCACCCCTCACTGTACACTGCTCTCCATCTACTATTACACACACTCACGGCCTGCCCAAGCCTTGGTGCGAAGTTAGCTTCGGATAATGGTAAGTACTATGTCCTTCTAACGTCCTCCCATCTGGTTTATTGTAATTAGGAATTTCCACGTGGCCACATTGAAGCCCGACCTACGTCTGCTCGGGAAGTCTTCAGCTCATGGGCCCCTGATGATTCGATCCTGTAAGGGAGCAGCCGTAGGCCGTAACGTATACATATAAAGCAACCGAAACGTCGGGAATATAAAATAACTTAATTAAACGCGATAAAATCCGTAAAAGTAGTTTTATTCAATATATATATATATATATATATATATATATATATATATATATATATATATATGTGTGTCTATATTCTACGCTGATTTAGGTCACTAACACTATGTGCTTCTTCTTAGTAGACTAATCGTTTTAATTCGGCTCACAAATAAAAGTCTAGAGATTTTAGGTCTGGTGGTCGTCAAAGGTCGCCACACAAACAATGTTAACAAAGTTATTTGATTTTGTGTGGGTTTCGGAAACTCCACCAGTGCTTATTGTGCACGTTGTAAACTTCAACGGGTAAATTTCGACTTGTCGCTCCATAAGATGTTAGCCTGCGCATGGAAGACAAAACTCCTTGCATGCTCTGGGGTCCGGGCATGCAAAGCTTGCACGCGTAAGAAACGGTATGGATACATATTCATTGAATGAAGTAGCTCCCATGCCATATACTGGCTTACGCCAAACCGACGAGTGGCTTGCCGGGTGTTCCTTCTTGGGTATCGTTGGAAGTAGTCCAATATAGTCTTCAATGTGTCTGAACAAGGGTAACCGGCAACTGCCTCTGTCACGGCTGTGAAGCAATAACTGGCCATGATCACGTAAGCGCTGATACGTCCGTAATATTAGATCAGTGTTGGAAATTTGAGGAGCAAGGATAAACCATTTAACAAGTGATAAGAAAAATAATTGAATCGGCAAACAGAAATATTCTGAACTAATTATTTTGTCTCTTGCGATTAAAAGCAAAATTGATAAGAAAAATTCTTAATAAACAAAAACGTTCTTGTGATTTTTTGTATGAAATTTGTAATTTTTCGTTTGGTTTCGATCCAAATGGATTGATCCATGTTAAATTTATGTTTATTGAAGCGTACAGGGCAAATCCCTGGTGGGACAACCTCAGAAGAAAGAAAAAGAGGAAACTAATTGAACTGTTTGCAAAATATGAAACACTAGCTATGGCCGTCATTTCATATGCGCAAATATGTATCATTTGCGTACCCTTCCATTATAACCAAAGAATTTTTTTTTTAAATATTACTATCAAAAGTTGCACCACATCAAATTTTATATTTATTTTATAGAATAAGGGTGACAAACGAGCACACAGTCCACCTAATGGTAAGTGGATCCTGTGGCCCATAGACATCTACAGTTATCCTCAATTACAAACCAAAATGTAGATGCATTTTCACTCTTGAGGACTAAGAATACCACGTTTCCAGTAAAAAAGGTCATCGGTTCTCTACACTCAGTACACGAAACACAGCAGCATGAAGCTGATGTTTTACGCTGATGTTCTGTAAGAGCGTGGTCCCTACACTGGTCGAGCCCACCCATTTGTGTTACAAGCGTAATGTAGCGGCAGCTTGGCTCTACCACGTATAAAAACATATAGTAATCAGTATATCATAATTTTGTTGCTGGTATTGGCTGTACATTGGTTGATTGGTTGTCAAAAAACAGAATCTTTAAACACATTTGTGCATGGCTAAATAGACAACTCCATATTGCGAGGGTTTCCATACACTGTTCTTGCCAATACGGGCCACATATGTCTACATTCTTCCTTAAACTAGCAAAAAATAAGTTTTAAGAAATCAGCGTTATATAAGAAATATTACCAATTCTTAAGATTTTGCTGTATGGATTTGTGCCAGAAATGTTCTTTGAAAATGACAAAATATATTTAAGCGGTGTCCGTAAACAGCAAAGGCTTCGATTACACTCGTATTTTTGGAATAAAATAGAACCTATATTACGGAACTTTAATTTCTTTTATAAAATAAAACTATAATGAAATTAATGTCTTAAATTGGAAATATCTTTAGCAGATTAAACGGAAAGAGTATTCTGAAGTGTTTAAATGTTTCGTGGCTCATAAAAGGATTATTATGGTTTTATATTATACTAGCGATCCATCCCGGCTTCGCACGGGTAATTTCTGTATCTCAACAACAGGGACGCATTCAAATATACTCACAAATTTTCATCAAAATGGGTCAAACCTTTTTTGAGTTTTAGCGAGACTGAAGGACAGGTGAATAGATTTTTATATATAGAATGACAGCGTATAGGTTGTTTTGTGAAAATAATTCATTTAATTTTAACAACAAAAGTAACATTGTATAAACACAGGTAGCTGCGGGTCATTAACTAAGCACAGCTTCTATCTCAGGAACCTGGCATGCGATGTTACAAAAAGGTTTCTCATCGGACCTCATTTACTTCATTTTAAACTATACAATAATTTTAACATAATGGCACCAGATGCTAAGTGTGAATATGTGTGTGTGTGTGTGTGTGTGTGTGTGTGTGGTTGTGTGTGTGTCTGTGTGTCTGTGTCTCTCTCTCTCTGTGTGTGTGTGTGTGTATGTGTATGTCTCTCTCTCTCTCTCTCTCTCTCTCTCTCTCTCTCTCTCTCTCTCTCTCTCTCTCTCTCTCTCTCTCTCTCTCTCTCTCTCTCTCTCTCTCTCTCTCTCTGTGTGTGTGTGTGTGTGTGTGTGTGTGTGTGTATGTGTGCGTGCGTGTGCGTGTGCGTGTGCGTGTATGCGTGTGTGCGTGTGTGTGTGTGTGTGTGTGTGTGTGTGTGTGTGTGTGTTGTATATGTGTGTGTGATTGTGTGTGTATGTGTGCGTGCGTGTGCGTGTGCGTGTGCGTGTATGCGTGTGTGCGTGCGTGTGTGTGTGCGCGCGCGCGCGCGCGTGTGTGTGTGTGTGTGTGCGTATGTGCGTACATGTGACCATACTGTAGTATAGATTGGAGTACAAACCCGCAGACTTTTCATAATGTTAATGAACTTTCGCACACAGGAAGGCAAATTTTTAATATGAGCTTCAAACGTTACCTTTTATCTAATCTTGGCCAAGCGGTTATCTCGCGATAGCAAAAGCTTTAAGTGTTTCTCATGAATGTTTGTTATGCAGGTATGTCAAAAAATGTTTGCTCTCAAGTTCAAGAGGGTAATTCATTATGTTTAAGTGCACCATGACGAATTCTTTAATTTTTAGTTGAATCGGGTCATTTGAGCGACTAAGTTCACATTTTAAATTTGTGTGTTGTGAAAAGTTTACTGTAAGGTTATTCAATTATTGTGATCTTGTGTCTTAATTCAATAACTAAAGGTGCTTTATAGCCAATAAAAATGCCATTAACACCAGCACAAGTTGCACAAGCAGTAGCATTAATTGACCAAGGGCTGACACAGCGTGAAGTTGCTATTGTGCTTAACGTACCACGGTCCTCAATGCAGTATTCACTGAAACGATACCAGGAGACAGGACGCTACACCCGCAGGCCAGGCAGTGGGGGCGTAAGGTGCACATCGGCCCGGGACAATCGTTTTATTGTTATGGAGATTTTGAGAAACCGCTACCTGACCGCTGTTGAGATACGCCAGCGGCTCCAAATCGCAAGAGGCGTTAATGTTAGTGAGCGTACGGTGAGAAGACAAATGGAGGAAGTGAATTTAAAAGCTCGTAGACCAGCACGAGGTCCAGAACTTCTCAGACAGCACCGAGTAGCCCGACTTCAGTTCGCAAGAGAACATGTCAATTGGACCCACGAGCAATGGGCTAGAGTGTTGTTCACAGATGAGTGTCGTATAGCTTTACGTGCTCCAGGCGGTCGAGAACGAGTGTGGAGAAAAAGAGGAGAGAGGTTTCTACCCATTACCACCACCCAAACTGTGAGTTTCCATGGAGGCTCAATAATGGTATGGGGAGGTGTAAGTTCCGACGCACGTACAGAGTTGGTCATCGTCGATAATCGGCTTACAGCTACTCGATACATCGAGGAAGTTCTTCAGGAGCACGTAATTCCTTATTCGGGATTCATTGGACACGACCAATTCCTCCTCATGCACGATAATGCACGCCCGCACGTCGCACATTGTGTAGAGGAATATCTGGAAGAGGATGGAATACAAAAATTACAGTGGCCAGCTCGTAGCCCGGACTTAAATCCAATTGAGCATGTATGGGGTATGTTCAAAAGAAAGATAAAGTCCAGCCCCAAACCGCCACAAACCCTAAATGAGCTCCGAAATGCAGCGCTGGCCGCTTGGGACAGCATACCGCAAGTTGATGTTAGAAACATCATTCAAAGCATGCCAGATCGAATGCAAGCGGTTATCAGGGCTAGGGGAGGAAACACCCGATATTAAAACTGATAGACAATAAAGAAACAGACTTAATTTTTAACTTTGTAGTGTTTTTAAAGTGACAATGGAAAGATGTTAATTTTAGTGAAAACATGTTATCTTGAAAAGAAAAATTTCGGTGAAGTAAACATTAAATTTCTACGTTCTAAAACCATTAGAGACACTTATTGAATGCATCTACCCTTAATTTACTGTTAAAAAAACGTTTCAGTGCAAATAATCAGCAAATTCACGAGTGGCCAAGTTTCCGTGCCGGTGAGTGTATGATGATTCCTAGATATTTGATCAGTTTAAAGCGCGCTATGTGAACTGACAGCGTGCGCAATTGATTTCAGCTGTGCTGATAAGTATAAACATTTCTGCAGGAACTAATTGTTAAGGACATTGCAATTGAAGAAAGTTTTCGTCTTGATTTGGAAAAGAATACTATGTGTGTTCTCTTTCTCTGATTCAGTGTAAAGTAATTTACATTTAAGAAGATGGCGATCTAAGATATGCCTTGGTATTATATACTCGACTCCATATAGTATCGTGAAGCAATATGGTTGTATCGTCTGCGTAAGTAATTACATTAGAGTTAGACAACTTTTGTTCGCGGTTTTCGTTCAAGTTCAGGATGTAGAGAGTAGATCCAAGGGTGCTACCCTACGGAATACCAAAATTAACATACGGTTCCCTACTAGTCTATTTTCCTATTTTACCACGTTTTGATTAAGTTACTTTCTTTTTCATATGTCTGTCTGTCTATCTGTCGTTTCAAGTGGAATTTAGTAATAGATTTAAACTGATTTCTATATGAGCTCAAACCTTGAAATTTTCAACATTGATCAAATTATTATAACAATGCAATAATCTCATAAAAAAACGTAATATATTAAAAATTAAAAACATATTTTTTTTTAATTTCACTTTTTTAAGCATTGTTTTTGCATTTTAAGATAATTTTCAAACTATTCAAGTGTATTTCCAAGGAAAAATACGGCGAGTAAGAACTGTTTTTCAAGAGGAGGCCAACAGAGCCAGTGTGTCAAAGGCTCGCGACAGGTCGAGAAAAACACCTATGTAACATTTCCAATTATCCACGTGTTTTGATATCAAGTCACTTAGTGTTGATACAGCGTCCTCGATCGTTTTTCCCTGTCGAAAACCATATTATTTATTTGTGATATTCCGATCTTTATGTAGACAATGGACAAGTTGCCTGTTCAATATTCGTACCTACACTATCTTCTCTCGATTTTTTACGTACATTATTATTTTTTTTTGTTTACATATGTATGTATACATTCTTGAAGGATTAATAAAACATGCATATTTAGAAATTTGGCAGAAATAGGTAGGAGGGTGGTACCCATTCCGATAGACTCTTAAGCGAAAAACTAGTCATGGTGTCTTTTTGTACTAATATTTTACTACTTACTAGTGAGCGCCCTGGCTTCGCACGGGTAATGTCTGGATCCCGACAACATCACCAACTACTGGGACCAAATGTAAATATAAACCATTTAGGGACCCATTCAAATACACACAAAAAAATTATCATAATTGGTCGAGCCGTTTTTGAGTTTCAGCGAGACTAACGGACAGCAATTGATTTTTATATATAAACCTTGACTAAAATCCCACTTGGTCCAGACAATCTTAGTGTTTGCGTTAGCGTAACAGAAGCTTACTCACTCTTACCTCAAGGCAATCATCAATGATCATGTCATGTCATGAATGATATTGCCAGTCATCAATGACAGCCAGATTGTTTTATCCAACTTATTTTATATTGTACATTGTCTGTTTTGGTGTGGCTGAATTTCTTGCTGGTTCCTCTTCCGGGCAGATATTTTCATCAAACCAGTGGTAATAAGAAAAAAATACCTTCAATAAATTATTGTTCTATTGTATTCGGAAGAAAAGATAGACTCCGATAAAATATTCTACTCCTATGCTGTCGGCATAACGAAAGACGAAGAAAACCGTTTAGTTCGAAAGTGTGGAATATTGATAAAAAAGGGTTGGAAGTTTGTCGACCATCTAGCTTTTCGAGAACGAAAAGGGGAATGGGAAATAATAATCACTTAGAATATTTTCAATAATGTTAAATGTTTTATGCCGCACCGTTATTGAGAAGCCGTGGTAGATCAGAGGCTCAAGCACTCGCTGAAAATTTTTCAGTACGTGAGCAATCCGGTTTTAATACTCGCTGGATTTTTATTTTAAAATGTGTTATATCTTAATTAATGATTTTAAAATGTGTGATATCCTACACTATTTGATAAGCTTTCTTCGGATTTTATTGAGACATCTTTATTATGCATATTTTATAAAAATGAAGGATTTTGTTGCGAAAACATGAACCTTAACAATTGGTTCGATAAAAAAAAACGTAAAGAGGACACTAGATCGCTATTAAAACTTTATTTTTACTTTTTAGAAGTTCCATAATAAAAACGTGAAGTTATCCAAGTGAAGAGGTTTATAATTACTTAGGTTGTGGTGAGAACAAATTTTAGAAATTAGTTTTATTTTTATCATAAGTAAAATCTAAGCAGTTTATTTATTTATTTAACAACATAAGTATAAAAACACAGGTAACTGCGGGTCCTAAACTAAGCGCAGCTTGTATCTCAGGACCCTGGCATGCGATATTACAAAATGGTTTGACACTGGACAACATTTACTTAAACATATTCTATACGGTAGTTTTAACATAACATGATTGATATCGGAGGTTAAAAATAATGTTTCTAATACAAATAATATGGTGGTATTATTTCACTACACAATTAAAATTAAAAATTAATTATAGCGTTTGTAGATGACTCTGTAATAGTTGAAATTAGAATGAGTACTATCGAGTCCAGTTTGTGAGTGAGTGAGTATGAGTGTGTGTGTGTGTGTGTGTGTGTGTGTGTGTGTGTGTGTGTGTGTGTGTGTGTGTGTGTGTGTGTGTGTGTGTGTGCGTGTGTGTGTGTGTGTGTATGTATGTGTGTGTGTGTGTGTGTCATATGTGCTATTTAATTAGCTCTTCAGTGTCATTATATGTTAGAGTATAGAGCATGTTCTTTAGTAAGGTTTTACATGAGGAAAAGGAGCGGTCTCTAAGGTCAATTATTTTTAATATTCTATTGTAAATGAAGGGATGAGTGAAGGTGGGACAACGTTAAGCTAGGTCTGACTTTACGATTGGAACGGGGATTCTAAAGGTTCGTTTGCTTCTTAAATCATTGTAATCCGGGCGAGATCTTACAATTTTGTGCACTTTGAGTGTGGCATTGTAAATAAACAGCTGTCGTATCCGTAGTACTTTAAATTCTTCATACAAGGAGTTGGTAGGGTATGTGAATGGTTTATTCAATATTACTTTAATTAGTGCACGTTGAGCCCTTTCCAATATCATAAATGCAGTCGTCCCATCGCGGCCCCAAACACAAATGCAATACTGCAGTATAGATTGGCATAGTGCAAAGTACACCTGACGTATTATATCCACAGGAGTACAAACTCGCAGTTTTTTCATAATGAAAATGAACTTTCGCACACGGGAAGACAGATTTGAAATATGGGCATCAAACGTTAGGTTTTCATTTATGATAACTCCAAGATATTTGGTCATTTTAGAGCGCGCAATCGGTTCACAGTTACAGCCATGCAGATAGGTATAATCATTCCTGCAGTAATCAATTGTTAAAGGAATAGCAATCGGAGGACTCGTTCGTCTAGATTTAGAAAAGCATATGTATGTAGTCTTTTTCTGATTTAGTGTAAGTAGATTTACATTTAAGGACATGGCAATCCGAGATAGGCCTTGTTCCGCGGTACTGTATACTCGACTCCATGTCGTATCGTGAAACAATATGGTTGTATCATCTGCGTAAGCGATTACATTTGAATTAGGCAATTTTTGTTAGAGGATATCGTTCAAGTGCAAAGTGAAGAGAGTAGGTCCAAGGGTACTGTCCTGGGGAACACCAAAATTAACATGCAGTTGCCTACTAGTGTGTTTTCCTACTTTTACGCACTGTTTTCTCATTTTAAGGTAAGTTTCAAACCATTGAAGTGTATTTCCTCTTACTCCAGCGGCTTCTAGCTTTTTCAATAGGAGGCCAACAGAGACAGTGTCAAAAGCTCGCGGTAGGTCGAGAAAAACACCTATGCAACATTTCCCACTATCCACGTGTTGTGATATCTGGTCAGCTAGTGCTGCTACAGCGTCGTCGGTCGATTTTCCCTGTCGAAAACCATATTGCTTATCCGAGATAATCCCATTTTTATGTAGAAAACGGACAAGTTGCCTATAAGTGACACTGCTGCAGTTTTCCAGGATTCTGGAAAAACTCCCTTTTCTAGACTTAAATTAAATATGTGAACGAGAGGAATAATAACATTACTGCAGGACTTTTTAAGCAGCGTAACAGTGACATGGTCTAATCCTGGGGAACTGTTGGCTTTTAGGTTGTGAATGATTCGGCTCACTTCTTGTTCGTCAGTAGGATGCAGATAGAAAGAATTTGGGTCAGATTTTGAACATCTGTGATTCTTGATAAGTTGGTCTTGAGATGTGCCTAAGTTACTTAAAATTTTTTCAGCGTAGACCTCCCCTACTGTTGCAAAATGGTGATTACATTGGTCTAAAGATAAAGTTGGGTTGTTCAGATCCTTGATAAGTTTTATGGGATGGGACTCTGACGTAGAATTATAACATGGGCTTTTAATTTTATTCCAAAGACTACGTGCATTGTTTTTGTTTTCAGTAATTTCCTTTCTGTTATGTTCAGAGTTGGAGCGATATTGTTATTAATGTGTTAACCTTTATATATAAACTGACGCCCAAGCCTCCAAAACGACCCACGAGTAAGCGTAAGTAAATTAGTAATAAGTAAATGCTCGTGACTTAATTTTTTCTTGATATGATAAAATAGAGTAAATAGTTCAATTGTTTCATTTTTATATTCAGTTAGATCATAATTAAGTTGATGGATAGCTTTCCGTTAATTATTAGAATATCGAGTTATTGATATTTTTTCATTATTTAGATACTTGAAAAGTGTGAATCCAATATTAAAAGGGCTGTCCTCTAATACAATATTAAGTTTTGATTTATTTTAATCTGAGCATTTACCGGTTTGTACGCACAAAACTTTATGTATTTTTGTGATTTTGGTTTGCTGCAAGGAAATAAAAAAGCAAATAATATATTTGGATATGACCTGATTGCAGAAATCCTGAAAACATGTGACCGTCTTTTTAATAACTGCATTCGATTCATTTTTAATCTTCGAAAGTATGATCATGTGTCTACTTATCGCTCTTTACTTAACTGACTTCCCATTCGTCAGCGCCGTAGTCTACGTGCACACACTACTCTTTCTTCTACCCGGAATATATTTATACAGAAACTGAAGGTAGCCTGAGTTAACTATGACATCATCATTTTAACATCTTACTCTCTCTTTCTCCTTTAATTTATGGTCTCTAATCTATCGCCTAAAGTCTGTTGTCTATTTAGAGCATAAGTTGTTATCATTTGTGTGTGCCGTACCACTCCCCGTTGCCAATCCGTTAATCTCTGTCCCCCTTTTATTTATTTCTTTTATGAGTTGGCCGTCCTTTGTGTTCCTTCAATATTTGTATATTTTGCGTGTTAAATCTTTCCTTGGTAAACAATAGATAAAGACTATTGTATTGCATTTTAATAAAAAAGTTATTATTTATTTTTTAATTTTGTATTTTTCCACTGAATTCTCTTCTGAGGTTTAAAACATGCCGGGTTTGTGTGTTTATTACCACGATACCAGTTACAGTGTGCAAATACTTGCTAATTTCTAATTTTATAAATTAAAAATAGTCTTGTTTGTAAATCTACCTTTAGTAACTAAATAGCCTATTTTTTTGATAGAGTAAGGATTACAAATGAGCACACAGTCCACTTGATAGTAAGTGGATGCAGTGGCCCATAGATGTCTATATTTATCCTCGATTAAGAATCTTAAACCGAAAATGAAATGCCTCGCTTTCAGTAAAAAGGTTCTCCGATTTTCTAAACTCACCATACGAAAGAAAGCAGCATTAAGCTGCTATTTAACGCTGGTATTCTGTGACAGTGTTGTCCGACCCCGCGTACTAAAATCATAATATAGCTACAGTATGGCTTTACTACGTGTAGGGGTCTAATTTATATTTTATTTTTGTACTGTATATGAACATGTTCAAATTTATTTCGCTTTGACTGGAATAAGTTATAATAAACAGGAACAAATCTATGCGCTATTTACATCTTAGGTACCAACTAAATAAACTACTTTAAATCTATTTCTTTAAATCTCATTATGTAAACAGAAACACATTCAAGACAAATCTTAATGGTTTATATGAACGTGTTATCCAGATGTATATTCGACTGAAATAAATTTTAAGTGACAAAAACACTATGTGCAATTAATGTCTGTAATACTCCATCAGGACATAATATGATGAGGTATTCCTATATCGTTATAAGGGGTTTTGATTTTTTAAATAATAAAAACCACTCGCGTCTGTATTTGAGCCGCATTTGATAACAACGCACAATTTCAATAAGCCAAGTAAAATACTCTCGAAGAAAACCCTCTGTGATAGACAGATAGATACCGAAGTGATTCTGTAAGAGTGCCGTCTCGCTGAGTTTGACACGGAATACTAACAAGACATTTTTAGATTCGCTGCGATAAAGATAACTAATAACATCAGCAAATATCAGTAATAAATTTATTTTGATCATATAAATAGTGGCGGTGAAAGAATATCCTCTGCCCCATATTCCCGTGGCTGTCATAGGAGGCGACAGAGGGAAACAGGTCAGGAGTTGCAAAAAAACAAGTAAAAATGTGGTTACCACTTGGCTTGCCAAGCGTGGCAACTATCACAATTTAAAACAAGAAGGTTTAGATTTAGATTAACGTTAAGAAGAGACAACTTATGGATGAGGCTCACATTTAGTAGGGCACTTTTAATAGGCTGTAAAGTTAACGATATTTTTATTTGAGTCTGAATATGGTAAATGCATTTATGGTCTTCTATCAGAGCTTTCTATAAGAGCATCATCATTACAGCCTATTACAAGTACACTACTTAATATAGGCCTCCACTAAGGATTCCCTCAATCACTTCACAGGTCGTCACTTCATCTAATAGGGAGCTGCCCTACACTTCGCATACCGGTACGAGGCTGACCTTGACCGCCATCGGTTGTCGTTTCTTCGAGCTATATGGTTGGCTTAATGCCACTTTAGCTTACAGATCAATATATCAGCAAACAAATATTTATTTTATAATGTTCTAATTAGGTTGATCTATAAGTTATCGGAAACGCAATGAAACTCTTGGATAAATATATGTAACTTGTATTTATTTTTGAACGTCATTGCCTTTTAAGCTATTACACATTTAATAGCGTTTTGCATATTGGTCAATTCCCTTGGAAAATAGGCTTGATCCTGGGACTTGAAAAAGGACTCTGCAGCACACATCACCTAATTGTCACCGTCAAAATTTATACCACGCAAGTGCTTTTTCAGGTAGGTAAAAATTTGATAATCACTCTGAGCTAGGTCCGAAAAATATGGTGCTTGATGCATCAATTTAAACCCTGCACTTCGGACAGCAGTGCCTGCGAACATTAAATCTATGAGCAAGGACATTATTATGATGACAAAGAACTCTAGCACGCAATTTTCCTCGACGTTTATTCTTTAGGTTTTCACGTAATTTTATGTGATATATAAATGAAAATATAATTAGACCTCTTCCACCATCATAACGTTTTCGGTACTATCTGACAGCGGTAGATAGATTCACATGGTGGCCAGAAGCAATTACGTTAATTGATATTACTGCGGAATCCATTGCAAAGTGCCTGCTACTAGGTTGGATTTCATGATTTGGATGTCCTGCGGAAATCATAACTGATCGGTGAAGGTTGTTGGTATCTTCACTGTTCAAATATCTTTCAGACTCAATAGGTTTCCAAGACAAGAAAACAACTGCATTTCACCCTGCATGTAACAGAATAGTGGAAAGAATTCACAAGCAGTTAAAATCCGCCACAACTTATCTCAGTAAAAAACACTCGACTGAAAGTTTTCCACAGTACTATCAGGTATGAGAAGTGATTTAAAGGAAGCCTTACGAGAATTAGTTTATGCTGAATCGTCAAGACTACCGGGAGTATTCTTCTATACTTCCTTGACAACAACTACCGATGTGACGAATTTCACTGAGCGCCTACGTGCTAACATAGAAAATCCATTCACAGCGTCACGGCACAGTAAATACAAGACCTTTGTTTTCAAAGACTTGCTAACAGCTTCGCACGTGTACCTGAGAGCAGAAACAAAATCGCGAGAATTTCAACCATCTTATTCAGGGCCTTCTAATTAGAGGCAATGAAGTCACAGTTTCCATAAATCGGCTAATACCAGCCTACACAAAACAGCAAAACACTGCACTCCAAAGTTATTTTCCTTTTATAAATCTAGTTACTAAATTAGTATTAAAATCTGAATTCTTATAAAAATTGTATTAGCCTTCTGCTTATATATTGTGTGTTATTATAAACTATATTATAGTAGTAAATGTACTGTTAGTGTGAAATTTGAAAGTGTTTGTATTTCGTCAGAAATCTGTGTCTTCTTTATCGTGTTATTTTCAATCCTCTGAACATTTATTATTATAAACAGTAAGCTGTAATCTGTGTATATTGTGAATTGTACAGCTGTTTTATAAAGGAAATAAACATTGTTACAGTGAACAGTGAGTTATTTTTTTTTAAATTTCACTCTATGATTTTAAATATTGAATTGGAAGCTTAAGTTGTGTAGTTTCATCTTGCCAGTTTTGCTTTTTGATTACACTTCAAGTCATTTTAGTTTTATTAGAGGCATACTTATTTTTAATTCATAAAGGAAAAGAGTTGGCTGTGAAACACACTCTTTTAAATATTTTGGAATATAATTTTAACATACTCTAAATGAAACACTAAGATTATACGACCTTTCATTGTAAAGATCATATAACTTTTGTCTGCTGCTATAGATTCCTACAGTCGCCCACCCATTAAACGATTTGCGACTGTTTAAATATACTGTTTTAGAAGTTAATATTTAACTAAATTCAAGACTTATATGTTTAAATAATTATCCATATAAATATTTAATAGTATTTTATATTTTGTGCAACCGACTTCAATATAAACTATTAAGTAATACTCAAAAAATATTGGTTAGACCATGATCAAATTTATATGGGACTACATGAGAAGCACCAGCTTTCAAATGAAAAAAGAGTCATCGAAATCTATTCACTCAGAAAAAAGTTATGAGGTAACATAAAAGAAACATACAGTCGCATTGAGTACCTCCTCCTTTTTACACAAGTGCTAAGGAAGGGTTATGCTTTTCGTGCGTATCTTGTATGTTTGTATATTTTTTTGTTATCTCGTATCTTCAAAACAGCTGGATGGATTTCAACAATTAAAGTATCGTTTTATTCGTTTTGGAAATCCAAGTGTTCTCAGATAGCATTTTGAAAAAAAAATGGCGGAATTTGGAGCAAAATAATAATACGTTAATTAAAACAAATAACCAAATCTATCGAGTGAGGTATCAAAATAAAGGGAATTCCCCAAATTAAGCTTAGCTGCAGGCGGGACCCAATTGAAAGTTATAAACCGAATGAAAATTAATGGGTTGCACTTGCTACTAAACCTAACTGAAAGCCTAAGTTAAATACCCAAAGTATTTAACTTAAGCTTTCAGTTCATAGTATAGTCTGCTAAACCGAAGTAGTTTACTTTGTAAATACTTTATTTCAATTATGTATTCTATTCTCAATTTTGTTTCGGTTGTTTTAGTTTTAGTTATGTTTTTAATATTTTAATTATTGATTTTATAGGAGCCTTGTATTTTTTTTAAATAGACTGCGGCAGTCTGCCTCACTCAGATCGACGTCAATCGCCGTCGTGAGTGATTGGTTGTTTGGAGCGACTCAAAAAGATCGCTGTACAAATACAAAATATTCCAAAAATTTAATTTCTTACATACTTGATTATTGTAATAATCAAAGATTTTTATTACAATATTTTAAAGGACCAGAATTAATGGTAGTAGTACGTACTAAAAATAAGTAGGATGTATATATTTAAGTATATTTATATTTAAATACGTCTTGGACTTTATGGCGTTACCTGAATGATGATAATTATGATGATCGTATGAGCATTACGAGTCGTGCACTTTTGGATTTTCCAAACTTCTTTTAAAATTGAAGTTTGACATATAATTATTGGAAAATTAGAAGTATAATAATAAGGTTATTAGTGAAAACTTGTGTGTATTTAAACTACTCGTACTTTAAAAAAAACTTCCCTATATTCATGTTATACGTAATATTTAAAGCATGCACAATTGGATTTACTAATAGTTTTTTTTAAACTTTCCACAACTTATCTATTGAGAAGCGAAAAACCCATTACGCTGTTTCATAGTGAAATTTGGCGTGTCTTAAATGTTGTATTTTGTTGATGTATATGGAATCGTTATAAATACTTGGTTAATTACTTGGCAAAAAATTAAAATTGATATACCTTATATATAAAAATCTAAAAAGAAATCTCATATACCATGTTTTAGGGTTTTAAAAAGGTAGTCGCTTTCAATATAAAATGGAAGCTATTTTGTCATAAATGTGACTCCCTAAGACTGTGCTGTCACAAGAGCTAAACAGGGGCATGCGGCTGACTGTTTAAAAACTCATAAGTCATAAATTTATGGAAGACCCTGAAAAAGCAAAAGTTCTTAAGAAAGGATTTATAGTTTCGTAATAAGGAACGGCCTTAAGAGATAACTTGTTTTGGGTAAATGAAACATTTTCAGATCCACCTGCTCTTTAATGCAACAATTATTAAAATTTGTGTGACTTTTTTATCATCGTCTCATGAGAGCCTTTCACAAATCCACTGCTGAACAAAGATGATACAAGATACGGTCTGGAGCGATTTACATTTACCGAATTTCTGCATGTCTTACTATGTCGCACTCCATCGTTTTTTCGCGGTAGAGCCATGCTGCAGCTATATTGTGGTTGCAGCACGAATGGGTCGGCTCTACCGGTGTAGAACTACACTCTCACAGAGTACCAGCGTAAAATAGCCGCTAAATGCTGCTGTGTTTCGTATGGTGAGTGCAGACAACCGGAGATCCATTTTACTGGAAAAGAGGCATTTCATCATAGTCCTCACGGGTGACAACGCATCTGCATTTTGATTATTTATTCAGGATAAATGTAGATGTCTATGGGCCACAGTATCCACTTTCCATCAGATGGACTGTGTGCTCGTTTGTCACCCTTATTCTATAAAACAAATCTGGGGACTCAAACTATACTATGCTTACCAGTACGAGGCTGCCATTCGAAAACATTTCTTCCCCTTCGTTTTTCGGATCGTAAATATCTTACAAATTTTCATTGCTATAGATCAATTTTATCACCAATGAGCATTTTTAATTGTAACAATCGGGACGATTATAAGGCTTTAATTTATAGGAAAGGGATAATTATTTTAATAAATCTGTAGAATGGCTCCAATTGATACCGTTTAATACTTCGAATTTCCGAGGACTAAGAATAACTTTATTGGAAGGAGTAGCGTTAACTTTGCAAATATTCATTAAAACTTTCCTTGCTTGTCGGTCTGTAATTTGATCCTTCGCTACTTTAACCGTAATATCTATTTCTTAAAAGTGTGAACTGTATTATTTCTCATGTTTTCTTTTTGGATGATTACTCATTTTAAGTAAATGGTAACAGTGGTGGTATAGTTAATTTAAAAACGTTTTTCATAGAAGTTATGCTAATAAGTGGATGATATGGAACGTAGACACAGACTATCTCGAATAAGAATCAAAATGCAATGCCTACACTATGACTATAATGAAATGTCTCAGACAGTATTAAGGATACTCGTCACTTAGTCACTACACGAGATGATAGTACGATGTACTTTTTAAGTATTTGTAGCAACATTCAATAAATCAACAATTATTCATTATATGTTATTAAGAAACTGTATCTAATAATACAAAAAAATATTAATATTAAAGGAATAAATTCTCATACGAAACCTAAAGGATTTATCATTTTAAAATTTTCTAAGGTGACTAGGTGGTAGGACTCCTTTTCTGCCCAATGGTACATCTACCTTCCTACTTAGTTCTGTTATTCAGAGAACCAGTATAATTTTAGTTTAACATTTTAGTTTTCAGAGGTGACATCGCATTTGTAACCTTCCTGGTTTGCAGCTGGTTGCAGGTGAACACAGGCTACAGTAACTACTTAGCACCAGCTGGTTCGTTTGTCACTTAATTTTTATAAAAAAATGTTCAGATTATTTGCTAAAGACAACAAAATATATACCAATAATTTCATGGTAAAAATTATATTTTGTAATATATCCAGACTTTATTTTAATTTATATATAAAAAAAACACTGATAAACATAGGGTTCCCCCATAAATATAAAATGGACATCCCCATAAATTAGATCAAAATCTCATGAGATTAAATATTATAGACAGAAGAATATTGTTGAACATAAAATAACATTCGGACTTGTTTATCTGAAATATAAGCTACTGTTATGATGTAATAAGTAGGACATATACCTTGAAATACTATTTCATATGAAACATAAAAGACGTGTTCCCTAGGCAAGTTAGTGTTTTTAATTTGTTTGACATGCTTGTTTAGTATAATGTACGTATGTTTAACTTTATCCTTCTGTAGAAAATATGTTTGAGACACTTCTTTACCTTCTCTACATCCACATAACCCTCCTTTTTTATATAAAGTTAAATATGTAAGACTTCCAAATAACTAATTTTATGGAATGGTATTGAGACATAGCTACAGTAAATAGCACTGAGATTGATAAACATATCAATAAACATCAATATATATTTAGAATTATTACTTTATTTACAAATTAAGGCCTATCTTATACTTCTGCATTTCATAGAAGGCAATCAACACATTCTCAACGTCTTGATTATGCCTTATATATAAATACCATACAAATTTTGAGTTGTGGGAAGAATAATATATTTATTTATGAAAGTCATGGTTGAATCAGTTTCTAAGAGTAAGTTTTAGTATAATAAAATAAATTTTAATCCTATAATTTTGAATTTTGATTTTAAATAAAAACGAAAACTTTCGAAAAAAGATATAACTTCAGATTAATTTTCTATCGAGCAAAATACAATACATTGTGTTTCGAATGGCAGTTTAGTCTAGACTAAAACTTTAAGTGAGTCATGTTTTAGGTAGGAAAAACGTCAAATAAATTTTTAAAACTGATTAAAATCTAAAACTGAATAGGTGATTTCGGGTAACTTTGCATAAAATTTGAAATCATTATTTACTACAGTAATGCACTTGAGTTAATCATCATTACATCATCATTACAGCCCTTCACAAGTCCACTGCTGAACATAGGCCTCCCCCAAAGAATGCCACAAAACACGGTCCTGAGCCACCTGCATCCATCGACTTCCTGCATGTCTTACCAGGTCGTCACTCCATCTCGTGGGGGGACGCCCTACACTTCGCCTACCGGTACGAGGCTGCCACTCGAGAACCTTTCTTCCCCATCGGTTGTCGGTTCTTCGAGCTATATGGCCGGCCCACTGCCACTTCAGCTTACTAATCCGTTGGGCTATGTCGGTCACTCTGGTTCTACTGCGGATATCCTCATTCCTAAGTTTATCACGCAGTGAAACTCCGAGCATAGCCCTCTCCATAGCTCGCTGAGCGACCTTGAGCTTCCTCATACGGCCAGCAGTGAAGGACCACGTCTCAGTTCCGTAAGTCATCACTGGCAACACGCACTGGTTGTACAATTTCGTTTTAAGGTTTTGAGGTATGTCTGACGAGAAGATGTGTCGTAGCTTCCCGAACGCTGCCCAGCCGAGTTGAATCCGTCGATTGACCTCTCGGTCGAAGTTGGACTTACCCAGTCGGACTATTTGTCCCAGGTAAACATACTCGTCAACAACTTCGAGCTTAGTGTTCCCAACAACTATCGGCATAGGTGTGACATGGACATTAAACATGATCTTAGTTTTGTCCATGTTCATCTTAAGACCTATCCGTTGGGAAACACTATTGAGGTCATTGAGCATAGTGCTTAGGTCCTCCAGCGATTCTGCCATAAGGACTATATCGTCGGCAAATCGAGTTACTTGAGTAACTTGAGTTAATATTACATACTAAATTCTTTTCTTTGTGACTAATAAACTATCCACTGCCTGATATCTGTAGTCTATAAGACCTCTCCCATCGTTGAGAGGATTTTCTGATCTTGACACGATTTGGTGATATTAATACCACTGTACATTGTACTTTACCTTTCTTCATATTTAACTTCTTCTTCATGAATCCCTAAAGTCTATTGCTGGGCCTAAATTCACTATAATGGCAACACTTGGCAGGTGGGTTGGCGACAGCTGTAGCGAACACCTCGCGCCTGTGACGCATCTGGCCGTCCCTAATCTTGGTATTTTACGCCTGCAGTAATCGAGATGGCTATATCGCCATTCATGGGAATCCATAAGATTTTTCTATCTTTCCCAATGGTAGCCTTTTACGAAAATCAAGGGACCAAATGTGATGATGGATTTTCTAACCGAAAATCATCTCAGGAATGAAAAAAAGACATCTACTAATTTGGGACCTATTTACTGCGTAAATAGATCCCAAAATCATGTGTAAATTCACGAGCACAAACATTAGTTCCAGGTCTGGACCCGGAACAAATACTTGAAGGCCATACAAATACTTGTTCCAAAAAAATTGTTGTTTGAAATCTATAGATACGAGTAGTAGTAAAATCCAATTCAAATTAAAAAAAATAATCAATGTACAGAAATTATCTGGAGAAATTTTTATTACAGTATAGATTAACCGTATTATTGGAATTAGTTTGCAAATAAAAGTGTGCTATTAACATTAAGAACCAAATATAATATTAATGCCCCCAGGCTGAATTTCGGCTACGGTAGCCGATCTCAATTGTGAATAGTCATCGGAGCAAGACAAGGTGTATTCGCTATTACCTTATTCACATAGCCCAATTAGACGGTTATCCGACACGACCAGAGCGAAGGTCAGGGTAGAACGGACGGCGTTAGGTGATTTGCGCGGGCACACATGTAAGCAATGCACAACATAATCCTGCAACATCGTTTTATTCTATTGATAAATGCAATCAATAAAAATAAAACGAAGTTATGTTAAAAAAAATCTTACACCTTCCTATAATAAAATTTTATTATTCAAAATAAGTTAAGTAAGTGCTCTATAACTTTTCTTGAACACGGAGTTTAACAATACAGGTCAGCGAAACGCTTTGTAATAGCTTCTCACTTGACAAATTGTGGATGCCTGAACGGAGTTTCCTGAAGGTTTTCAATTTAAGTATTTCAAGTGATAAATATTTTATATTTTGTTATACATTATATAGCAGCTTAACACTGCTATGTTTCGTATGGTGAGTGTAGAGAACCGGAGACTCTTTTTACTGGAAAAGAGGCATTCCACCTTAGTCCTCACGGGTGAAAACGCATCTGCATTTTTTTTCTTTATTTAAGATAGATGTAGATATCTATGGGTCACAGCAACCACTTACCTTCAGGTGGATTGGACTTGACGGCTTCGTGGCGCAGTGGTTTAGCAATGAGTTGATGCGCTGGGGGGCGCGGGTTCGAATCCCGCACGGAACAAGTATTTGTATGGCCTACAAACAATTGTTCCGGTTCTGGATGTTTGTCCTTGTGCAATTTGTGTTTGTAAACTGCCTCCACGATACAGGAAAAAATCCTAGTGTGGGAGTAACGTTTTTTAAACAAATAAATAAACTGTGTGCTCGTTTGTCACCCTTTTTTTTTTTTTTTTTTGCGGATGGAAAATCATCTAATGACGCCTTTCGCTGTGGGTGGAGCGGAAGGGAGTGTCAGACTTTTACTGACTAAAAACCATCCGTGTTCCTTCAGTGCCCTTACGTTCCGGAGCCGCGGTATCTCTTTCGAACAGCCCGCAGCCCCGGCAGGCGTCGGCCCTTGCGGGCCCCTTCACGCTGCTGACAGCTCTTTGAGGCGCGCGTGGAACAAAACATATTTACTAGTTTCAGGCTTACACTTCAGTTATTACGTCAAACTTGTTTACTGCATTATAATATAATATTTTAATGAGGAAACCCTTTTTCTTATTAGGATATTACTTTGTGTAACGGTAACAAAACCTATGTGAAACTTGAACAAGAAATTATGTAGAGCGGCATTTTAGGGTTCCGTCGTTACACAACAAGGAACCTTTATAGCTTCGCCATGTCCATCCGTCCGTCCGTCCGTCCGTCCGTCCGTACTTCCGTCCGTCCGTCTGCGATTTTACTCAGAGACTATGGGTGAAGAAAACTGAAATAAAATCTTAAAAAACATTTATTTTGGGTACTTCTTATACAAGTAAATGGAGGACGATTATTTTACCCGTCTATTCCATCATGAGGTATCGTGGGATAGGTCTTTCAAAAATACTGGGGATATGGAACGACATCTTTTCGATAAAGGGGTCTGTTTGCGAAATATTTAGCTTTAAAATGGTATTTTTCATTAGAGTCATATGTTTCCCTACTCTACCTTCTAAACCGCTAATTTTGGAAATGTGAGAAGTATACACAATAGTAGTTTATATAATGTTGTTAAATGAAAACCTATCACAACTAAGCAGAATTAAGAAGTTAACGAGTAATAGTCGACCAACTTATAACATGCACTTGGATTTGTAAAAATTTCGTTACAACTCCATAGAAAGTGATCTAAAAATAGCTGCATTTTTAACTTTTTAATGTTATTTAAAACTGTTATGAGTTATATGAAGAAAGCGACTTATTTGCATTACTACTATAGATTTACTTTTTCCTTGTGAGATCGGCAGGGAGGATCATTCTTACTATTGTATTGTAGGCCTCATTCAAAGTATTCATAAAATCATAACCTTATACAGTTTCATTTGTCACACTCATGGTTTACGCGGGCGACCTCAGGACAATTTAAAGCAATAGTGGTTTACGTGAAGATTCGTTACGGTTATATATGTTTATCTTAGGGTTGTGCTGCCAGGAATATATAGATAGATAGTCAACAAGGTACAACTATCTTTTTACCCTGGCATGTGAATGATTTGAGGTAAATTGTATTATTTTCAAAATCGAAAAGTTTTTTTTAATTTTTTTTGAATACCACTCGCTATAAGCTTGATTTGAAAATAAGTCCTTTAGTTAAGATCTTCTTATTTGGACCGATTTTTAGTCGTTATAGCATCAAACCGTGAACTCACTCATTAAGCTCATTATCAAGAAAGTCCACGGCGGGCGTGTTGTGACGCGCAACTACGGAACCCTACCTGTACATTGGGCGTGTTCCGACACGCACTTGGCCAGTTTTCGTATCTAAGTTAAACTGTACTAAATATACATTATCAATAAATATTAATTCCATAAATATAACTCTAACTTCGACTGAGAGTTGAATCGACGGATTCAATTAGGCTGGGTAGATCTTGAAATCAGAAAGTATAACCAGTACGTGTTGAGATTAATAACATAATTATGGATTTGAGTCGTGGTCCTTAACCTTTAAGCGTGGACGCACGGTCTCACAGGCCGCTCGCAGTTTGTAATTTTTGTGTTTACCCCTTTTCCCTAGTTCCCCTCGCCTAAGGTGCTCAGTAGCTTTAGTTTTAGTGGCGAAACGTGTGTTGTGGAAGTTATGTCGCCGGCTGCAAATTAGGTAAGTTATTTTACTTTAAAATTCGACTGCGGTCTGTTGTACCGTACGTCCACATTTCCTATATAAAAATCTCGAGGGATTTTTTCTTTTTTGGATTACTTTAATTCAAAATGTTAATAAATAGTACTCAAAATGCATCTAAATCAAAACAAAGTTCAAGGTCACCGCTGTAACAGCATACGAGCAAAATTTGTCGAATGAATTACTGACTTACATATGTGGTGTCAATGTTTATGTTCTATACAGTCAGATTACGGCAAAAAATACGGAAAAAGATGTATGTCTAAAAAAAGCACGATCTTTAGTTTCCACATATCTAAAGACGTGCAATAAAGTCAAATATATCAAATGACTTAAAAATAACACTGAAGCAAGTTTTGGGGGTAGAAATGCTTCCAGACAAACCATCTACCCAGGAGACTCACTAAAGTTATCACAAAAATATGTTTTCTTTGTCCCGTAAAACTAAAGAGAAAGTCGAAATATACTTATATAAATTGTAAATTGCCCGTGTGGAAGGATCGCCAATAATTTGATACATATTGGACGATTTTCAATATTTTATATTTTAATTTGATAAGATTTGAATTTGTTTTAAGTTAATATCTGCCTTAATTTTTACAAACAATGTAAATTTTTCTTAGAAGGTTAAGTGATTAAGTTTTCAGTCTTAAAACTAATCTCAAACAAATTTATGCCAAATAGTGCCTGTGACAGTTTATATGCTTCAATTATGTAAGAAATAAATAAAGATTTATTCAAATTATTCAAATTATTTCATTTCAATATACCTAGATAATACCTAATATAAAATCATAGAAATAAAATTAATATTTATGTAATAGTTTGGCTTCATAACAAAGCGGCCCGAGAGACCGCATGTCCATGGAAGTGTGACAAGAAAATTACTTCCAAAGATAAAAGTTAACTGCTGACCATATGAAGAAGCTCAAAGTCGCTCAGCGAACAACTATGGAGAGGGCTACGCTGGAAATTTCTATGCACGATAGACATCTTAATGAGGACATCCGCAGTAGAACCGTAATAATTAAAATATGTGGGATTAGTAAGCTGAAGTGGCAATTGACGATGTTACCACGAAGAAGATTGTGCTCGCTTAAAATTTGCAAAAGAATAGAATAGAATCGGATCGAGTTGAAAGACGTCTACAACCTTGGAATTCTAAAGCCTTTTCTGGACGGAGTTATGATAGTAACACAGAGTACGATAGTGATAATACTGTTGTTTTGGGACCGATGAACATAGAATGCAAGCGGTGTAAAACTCTCAAGTACAAGGATGAATTTGTGGGAATGTGCTGCGTTTCAGGTAAGATCCAGCTCGAACTTTTGCAAAAGCTTACAGATCTTCTTTACTGTTCGATAAAAAACCTCCACTTTGAGCATGTTCACTTCATGGAGGGCAAACGGCATTATAATAGTTGTTTTCAAATTACCGCATTTGGAGCTAAAAATATAATACGGGATGATTTTATACATTCGAAGTGCAGAGCCAGGTGTATCATTTGGTTGGAAGTTTACTTTCACCCCACCCCCCAGAATGAATCATAATTCTTACAGATACATTTTGTTCGTGAGTCCGATGGCATCAAGGGTCTAAAGGCTTACACAATAACCGGGACTACCTAAAGGAAACAAGTTACGATGTCAATTTTTCGGCAGAACAGTTGTCAAGTGGTGAAGGCTCTCATTGAACAAAGATATAGGTGTAGCTGATATCTTTTTTTTGGATGCTCCTGGTGGAACAGGCAAGATTTTTGTGTAAACCAAAGTGAGAAGCAATCGTGATATCGCCGTTGCATCATCCGGAATTTTTGCCACTCTACTGGAAGGAGGTAAAACTACAAACACTGCACGCAAACTTCCTCTCGATTTTATACAAAATGAAACCCACTATGTAAGTATGTATATACCCAAACAAAGTAAAATGGCAGAGATATTGAGCAAAACAAAATTAAATGTTTGGGATGAGAATAATATGGCTCACAAAGGAGGTTTTGAAGCCCTAAATAGAACATCATCATCATCATCATTACAGCTCTTCACAAGTCCACTGCTGAACATAGGCCTCCCCCAAAGAATGCCACAAAGCATGGTCCTGAGCCACCTGCATCCATCGACTTCCTGCATGTCTTACCAGGTCGTCACTCCATCTCGTGGGGGGACGCCCTACACTTCGCCTACCGGTACGAGGCTACTACTCGAGAACATTTCTTCCCCATCGGTTGTCGGTTCTTCGAGCTATATGGCCGGCTCATTGCCACTTCAGCTTACTAATCCGTTGGGCTATGTCGGTTACTCTGGTTCTACTGCGGATATCCTCATTCCTAAGTTTATCACGCAGAGAAACTCCGAGCATAGCCCTCTGCATAGCTCGCTGAGCGACCTTGAGCTTCCTCATCCGGCCAGCAGTGAAAGACCACATCTCAGTTCCGTATGTCATCACTGGCAACACGCACTGGGTGTACAGTCTCGTTTTCAAGGTTTGAGGTATACCTGACGAGAAGATGTGCCGTAATTTCCCGAACGCTGCCCAACCGAGTTGAATCCGTCGATTGACCTCTCGGTCGAAGTTGGACTTACATAGTCGGACTATTTGTCCCAGGTAAACATACTCATCAACAACTTCGAGCTTAGTGTTCCCAACAACTACCGGCATAGGTGTGACATGGACATTAAACATGATCTTTGTTTTGTCCATGTTCATCTTAAAACCTATCCGTTGGGAAACACTATTGAGGTCATTGAGCATAGTGCTTAGGTCCTCCAGTGATTCTGCCATAAGGACTATATCGTCGGCAAATCGAAGGTGAGTGATGTAATCGCCATTGATGTTGATACCGTATCCTTTCCAGTCCAGAAGCTTGAAAACGTCTTCCAATGCAGCGGTGAAGAGTTTCGAGGATATGACGTCACCCTGTCTTACACCTCTCTGGAATTGGATAGGTTTCGTACTCTGGTTCTGTACTCGGATAGCCATCGTAGCCCTACTGTACAAGCACTTCAACACTTCGATATACCGACAGTCAACTTGGCATCGCTGAAGGGACTGCAGCACCGCCCAAATTTCGACGGAATCAAAGGCTTTCTCATAGTCCACATACGCATAGTGGCAAATTGTACTCTTCGGACTTCTGTACAATTTGCCGAAGGGTATGTATGTGGTCTATGGTGCTAAAGCCCTTTCGGAAACCGGCTTGTTCGGGAGGCTGGAAGTCGTCAAGTCTGCGCGCGAGACGATTCGTAATGACTCTCGAAAACAGCACGTAGACGCGGCTCAGAAGGGAAATCGGTCTGTAGTTCTTCAAGAGAGCATTGTCACCTTTCTTGAAGAACAAGACCACTGCACTTCTGCTCCACGCCTCCGGTGTAATGCCACCATGGAGGACGGAATTAAAGAGCTCTGAAGGACTTCAAGTACCGGTTTTCCACCCGCTTTCAGAAGCTCCGCTGTAATTCTATCCTCGCCTGGGGCCTTACCGTTTTAAGGTGCTGGAGAGCCATTCTAATCTCGCTCAGACTGACGTCCGGGATATCTTCGGAATAGTGTCGGATGATACTCGCTCTTGGATCGTTACTCACACTTGCGTGTTGCTCCAACGATGACCTGTACAACTGCCCATAGAACCTCTCAATCTCACTCAAAATCTTAGGTATCCCGGAAACGATGCTGCCACATCCTGTCTTCAGCTTTGACAGTTGGCTCTTTCTGGCAGACAGATCCCTGGCAAAGACTTTGGAGCCTTGGTTCCGCTCGATCGCTTCTTCAATACGAGCTGTATTGAAGTTGCGTAAGTCCCGCCGCATGCATTTGGAGATCTGTCTGTTCAGATGCCTGTATGCTGTCAAGTCTGTTGAAGAATGTAGCTTCATCTCCCGTCTAACAGCCATGAGATTAAGAGTTTGATCGGAGAGTTTTTGTGTTCTTCTGTGGCGGGTCTTGCAGAACTTAACTCCTACCGCATGGACAGTTTCCACGAGCTTTTCATTCATATCGTCCACTTCATTGCAGTCTTCTAGGCACTGAAAACGGTTTTGTAACTCGAACTGAAAGGTTTCGGGACTTTGGATTAGAGCACGAGGGGGACGGAGCGTTGACTTCATTAGACGAGACCTCTCCAACTTAACGTTTAGGTTCAGTGTGCCTCTAACCATTCGGTGATCGCTACCAGTTTTCACCCACGCGATCACGGAGACATCACTGAACAGTTGTCGTCTGGTCATCATAATGAAGTCAATCTCATTTTTTTCGAACCGTCGGGGCTCGACCAGGTCCACTTCCTGTGGGGCCGCTTCTGGAAGAAAGAGTTCATCATAAAGAGTCCCTCTTTCTCCATGAAGTCGGCCAGCTGGTGGCCCCTTGGGTTCCGTTGCCCTATTCCAAATTTCCCTACTTTCAGCTCACCGTTCTCTCTTGTGCCTAGTTTTGCATTAAAGTCTCCCATTAACACCGTATATTGGGTTTTGGAGGAATGCATGGCTCTAGAGATATCCTCATACATTTCCTCCACCTCCTGATTGGGGTGTGCCGAGGTTGGTGCGTAAACCTGTATGACCTTCAGCGAATACCGTTTGGTGATTCTGAGTATAAAGTACGCAACCCTCGTCGACACAATCTCAATCTTTACAACGTTGTTAACGAGAGACTTGTGGACGATAAATCCGACACCTCCTTGGGACAGATGGTCGCCTTCCCGGTGATAGAGCAAGTTGCCGGATTCGAGGATTACCGTGTCCTCCCCCTCTCTTCGGACTTCGGATAATCCTATAATATGCCAGAGCAACTTGTCTATCTCTTCTTCCAGCTCCACGATCTTCTCGTCAGTCCTCAGGGTGCGTGCGTTGTACGTTGCCAGGTCGAGTCATCTAAGGTGGCAACCAAACCTCCACCGGAGATTCTTTGCACCCCCTGCCCCGCCGTTACCATGGTCGCCATCGTAGCCAGGAATAGTGGGGCCGCCGGGGACTGGGGGCCGTTTCTTTGTTACTGTCATTCATAGGGGGGTATTTGCCATAGTTGCCACGCTTGGCGAGCGGGTTGGCAACCGCAGTTTTTTTTTTCATTGTTAGTTTGTTGTTATCAAGAAGATGCTGCTGCCCATCTCCTGCCTGTTTCCCTTTGTCGCCTTTTACGACACCCACGGGAGGATATGGGGTAGTGGATATTCTTGACCGCCACTACACGGCACATAGATATTTACACGATATTTATATAAAATTTTCAAATGGGAGGAGGTACTGTATTGACTTACGAGTAGTGCCCAGAGGAACGCGAGCGGACGAAGTTAAAGCGTGCGTGAAGTGGTCTCATCTATGGCCTTCAGTAACATACATATCACTTTGCACATTTTTGTTTAAATTGCTCCTTGATTTTTGAAAATTATACAGCAATCGCAAACATTCGCTAAGTAGGTAATCTAACAGATTTTCAAGGAATTTTCGAAGGAAAATCAAGGTATAAGATAATTTTTTAATTTTTTACAATTTAGTTTAGAACATAAGTAAAATACCCTTACCGGCGATAATTCCACGGCTCCGTGGCGCAGTAGCTTAGTATTGAGATGTGGCAATGAGCACCGTGGGTTTGAATTCTGTACACAATAAGAATTTGTATCGCCTACAAATACTTGTTACGGGTCTGGATGTTGTCCTCGTTCAATTCAATCTTGTAAACTGCCTCCACGATACGTGAGAAATACCTAACAGCAGCAATATCAGAGGTCTGACTGCAATTATAGCAGTGTAATAATCATTTCAAAATATTAATAACGATTTCCATTGCATAACTATTAAACGATGTTTAATTATATATTAAAAAAATGTTTTAATTTCTTTTATTATTTAACAGAAGTTCACATCCTTCAAAGTACAGTATTAGCTAAACATGACAAATTAAATTTTCCAATCGGTTAGCACTAAGTTAAAAAGATCAAAAAGCTATCGACGTGGATGTCAAGGGTACGGATGCGCCCGAGGGTATTGACACACAACCTCACAATTTTTCCTTAACAATATAAAGAGGTATTTTTTTTTATTTTAAAAATGCAAAAATGATGTAAATAATTTAAGTTTTAATTTAAATAATTGAAATAACTTATTATATTACTTCAACAATATAAAGAGTTAATAATTGAATGATGTAAGTGTTTTTCATTTACGTGATAGAGCCACTCCGCATTGAAATTATAGTTGTGGCATGATTGGATTGGTTCGACCTGGTAAAGACTACGCTATCGCAGAATACCAGCGTAAAATAGAAGCTTAATTTTGCTGTATTTCGTATGGTGAGTGTAGGTTTTTGATGGCAACTTGGCATTCCATCTTTATCCTTGAGGGTGACAATATATCTGCATTTTGATTCTTAATCGAAATCTATGGGCCACAGCATCCACTTATGATCAGGTGGACTGTGTGCTCATTTTTGCATCCTTATTCAATAAAACAGTAAGAAATGTTTTAGTGTCCACTCAATACAAATTAAAATGTAAATAATTTAAAATGAAAAATTTTGTACAACCGACTTCCATATAAATTAAGAATAACTCAAAAACTATTAGTAAGACCGTGATTTAATTTATATGTGACCACGTCAGAAGCACCAACTTTCAAATAAAAGAAGAGTAATCAAAACAGGTTTACCCTGAAAAAAAATATATGAGGTAACAAAAAAAGAAAAATAAACATACAGTCGAATTGAGTACCGTCTCCATTTTGAAGTGGGTAGAAAATTAAGAAAACTAATTAGCTACAATCTGCATGAAAAATAAAATGGCGTATCTTACTTAGTTTGAAAAGTGATACGGAAATGACAGTAACCTAATTGTGCGGAAAAGTCGTGGGTTTGAATAAGATGCTACCCCAGTAGGGTGCCAGCACCCCTAGTAATGGAGAACCCGTCGATGAGTATCCACGACCAAGCTATCTAGGGAGGGCAAAATTCCACTCACAATGAAAACTGTTCGAAACAAGCTAAGCGACAAGACCAAGGCGACCCCTGCCACGCTATCTGTGAATTTTTGCAATTTCATTGGACTTCACTCGAAACTAAACACCGTCCACTAAAATCTGGAAATGGCGAAGCCAGCCTTGCTCTTTCTGACCGAGATGCAGGTGGCCTCTTCGGCTGATATTTCGTATCTCTCCTAGACGTTGTACAAATTGGAACACTCCTTTGTGCTCCGGCTAAAGGAGTTGGTGTATACATCAGAAAGGACATCTATTTTCGATGCCTCGGCAGTTCTGAAGGTTCTTTGGCTGCGCGTAGCGTTCAAGGTGCCTCTATAGGTCCCAAAGCGGTAACGCCGAAACAGACCGACTCATAAACCACGTGTAAATTGCTACAGATTCCTTGTTACAGCAGATCCCATCAGCAGAGATCGTGATTCTTGGCGATTTTAATGCTCACCACGCTGAATGGCTCAGTTTAAGTTTAACCGATCATATCGGGAGATCTGTGTATGACTTTGATTTGGCATATGATCTGACACAAATGGTTACTTCGCCTACGCAGATTCCAGAAGTGGAGGATCCGGACGGATATCAGGTGTCCATCGACGCCCTTCTTGGCTCCTCGGACCATTGTCTAGCTCGGAGTATAGTGCCACTCTTGCTAACATCGCGGTTGCATTCTGCAGTATGCCGCCGTGTTTGACATTATAGGTCGGCCGGTTGGGATAGAATGCGATCTTACAGGCAAGTTTGCTTATCGCCGGACGATCCCAGCGTTGTTTCTGATTCTGTCATTGATTTAGTACTTCAGGATATGGAACTTTTTATTCCATAGTCTGTAGTGCGCATCGGTGGTAGATCCCAGCCATAGTTTGGTCGCTCCTATAAAATAGAATCACGCTATAAGGAGGAGTGCTACCGGGCCTGGGCTGACGCTTCAACGCCCTGGGATGTAAAAACCAGCGCTCTTTAAAAGAAGTATTATTCCACCTCCAGGTCCTTCAAAAGGGTCATTGCTAAGGCAAGGTCAGAGCACATCGGCGGAATTGGCGAGAAACTAGTTCGCCTTCCTTCGGGAACCCGTGCATTCTGGTCTCTCTCTAAGGCTGTTCAAGAGAAATTCTGTCTGCCATCTCTCCTATATTTGCAGAGGGAGGAATCATTGGTTCATGCCGTATAGAAAAAATCCGATGTATTAGCGGCCTGTTTGCGTCCAACTTGACTTTCGATGACGGGGGGACACACACCACCGACAGTGTGAGTGCTCCACGCAGGATTTGCGGAAGCACTCTTCTCGTTGGATGTCACAAGTTAAGTGGGCCTGATAATGGGCCCATTGTGTTGTAGACGTGTGCTCCCAACACTGGTTTTAACGCGTCTTTTCCGGTACTCCTACTCCCAAGGTGTAGCTCCGAATTAAAACTTTTGTCCACCCGATCAATATAAAAGGCGATCGCTCAGAGGTTTACCGAGAAGTTTTGGAATTGGATCACCAGTTTCCTTGCTGATCGGACCATAAAGGTCGTAGCAGACGGTGTATACTCCTCTTACAAGCCTAGCAATGCTAGTGTTCCACAAGGCTGTGTGGTATCACCTACGCTGTGCCTTCTGCATATAAATGATATCTTGCAATCCAGTAGCATTCATTTCTATGCGGAGGACAGCACAGGTGATGCTTTTTACACCGGCCGTGCAAATATTTCTCGGGATCACGTCATCGAGTACCGGGACAAACTTGTGCTTGAAGTCAAGTCGTTGTTTAAAATCCTGCCTGACGAGATCAATTATAAAAGATGCCGTATGTTTTTTGAAGCGGTATCGCTGTTTGAACTCTACATCGGGCAAAGAAATCAGATCATATCTCTTCCGGTAAACCTTACGACGATGATGCGGAACATTTTCTACTTGGTCCATAGCTTCTAAAGCTTGCAGAGCACAAAAAACAATTTCACCAACAATAATCTATACAACTTCAACAATCAGCTGTTCGGCCATATTTTTCTTTATTAGAGGTTTATAATGGGTTTATAGTACGGTGGACCCTTCTATAACTTATGAAGCCGCTATTGAACACTTATATTGCGTTTTAGCGATATTAAGCGTATATGAATAATGTTTTACGGGTAACTCTTAATAAGAAGCTAATAAACCTATTTTAACTTTTTATGAATAAGACTGTTAGAGTATATTATATTAATAATACACAAAAAATTGCCACAGTGGTTTGCTGTTTAATGTTTTGCACATTTTTAACTCTTTTTTATTTTTCTACTTTTATGAATATAATATGTGGCTTCGTTTATTTATTTTAATGTAATTAATATAAAATATAATAAATAGTACAGAAAGAAATATTTACCTTTACATTTTTTGCTCAATTTACCCTCCTTATTTTAAGTGGCGCTGCCCTGGTGGCAGAAAATGTCGGGCCCTCATTCGGAACTATGCAAAATTCGCTTTAGAATAATGGCTTGCCTTTTTTTACATGGTAAAGGTTATCTGGGTTCCTACTACAGAAAACGTGGTATCTATTCGAATGCTTGAATTTAAACGCTAATACTTTATAATATAACTCCCCTGGCTCCCAACTATTTTTAAAAATTAAATTTTGTAAATTAATAATATCCACCTCAATTTTGAGTTACAGTTGTTATATACGACTTATTTGTGATATAAGTAAAAGTCAGAAGTACCTATTTTAATTACATACATTGTGTTTACTGTTCCAACCAAAAGTAACAGCTGTAACGAACATCGTTTAAACGTATTGTAAGTGTAATTCTTGTTATCCCTTTAACATTTTAAGATTTACCTATTAAGTGTTGTTGTGGATTTCATTTTGAATTATTTACATGATAATTTAATTTGAGATCTGTAAATAAGCCCATACATCTCGACATTTGCTTACTCTGCTTCTTTGGTTTTCTTTCTTTGTTTTCTTTTGCTATTTACATTTAATAGTAAAATGAATACACGCAACGCCAAAACGCGCCAATTGGAGAACCAACTTCAAATGGCGCTTCAAGAACTTAAGGCGTCAAAGGAGCAGTGTGAGCTGTTAATTAAAGAAAGGGATGACAATGAAAAGGAAATAATAAATATAATTGCTAAAAATACTAAACTAAAGAGTGACATGGTTAAGTTGCATAAAGAATATACATTTGTTACAAAAGAAAGGGATCAACTTCAGAGAACAGTCGATGAGTTTGACCAATGCAGCAAGGAATATGAGGAATCCCTCAAATTAATTGCTGCATTGCAGTTACAGTTAAGTGAGGCTAATGAGCAGATTTTGCAATTAAAATATTACATAGATGACATGAAAGAGTCCCAAACTCAAAGTCTGTTCAACGAGCTCATAGAGTGTGAATCTACTAAATCTAAAGCATTGCCACCCTCCACAACAATCGATTTGACTGGTGATGATTATGTCATATCAAGAACAGCAGCAAGGACTACCTGCAGTAGAAGAAAATTAAAGAAATATATAAAAATTAATAAATATATTAGAAAACTACAAAAATTAATTAAAACTAAAATTAATGTTAAAAATTATATAAATGTATGCAAAGAAAAGCAAGAACTAATTAATAAACTTAAAATATATTCAATTGATGTGGAAAATATGAATCACTGTTATGAGACTGATATAGAGTGTCTAAATTCAACAATTTTATCACTTAAAAGGTCTCTAGAAATTGTATCAAATAAATATGCATCGGCTCAAGATGAGATAAAAGAACACATATTGGCCATGAATGATCTGGTAAAATCATGTGAATATAATGAGGAGCGCTTTGACTCCTTAATAAAAAATCAGAGTGAGTATCAGCGCTCCATACCAGGTTCATCGGGGACAATATGTGTAAATAACAAAGTTAACAGTAAGACCTCATTATTTTCACCTACACTCTATGACAGTGCCATGACAAAGGATATAAACTTAAAAAGCAATGTAAATATTAAAAAAAATAAAGTTATTATGTATTGTGATGACATAGGCAAAAATTTGGGCATGATGTTAAATAACTGTTTAAAAGGACATATGATCACTAATTATTGCATGCCTGGAGCATCCTTTAGTCATATAATGAATAAAGTTTTAGCTAGTAAATTTTGTCCTAATAGCACATTAATAATTCTTGTTGGGAGAAGAGGCAATGTAAACAAAAATCAATTATTAAAATATATTAATAATCTAAATACTTTAAATGTACATAAAATTATCTTGTTTACATTGCCTTACATACAGGGTTGGCCGCAGGAAAATAAAATAAGATATGATTTAAATTTATTAATGAATAACTTTTCATGTAATAATAATTTAAACTTGACATTTAATTGTTACAATTATAATGATAGAATTAATTTAATAGATATAAATAATTTAATTAAGAAATTTTTGACTAGAGATAGGTATTACCTATCAAAATATAATTTAAGACAGATAGCAAATGTGCTATCTTATTATTTATATATTAACTCAGCCAAGGACTTGGCTACACAGACATCTGCTTCTTTTGAGCAGTGTAATGACTTAATATGCAATTTGGAATCAGTTCCAAGTAATTTAAATTAGAAAATGAGACAATAGAGCTAATCTCTAGCAGTTATAATAACTTAAATAATTTAGAATGTAGCTTACAAATCTTTAATTGTATGACTCCACAGAGTAATAATGAAAATTGTTTACACCTGGTGCATCAAAATATACAAGGCATGATAGGCAAAGAGCTAGAAATTGAGTTGTTCTTAAATAGCAACAATATTCATATCTTATGTATTACTGAACATTGGTTAAAAGCTTATAATTTAATGTTTAACTTCAGTAATCACCAGGTGTTCAGTTCTTTCAATAGAGATACGGTTTTAAGAGGTGGCTCCTTAATATTAGCTAGTAAATTATTAACAACGCGTATTTCTCAATCTAGTGCAACATGTATAGATAACATTTTTACAAATGTGAAGCCGTTGCATAAATGTATAATTCAAAAATTAAGTTCTGATCACTGTGGACAAGTAGTTTCGTTACCTTATGTTCACAAAAAGCGAGTAGATGAGAAAGTTGTGTCTGTTCCAGTAAATGCACGTCGCTTGGAGAAATTTAGAAGTAATATAGTGAAAAAACTTCCATCACTTTCATACCAAAATGATCCTAAATTTTTATATGGAACATTATTTAAGCTTATTTGCAATGAATTTAATAATACTTTTACTTCTAAAACATTCTCCTTGAACAGTCGGAAGTCATTCAATGAATGGGCGACAGTAGGAGTCCATAAGAGCAGGCATAGGTTATAATCATAGCGTCGAATTTAGGGAATATGTAAAAAAATATTCAAAAATATTTAAAAGAGTGTGCTCCATAGCCAAGTCTTTGCATTTGAGCAACAAAATTAAGACGGCTTCCAATAAAATTAAAATGACATGGAGTATAATTAATAGCGAAACTGGTAAGATCAACTCTCGCAATTCAAATTACCAGTTAAGTGTTAACAACAAATTAACTGTATCAGATCAGGACGTAGCAATGGTTTTTGAGAAATATTTTACTGATATTCCGATCTTAACCACTAAGTCACTGAATTCTTCTACTGCCGTCGCCGAATCGTTACTTAAACAAAATGTAAAGGTGTGTACAAAGAATTTTACATTTCATAAAGTGTCATCAAAAGATATTGTAAAATATTTTAAAACTATTGATGTTAAGAAAACTGCGGATCTGTGGGGGATTTCCGTTAAAGTTATTGCGTCTATAATAGATACAATAGCGCCTCATTTAGCTATTATTTTTAATACTAGTATCGAATCTGGTGTGTTTCCTGATTTAATGAAGCATAGTAAAGTAATACCTTTATTTAAATCTGGTAGTACATTAGACCCCGCCATTTTTAGACCTATTTCTGTACTACCAACACTTAGTAAGATATTTGAAAAAATTGTTCTTGATCAAATGTTAATTTTTTTAATATAAATAATTTACTTCATAAAAATCAATTTGGTTTCACAAGGGGTCGCTCGACAACTGATGCCGGTGTTGAGCTGATTAAATATATCTTTAATGCACGGGAGAATTCACAGGATGCTTTGGGTATATTTTGTGACCTATCCAAGGCCTTCGATTGTGTTCACCATGAAACATTAATCAGGAAACTTCAACACTACGGTGTAAGAAGTGATGCTCTTAAATTAATTATTTCATATTTAAGTAAGAGAACGCAAAAAGTTGTCATTAACAATATGAGCTCTTCCGGATCGATGGTACAAATGGGCGTGCCTCAAGGCTCAATTCTCGGCCCCTTTCTGTTTCTTGTATACATTAATGACTTACCTTACATAGTAAGGGATAACCATGATATAGTATTATTTGCAGATGACACTTCTTTAATTTTCAAATTAAGTCGACAGTTACTAAAATATGACGAAGTAAATAATGCTATATCTAAATTAGTAAATTAGTTCGATGTTAATAATTTGTATTTAAATGGCACTAAAACAAAATGTATGAAATTCGTGACTCCAAATGTCAAACAATTAAATACTAATGTAATTTTAAATGGGGAGAAACTGAGTCTTGTAGATACCACCATTTTTCTTGGAATCACACTAGACGCGAAGCTTCAATGGAGCCCCCATATATCAAAACTAGCAAGCAGACTTAGTTCTGCAGCATATGCTGTAAAAAAGATTAGAAGTCTAACCAGTGTTGAAACAGCTAGACTAGTTTACTTCAGCTACTTCCATAGCATAATGTCGTATGGTATTTTGCTATGGGGACACGCAGCTGACACTGAAATTATATTTGTTTTGCAGAAGAGGGCCATAAGAGCAATTTATGATTTAAAGCCTAAAGAGTCGCTGCGACAAAAATTTAAGGAAATTAATATATTAACTTTGGCCTCTCAATACATTTATGAAAATGTAATGTATGTACACAAAAATAAAAGTAGTTTTACAAAAATAAGTGATATTCATTCTGTAAATACTAGGAACAGACACAAGCTAGTAGTACCAGTTACTCGACTCCATCGAGTCAGTAATTCATTCTTGGGGCGATGTATACGCTTTTACAACAAAATTCCAGAAAATATACAAAGTTTGACCTGTTCAAAGTTCAAAAACTTTATTAAACTAAGTTTGTATAAAAAGGGTTATTATAATATTAAGGAATTTATGGATGATAATAACCCCTGGGAATGAGGTGATCGCTACCAAGCTATTTCTAATTTGTTGTGTTGTTAATATGTGTAACATCATGATTGTAAGCTGTTATTTAAAAAAAAAAGTCCCGCTGGGTTTCTTGCTGGTTCTTCCCAGGACAGAGGTTTTTTCCGAACCAGTGGTAATCAAACAAAAGAGTGACTTTCAATTAGTATTATTTATAATCTATATTGAATAAAAAAGTTTCTGTTTCTGTTTCTGTTTCATAATATTTCAATTGAAGTTATCGCAATTCGTTACCGAAGCAAAAACAACCCATGCATTCTCAATTCACTCTTACAGACTCGAATTTTGTGTCAGTAGAGGGCAGTAGCAGTATAAGAAATTGCAACCATTGATGTCCGTAATTTAAAAATGTAGATGGCGCTAATGGTATTTTAAAACGCGTTATAGTTTAATTGTACTGCAAATCATTATAAAACTTTCAGATTGCAAATCGTCGTGTTCAGCAGTGGGCTTTTTACAAGGCCTAAAAATTATTTTTTTTATAAACCTTCTGCATGTTACGTGCAGATAGGTGTTGATATTGTAACCTAGTGAATAGAAGGAACAAGACAAGACTTTAACGAAATTATGTGATTCCAAATTACGAGAGATGTAGATAAGTATAATTGAACCGCGTTATGAAACGGCTGCATGACTTTCTACAATCTGGTGTAGTCAAGCAATGACATAATATAATAGTAAATAAATATTAAGGACAATAAGCACAGAGCAGCTGACCAAAGAACACAATTCGGGTACGTTAGAAGAAACTTGAAGTGAGTCAAAATAAATTAAATTAATTAATAATACCGTACTTAACAAACCGTAATTAAAAACAATGTTTTAATTAAAAACAACTAAAAATAACGTTACTCACTCAAGCTTGGAGTCGATTTATCCTAATAGACACAAAACTAAAGGAGGATTAAAAATATGTAAATTTAAACTTGCTTTTTAAACATATTACCGAGCAAAGTGACGGTAATGCATTTTGCAAGAAAAGGAAACGTGTGACAGGCTTTCATAATTTACCGGTGACTCCTTAAAGCATGTCGTGAACTTTCGCAGCGCGCTATTGCTCTTAAAAGGTGCATGGAATTAACTCCTATTTTTTTATGTTGATTATTTTAAACAGTTACCAACTATAAATTTTTCTACTATATTTATACACATATAAATTAAAACTAATATCATTTAAAGAATGATTCTGTTAGTATTAAGTAGCCAATATTTGGTTCAAAATTTAAAACAAGAAACAAAAAATTATGTAGAAAATGAAGTAAAAAGACGATATGAGATTTTTACAACAATATTATAAAAATCTCATATAATCTTTACGGATTGTATCACCCTGAGTGACCTTAAGCTTTGTCATACGGAAAACAGTGAAAGACCACGTCTCAATACTACTTCCTAAGATATAAATTTACAAATAATAGGTATAATTGATTTTACTTATCATAAACCTGTGCTTGCACGCCCAATAATCCCATCTGTTAGTAAGTGGTTATGCGCAAGAGCATTTTTAATATATCATTTCAAGCCAGTTTCGAACCCATCATGACTCAGAAACTGTTAGACACTTGATATTTTGCATAATATCTAACAGGAGGTAGATGCAGTTAGCTCAGACTGTGGTATGTGTTATTCCTTGGAAGAGGCCTATGTTCAGCAGTGGACTTGTGATGGGCTGTAACGATGGTGATGATGATGGTACCTAATAAAAACATATCTTACAGCTAGTGTTATGTGCACTTCAATAAAAGGCAGAGATCTGGTAATGACTGTTTTATTGAAAACTTAAATTATCGTATTAGTATGGAAGTACCGGCATAACACGTTCCCCATATATTTTAAATAATCTAGGTCAAACAAACGAAAGACGTGCCATTTTTTAAGTAAACAATAATAAACTATAATGTCATCACAACAATGTGTAAAGGAAACACCGTTAAATCCACTAAGCGTGATTGATGAATGATGAAAGAGTAACTAGTTACAAAATATAGATACATAATTATGAAAGAGGTGCCGATAAAATACAATAGATAAACTTATATTTGTATCTATCGATATATGCAACATGTGTTTGACTCCTACGTTAGTAACTGTACAATTATGAGTGTGATGTATGAAAATAAACTACAAAATATCTTTACAACTTTCTTAATTTGACAATGCAGCGTAATGTAGGCTTTGTAAAGACACGATTCCTCAGTGTTGTCGTCACGTCTTTCAGACACAGTTTTCGAGGGAGGCGACTCCTGTGCCAGTTTCCATTCCTCTGCGACTTGATCGTCGTGATCAGTGTCAGGCCTCGCCACTAGTTCGGTATCAGTTTTGTCATACGCTTTTTCTTCCACCATTGACAATGAAAATCTAGACTTTCGATGTTTAGTTGTTAAGATTTGATCAATGTATCTCTTTGTGTACACGACCGTCTTGAGATTTTACCGTATAAGAAACTGGTCTTTCTCGACGAACCACTGTCCGTTCAGTCTACTTTCCCCGGTTTTAAGAATAGTCCCGTAGTAGCACGGGTAGTAGGAGGCGTATTGGCGTTACAATTTTGTACTGATGTAATAAATTCGATTTTAAAATTATAAGCAGATAACCGGAGCGCATAACGTTGTAGCCCATTTGCGGATGTCACGGGTATTCCTTTATTTTCCACAAAGATGTCACTCAATGGAAGATGATCAGTAAGTAAAATAAACTGTCACCCGTATAAGTATTTATGGTGTCGGTGCCGGTCTTACCGCAACGCCCACAAAGACGATGCTGTGACGTCGTAGGCACGAGAGCCGCGCCGGATCGTGCATGCGCTCCGCCGCTGCCAAACCGATGCAGGCCGCCCTCTCCGAAGGCCACTGCTGCACCTGCTCCGCCAGCGCTCATGCCGCCCAATGCGCATGCCGTGCTCGCATGCTGCTAGGCTTAGCTTTTCATTGACTTCCGTGGAGTTGGGGGTTGATACGTATTTTTACAGAAAAGTTACACTATTATAAGCACACACACAAAGTTACAACATGCGGAAACGCGTATTTTTTGAGAAAAAAGTTATTGTAAATCAATTATTCTTGCATTGTTTATATCTAATCCTACCATAAAACTGACGCCATTTTGAAATGTCATTGTCGTCAGTAGAGATGTCGATTCTTTCCGAAAAAGGTCGATTTTAAATCGATTCAAATCGTAAGCTGATGTATCGATTCACAAAAAATCGATTTCTAAATTATCTATATTTTTTATGTTTGCATTTATAATGTAAATATAATTCCATTTTATGAAAAAGAGCGAAGCGGCTGAGGCTGGTCGCCGAAGGCGACCAACAAGCCGAAGCTGCGGAGGCGAGGAGGGATGCCTGCGATTTGTTACGCTAAGGCGTAGAGGCTGCTCTTCTCGCAGCGTCGGAGACGTAGCAGTCTCAAAATAGATACAGAAATCCTTCTGAATCAGTCCCCCTATATTTTATGATGAAGGGGATTTTTTTCTCATAAAATGGATTTATATTTACATTATAAATGCAAATATGAAAAAAATATAGATATTTTAGAAATCGATTTTTTGGGAATCGATACGTCAGCTTACAATTCGAATCTATATAAAAAATCGATCTTTTTCGGAAAGAATAGTCATCCCTACTGACAATAACAATAAAAAATGGCGTCAGTTTTATTGTAGGATTAAACATAAACAATGCAAGAATAATTGATTTTCAATAACTTTTTTCTCAAAAATTACGTGCTTCTGCATATTGCAACTTTGTGTGTGTGCTTATAATAGTGTAACTTTTCTGTAAAAATACGTATCGAGCCCCAACTCGACGGGAGTTAGTGGAAAGTCGTACCTGCCGCTCAGCTGTCTCGAGTGCCGTGGCCAATTCCACAGCCTTTTTGTAGTTTAAACTCTTTTCGGTGAACAATATTGACCGTGTCTCTTCGCTGTATAAACCCGACACGAAACTGATCGCGAAGGTTTTCTTCCAGAGAACTACGGAAGTTGCAGGTTTTAGCCAAGTGTTTTAGACCATGCAGGTAAACACGAATACTTTCTCCCTACTGTTGCATCCGCAGCCGAAAAATGCCGCTATTTCAGATCTCTCCGGCTCCAAATGATTTTTGACGAGTGTAACCAATTCTTCGAACTTCTTTGTGTCCGGTTTTGCGGGTGAACACAAATCATAAATAAGATTATATTACTCGAAACCCACTAATGTCAAAAGCGTAGCTACTTTTAGATTGTCATCGATACTATTTAAAAATATAAATTATTTTACGCGACAAATGTAACTGTCCTAATTTTGGCTTTCGATATTAAAAGGTTCTATTTTCGCAATCGGCATTATGTCAAACAAAATTCCATGTAAGTACCGAACTTCTAGACCAACTGCGCCAATGTTATGTAGACGTCAATAAAGGGCAGATATCTGTGTGGTAACGACTGTTTTATTGAAAACTTAAATTAACCCACATTACATTTATTATCGAAGTACCGACATACATAATTAGTAGTGGCACAAATCGGTCGGCTCGACCGGGGAAGAACCAACAGAATACCAGCGTAAAATAGCAGCTTGATACTGCTGTTTTTCGTATGGTGAGTGTAGAGAACCAGAGACCTATTTTACTGGAAAAGAGGCATTGCATCTAAGTCCTTACGGGTGACGACGCTTCTGCATTATGATTCTTTATTGAGGATAAATGTAGATGTCTATGGGTCACAACAACCACTTACCATCAGGTGGACTGTGTGCCCCTTTTGTCACCCTAACCTATAAAAAAAAACTTTAATACAAAATTCCATGAATAATCTGACTATAGTTCTTAATTTATCTCAAAAGTCTCAAAAGTGAATTGTACTGAAAAATGTATATTTTCCACTCACTCATTCACTAAGTTCCAAGAACGTTGTACATTCCAATAGATCATATGATTTAAGTAACCACTCTTTTGTCGAATAATCCTACAACTCCGTTTTTACTCAACTTGGCCCCCTTTTCAAATTTATATTTTTAGTACGATATAAATTAATCGCTTAGACCGTAGTGTCGCTAATAAAACTGTTTCAATGTTAATTTATTTATTCATGCAATCATTACAAACTATTAAAAGTTATCAGCTGAATAAAGGCCTTTTTTTATAGGATAAGGGTGACAAACGAGCACACAGTCCACCTGATGGTAAGTGGTTGCTGCGGCCCATAGACATCTACATCTATCCTCGTTTGTGAATCAAAATGCAGATGCGTTGTCACCCGTGAGGACTAAGATGGAATGCCTCATTTTTAGTAAAAAGGGCCTCCGGCCACCTGCACTCACCAAGCGAAACGCAGAGGTAAACCTCTACTTTACGCTGGTATTCTGTGAGGTCGTGGTACCACCCCGGTTTGAGCCGGCCTATCCGTGCGACAGCAAAATCTGCCGCGTGGCTCTACCACTGTTAAAATAATAATCCTAATAATCTAATAACTATAAGTTTGTAAAATGCTGTAAGGATTATACGCATTGTATTGCTGTAAGCATGCGGTGTTTAACCATTAATAAATTTGCACTAAGTTTACATTAGTGTTTTAGAAATAACGTTTTCAATGAGTGTGATATCTGTTTGTGAATCAAATAGACAAATAAAAATAAAAAGCATGTGTGAAGTTCACACACGGTAGAAGTGAAACCTTTAAATGGAATGAAATATAAAACAAAAATATTTTACAATTAATTATTAGGTATTTAATTTAATAAGTTTCAACCACAAGTGCGACATAAAATATAAGATAAATGTTTAATTTATAGCAAATATGTGTATGTGCAGCCTAAATTTTAGTGTATTATTTAAATCAAAAGAATTTTTTTTTATATGAAAAGGGTGAAAACGAGCACACAGTCCACCTGATGGTAAGTGGTTGCTATATTTTCTTTAGACTAAAATTGCTTTGTAATATCGACGTCTACTTCATTCTATAGATAGTTTTAGACTGCCTCGTTGGTCTAGTGGTTGTAGTAGTGCGACTGCTGATCATGTGGTCCCGGGTTCGAATCCTGAGTGGGACCGAAAAAAATCAGTTATTGAGTTTTTCCTTCAAGAAATTCTCAGTAGTTGCCTGGAGTCAGGAAGTTGGCGGTGTCTCACCCCCGTGCCTCGGAAAGCACATAAAGCCGTTGCTCCTGCGCCTGATCTCTCTCCGTTCGTGTCGATTTACCGTGCCATCGGACTATGAGAGTGAGGAAATAGAGAGTGCACCTGTGTTTGCGCATACACTTGGGCACTATAATCCTGTCCTGCGCCTTGTCTAGTCTCCGTTGAGGCTGGCCGCCGTGATCGAAATTCGGTCTGGAGGACATTATTATTAATATTATTATCTATAGGTAAAGTCATTTTATAGAACAAAAATTGATTGTCTCTCAAGGTGGTCCATAAATCGGTAAGATATGAAATCGAGGATTGTGAAGAATGGTTTGGAGATTATTATTTTATTCAATATAATTAATTTTATTGATATATTTGTAATATTTTTATTTATTTTTTATTTTAACGGGTAAATGTTATATTAACAATAATTAAAGAACCTCATACAGAGGAGACCGAAATAATTGGAAGCACTTTATAGTGTACTTACTGTGCCCCGTAGTTTCACCCTCTGATCGCGTATCAGAGCTGCGCGATATGTCATGCGCTTATAGGCGACTGCTCTTCTCGCTTAGAGGCTTATAGACGCTGGATAGCTAGGCGTCAATCGGGCACCGAAATGGGTGTTGTTTTATTGTAATTTTTCATTATCTCTTAAACTATGCATTCAATTAACATGCTATGATAACTTTGGTTTGTAAGGATTAATATGGAATGCCTAATAATAACGTTTATAAAGCACTTTTTAATTTTCTAGATTTTTTGTCCCAAAATACCTTATTGTGGCTTATCTATAAGGAATATGTCTATAGTATCATGGACTTTTTTTCAGATGGAGGAAGGATCTATACTTTTGTAGCACGTTATATTTACGTATCACTGATCACTAAGCGCACACGGATAAATCAGTTTTTGAGTGCTTTTTCTTCCGATATTCTTAACAAAAATCAATATTTAAGGCTAGCTGAGAGGTGTAAGAGGTAGCCTTATAACAGATAGTTTGTACTATTTTTCATGAATCATTTACGAAAAAATTAATCAAATCGTTCTAGTAGTGTCAGAGATTAGCGAATTTGAAAAACAAAAAACCTCCTCTACTTTATTATATACTAGCTGTGCCCCGCGGTTTCACCCACGTATATCACGCGTCTGCGCATTGCGACATGCGAACTTCGAAAGAGATATCACGACGGACGGTTGCTGAATTAACAAAGATTTAAAAAGTGAAATATGTTACTAAAATTACATGGTTAACGTAAATGGTGGTTATGCACGATACAGGTACTGATATGAATAATGTGGCCTAGTTTGTACAGGCGTTACTATTTCACATTTTAACATGAAAAGGTAGTTATTGTGACATAACTGTAATAGTTAAACATATGATATCGCAGGCTTTTTTGTAGATATTGATATCTTCTATAAAACTGTAGTACATCACTTTGCTCTATTATCAATAGTTTCCGCAGCGTACGCGATATAAGGATTCTTTTTGGTATTATTTTCACACCATGGGTTACATTAACGAAGTTTTCATACGGATCACTAATTTTTTGAAAATATTATATACCCTATCAGGGATAATGTAAGATTATAATGGTGAAAGAATTTTTCAAATCGGTCCAGTAGTTTCGGAGCCTATTCAATTCAAACAAACAAACAAAAAAATCTTTCCTCTTTATAATAGTAATATAGTAGTGTAGAAGTATAGATTCTATCTCATTCCCTCGCAGGCCAAACTATATAGATGTATATGTTTATCTCTTTTTAGTGTCGCTTTTTCGTTTTATCGAGTTTTCAAATCACAGCGATACTAATGAAGTTAATCTTCGCAAATAAATGAGAATTTAAGCTATATTCATATAGAAAGAGAGCGCAGGACTTTGTCTGTGCGTGATAAAATGTTAGTTTATAGTTTAGCTCGTTGCACAGCTGCAGTTAAATAACTTTATTCAAAGCCCACTTCCAAACGTTTTACACTAGAAGTCTTTAGACTAACTTCAACCAAAAAGCGTACAGACCTTGTTGAGGCTTCCTTTCTAACGTATCACGTCAAGTTTCTTTGCAGTCTCGTTAAAAATGTGATGTCTCTTGTAAGACGAGTGCGACGTAACCCGAACGGAGTCCTACGAATAATTAGTAACATAGTAGATGCCACCCTACTTGCTACGTTTATTGATATACAGGTTTTACGAATTATATAAGTCAAAAAGCCAAAGTTATATTTTATGTATATTTTTGTATTTATTTGGTAACAATTGACATCTAAGAAAAAAATTTATGAACTTGAGCTTGAATGTAAATGTTTATTGAAATAAAATTAAAAATAAGAATTTAATAAATTTATTTTTTATTCATATTTTTTATTTTATATATGCGTTTTTATTTGTTGCGTGCCGTTCCGTCTATAGCTTATATTTGTTACGGAAATAACATTTTAATTTATACTTTATGTTATCTTCTTTAAGTTCACTTCTAAATTTATTATCCAGACCATTTATAAAGCGAGCTATTATGTATGCGCTGGTGCGCTTACCATATTTATTTTTGGATGGTATATTTTTTTTGAGCTACTTTGCGGATCTGAATTTTATTTGAGACTGTATTTTGTATACTTAAATTAAAGCATTGTTCTTATAATAATTGATACTTGACTTTGGATATTGAATACCTTGCAGTGTTTAAATATAAAGTTTTCATTTGTTTTTGCCTGAAGTTTAACTTTTATAGGTACAATCGCTTTTAAAATCCTAAGTTGTAGTTGATAAATGTACTGTGGGTGTGATGTGTCTGTTGGTCCATAGCTGCTTAGATCTTAAGCTATGACTAAATCAGCAAGAGTTATGAAAAATAATTTTGACTAGAAATTTTAACCGATTTTTAACGATAAACATATTCGCCAAAATGCTTTAAGCTTACCACATACACGCTATGTTCATGCCAATTGAACTTATGGTCTACTATTAAGCCTAGATATGTATGCGATGTAACTAATTCAATCGCGGAATACTTACAATTGACTTGAGGTTGGTGAAGGCAATTATGATTATGCGATAAAATGATATGATTATAAAAAGTAAAATTGCAGCCTTACTGCTGGGCACAGGCCTCCTCTCATTTCTGAGAGGGGTTTAGGGCAAGGAAATGTCCACCGCGATGCCCTAATACGTGTTGGCGAACTTCACATGTCTTCCAAATATTTTTTTTTCTTATTTCTCAGATATGCAGGTTTCCTCACGATGTTTTCCTTCACCGCCGAGCACGTGGTAAATCAGCACTTAAAATTGCATGTTACGGCCTACGGTTGCTCCCTTAAAGGATCCAATCCTCAGGGGCCCATGAGCTGAAGATTTCCCGAACAGACGTAGGTCGGGCCTCAATGTGGCCACGTGGAATCTCTCTAATTACACTAAAATATATGGGGGAGCGTTATACTACGGCCAGTCGACCGGAAGGAATTCGGACGAACCTTACTTACCTGTATCCAAGGCGACTGGTCCCTCCGGAGTCGGTCAGGTCGCATGTGGTTGTGTAGTGCAAGGGAAAGAATGGTGATGTGGTGTGTATCTGGGTGTGACTGATGGTGATTGAACCTAGACCTTGGCCGTCGGCAGCAGCCCGAGCGTCGACACCGCTCCAACTTGAGGGGGCCCTCCGAGGCATCCACAGTCACTTTCCTCTTTCTTCACGATGACAGTCAATTAACTCTATCGTACGATTTACTAACTTACAGAAGCCACTAACTATCGCTGGGTATAATGGTTACCGCACAAACGCACACGGAGTTTAAAGGGTCAAAAGTCACTAGCGTTTCGCGTAGCAATAGTTAATTCTAGAATATCAGAGGCCGCACTATCTAATATTGCCGAATGCACTTATGCAGGTTCTGAGTCAGACACAATAAGTCCCGGGAAGCTCTCCAGTAGGAATGCGCGTCACAATGATAGACCGTATATTTACTGGCCGCGCCGGATTATTCCGAGTTCCCTAACAGAATACAGCGTGCCAATCGTTAGCACCGCTTATGGACGACTGCCCTTGGGCGTTTTACGCACGACCGAATGTCAAACCGGTATGACACTGAGCCGCACGCCCTCTCGCGTTCGTTCCTTGAAAGTGTTTGGCGCGAACATTGCAACTAACAATTTCATTGGTGCCGGCGGGGATCGAACCCGAGTTGCTCGAGTACTGTGAAGGTTACAGCGAGTGCTAACCATCTGAGCTACCACGGCTCCCCTTTTTAATATGCTATAAGACTTTAAGTTTAGTAGTAATTACTAATAATTACTACGATTAATTGTCTTTTCGGAATTGAATATCCAACCGCTGTCATGGCACCATTTATTCAATCCTGTATCAAAAGCAGGGCATCATTGACATCCTAAGCAGCCACAAACATACACGTATCATCAGCGTATTGATAATTAGTACAATACCTAAAGATCTTATTTATGTTATTGACATAGGCTATAAAGTGCAACGGTCCAAGAAATATTATACTCTGCTGTTTGACGGCAGAAATAGGTAAAAGAGTGGTAGGTGCCTAGACGAAACACCGGCAAAAATTCAGATATTAATAAAAATATATTTATTACTAATATCTTCATTTTTTCTTACTAATAAGAGTGACAAATGAGCACACAGTCCACGTTATGGCAAATGGATGCTAACGTTCCATTTGTGCTATAACCATTATATAGCTGCAGCGTGGCTCTTATTGTGCCAGTGGTTTTTTATAATCCTTATATTTTAACAATTCTTATGATTTTTAGATATTTAAGATACTGTTAAATATGATAACTTTATTTCGTATTTATCTTTAAAATGTTTTATAGATAATTGAAATAACCCACACCTATAACTTTTATTCCATTTTCAAAATACCTCTATATTTAATGTGGATACGAGATTTTTTTATTTTCCTCAGGGTTGCTCTGTCAATACGATGAAGAGTGGCAATCTATTAGGGTTTTATAAAACACTAAAATTAATATTTTTATTTCAACGGCATTCAAATCTCAACTTCTATTATCTTCATTATTAAACGAGAGGATGCCACTCCCCAAGGACATAAGCCTTAAAGCAAATACAGTACCAGCTAACACGTAATAAAAATATTTAAAACGCTAAACAGAATATTCATGACACAATATAACACTCTAATAAAATCAATATAATATTATTTATCTGTTGCGATTTATTTATTAAAATCAAAATTAATAAATTAAAAATTTATAATATAAAAAAAATATTTGTTTTTTGTACGAAAATTGTAATATAGTTTTTTATTAGATTCGAATAGATTGATCCGTGTTTAGGTAATATATGTGTGTTTAAGGATACATGCTGTGTAGTGGCGGTTAAGAATATCCACTACCCCATATCCTCCCGTGGGTGTCGTAAAAGGCGACAAAGGGAAACAGGCAGGAGATGTGCAGCAGCATCTTCCTGACAACAACAACAAACTGACAATAAAAAAACTGCGGTTGCCAACCCGCTCGCCCATGAGCAATTACAATAATAAACGGCCCCCAGTCCCCGGCGGCCCCGCTATTCCTGCCTACGGTGGCTACCATGGTTACGGCGGGGCAGGGGGTGCTAAGAATCTCCGGTGGAGGTTCGGTTGCCACCAAAGACGACTCGACCTGGCAACATATAACGCACGCACCCTGAGGACTGACGAGAAGATTGTGGAGCTGGAAGAAGAGATAGACAAGTTACGCTGGCATATTATAGGATTATCCGAAGTCCGAAGAGAGGGGGAGGACACAGTAATCCTCGAATCCGGCAACTTGCTCTATCACCGGGAGGGCGACTAATTGTCCCAAGGAGGTGTCGGATTTATCGTCCACAAGTCTCTCGTTAACAACGTTGTAAAGATTGAGAGTGTGTCGACGAGGGTTGCGTACCTTATACTCAGAATCACGAAACGGTATTCGCTGAAGGTCATACAGGTTTACGCACCAACCTCGGCACACCCCGATGAGGAGGTGGAGTAAATGTATGAGGATATCTCTAGAGCCATGCATTCCTCTAAAACCAAATATACGGTGTTAATGGGAGACTTCAACGCAAAACTAGGCACAAGAGAGAACGGTGAGCTGAAAGTAGGGAAATTTCAGATAGGGCAACGGAACCCAAGGGGCCAGCAGGTGGCCGACTTCATGGAGAAAGAGGGACTATTTATGATGAACTCTTTCTTCCAGAAGCGGCCCCACAGGAAGTGGACCTGGTCGAGCCCCAACGGTTCCATAAAAAATGAGATTGACTTCATTATGACGACCAGACGACAACTGTTCAGTGATGTCTCCGTGATCGCGAAGGTGAAAACTGGTAGCGATCACCGAATGGTTAGAGGCACACTGAACCTAAACGTTAAGTTGGAGAGGTCTCATCTAATGAAGTCAACGCTCCGTCCCCCTCGTGCTCTGTTCCAAAGTCCCAAAACCTTTCAGCTCGAGTTACTAAACCATTTTCAGTGCCTAGAAAACTGCAATGAAGTGGACGATATGAATGACAAGCTCGTGGAAACTATCCATGCGGTCGGAGCTAAGTTCTGCAAGACCCGCCGCAGAAGAATACAAAAACTCTCCGATCACACTCTTAATCTCATGGCTGTTAGACGGGAGATGAAGCTACATTCTTCAACAGATTAGACAGCATACAGGCAACTGAACAGACAGATCTCCAAATGCATGCGGCGGGACTTAGGCAACTTCAATAAAGCTTGTATTGAAGAAGCGATCGAGCGAAATCAAGGCTCCATAGTCTTTGCCAGAGATCTGTCTGCCAGAAAGAGCCAACTGTCAAAACTGAAGACCGAGTGTGGCAGCATAGTTTCCGGGGCACCTGAGATTTTAAGTGAGATTGAGAGGACATACGGGCAGCTGTATACATCATCGTTGGAGCCACACGCAAGTGTTAGTAACAATCCAAGAGCGAGTCTTATCTGACACTATTCCGAAGATATCCCGGACGTCAGTCTGAGCGAGATTAGAATGGCTCTCCAGCACCTTAAAACGGTAAGGCCCCAGGCGAGGATGGAATTACAGCGGAGCTTCTGAAAGCGGGTGGTAAACCGGTACTGGAAGTCCTACAGAGCCTCTTTAATTCCGTCCTCCGTGGTGGCATTACACCGGAGGCGTGGAGTAGAAGTGCGGTGGTCTTGTTCTTCAAGAAAGGTAAAAATGCTCTCTTGAAGAACTACAGACCGATTCCCCTTCTGAGCTGCGTTTACGTTCTGTTTTCGAGAGTCGAAATTCGAATTTAATTTTTAGTAATTACGAATCGTCTCGCACCCAGACTTGACGACTTCCAGCCTCCCGAACAAGCCGGTTTCTGAAAGGGCTTTAGCAGCATAGACCACATATAAGTAAAAGTCCCTTTGGCAAGTTGTACAGAAGTCCGAGGAGTACAATTTGCCACTATGTCTGGCATATGTGGACAATGAGAAAGCCTTTGATTCCGTCGAAATTTGGGCGGTGCTGCAGTCCCTTCAGCGGCGCCAAGTTGACTGTCGGTATATCGAAGTGCTGAAGTTCTTGTACAATAGGGCTACGATGGCTATCCGAGTAGAGAACCAGAGTACGAAACCTATGCAATTGCAGAGAGGTGTAAGACAGGGTGATGTTATATCCCCGAAACTCTTCACCGCTGCATTGGAAGACGTTTTCAAGCTTCTGGACTGGAAAGGATACGGTATTAACATCAATGGCGGGTACATGACTCACCTTCGATTTACCGACGATAAAGTCCTTATGGCAGAATCGCTGGAGGACCTAAGCACCATGCTCAATGACCTCAATAGTGTCTCCCAACAAAAAGGTCTTAGGATGAACATGGAAAAAACAAAGATTATGTTTAATGTCCATATCACACCTATGCCGGTAGTTGTTAGGAGCACTAAGCTCAAAGTTGTTGACGAGTATGTTTACCTAGGACAAATAGTTCGACTAGGTAAGTCCAACTTCGACCGAGAGGTCAATCGAGGTCAAAGTTCGGGAAACTGCGACACATCTTCTCGTCAGACATACCTCAAAACCTTAAAACAAAATTGTACAACCAGTGCGTGTTGGCAGTAATAACTTACGGAACTGAGACGTGGTCCTTCACTGCTGGCCGTATGAGGAAGCTCAAGGTCGCTCAGCGAACTATGGAGAGGGCTATGTTCGGGGTTTCTCTGCGTGATAAACTTAGAAATGAGTATATCCGCAGTAGAACCAGAGTAACCGACATAGCCCAACGGACTAGTAAGCTGAAGTGGCAGTGGGCCGGCCATATAGCTCGAAGAACCGACAACCGATGGGGAAGAAAGGTTCTCGAGTGGCAGCCTCGTACCGGCAGGCGAAGTGTAGGGCGTCCCCCCACTAGATGGAGTGACGACCTGGTAAGATATGCAGGAAGTCGATGGATGCAGGTGGCTCAGGACCGTGCTTTGTGGCATTCTTTGGGGGAGGCCTATGTTCAGCAGTGGACTTGTGAAGGGCTGTAATGATGATGAATGATAAAGGATACTTGGTGAATTCTTAGTTTGAGGTTAAGAAGAATGATAAAAAGGAAACTAATTGAACTGTTTGCAAAATATTAAACAATATATTATTTATAGCTGTGGCCACTGTGTCATATGCCAAAACATGATGTATCATTTGCGTATACTTATTATTTAAACAAACTTTGTTTAGCATTAGATATAAAAACGTCTTATAAACTGGAGCAGCGTGACGGACAAATTGCTTCATTACCACAAACCAGAAATGAGAATAGACCTGTGTCTAATAGATTTGTAACAGAGGATAGATGTAGATGTTGTAACACGAAAATTTTCGTGTACATTATTTTAGCATATTTACGTTATTACATGCGATGAACAGACTTCAGAGCGCCATCTAACGTCATTAGTCCGAAGTAACTAGAAACGTATATTGACGAATCGAGCTAGCTAATTGCATGCAATTGACCTTTCGTGTTAGTTCGAAATCCTACCACGGATCGACGGTGGCGTGTAGCCCAAGGGAGGCCTAGTTCTTTTTGGAGCGAGCCGTTGTAATGATCGGACACGCACATATATAATTTTTGAATCGAAACGCCGGAACATGAATTTAAAGTGACGACTACTTGGGCGTACGGCCCCTTAAACACAATGTCTACGGGCAGTTTAATGTGTTGAAACACATCATCCCATAAATTGTAAGTACTTAATGTTTTTGTCTTCTTAAAAGCACATGTGCTCTAATTAACGGTACACGGTGTTTCATAGATTCTTTTGCCTTGTCATAGGGGTCCTTAGTCCTTAGTCCTTAGTCCTTAGTCCTTAGTCCGTACTTTGAGTATGGTCCATTATCAAGTTTAACAATGTGAACGAGGCGAGGCAGCTTCAACGGGTGGCTATATTGGGACTGGGCGGCCAGGAGACCGCGACCGGCGTACACCTGGAGGATATCTGTTGCCTCACTGCTTCGCGGGATTGACCATAAACAGTGTAATATTGTGTAATCCACCAGGTTAGTCAAAACCTCAGTTCGTAGGGTATTTTAAAGTGAAAACTTGATATTTGGAGCTATATATGTGAACTTTAGAAGGAAATAAACTACTTTTTGTCTGTATATGTATCTTAGCATTTTCATTTACTAATCATCCAACAACAGGCGCCCTGGGATACTTTTATTTTGATCCTCGAGTCCCTTGACTCTCCGATAACCGTAGCCGGTGAGTAACGCCCTAAACAGTGTTATAATGTCTATGGGCCGCAGCAACCACTTACCATCAGGTAAGTGGTTGCTGCGGTCACCCTTATCCTATAAAAAAAAGTCAATATAAGAACAATTTATTTACACCTAAAATTAATAATTACATGTATTATAAGAGCACTTTTTGTACAGGTATTAAAATATTTAATCATCTGCCACCTGATATAAAAGCTATGGACTTGCCAAGATTTAAAATACACCTCAAGTGGTTAATATATAATGTGTTTTATAATTTAATGAATATTTTAATACCAAACATTAATTTATATAAAGTTTTATTTCTTAATTATTGCATACCCGATATGGGTAAACTGTGTAACATTTAATTGCAATGTCACCTGCAAATTGTACATACACAGCTTATTGGCAATAAATATTCTGATTCTGATTCTGATTCCTACCCCTACACGGACGTAGCTGCGGGAAAAAGCTAGTATAACAATATCCTAATATAATTTTAAAGAAAAGTTGAAGTTACAGTCTATATATATCCCACTGTTGAGCACAGGCGTCCTCTCGTCTCTGAAAGGGTTTTAGGGCGATGAAATGTATTTAATAATACTTAAAATTAGAATAAAATTATTGTTACACAATGGAACAATATATATTAAGATAAAAGTTACCGTTACCGTTACAGTATATCAATAGTCCCCTGCTAAACATAGACCTCCCATAGTTAGTTAGTTATACCTTTATTAGTTAGACCTTCTCATAGAGGAGATATTTGCAATAGTTACCACGCTAGGGAGGTGGATTGGTTCGCAGGTTACCAACATTTAGCTGACGCGAAGCACCGACACTTCGTACCATCTGCTTGGGATCCTATAATTAACAAAATTAAATCCAAACCCAAGCATACTACTGCAAGACTTCTAGATACTAAGCAATCTAAGTAAGCTCGTTCTGCGTAGATCGGACTAAAAATGAATATTCAAAATCTGAAGGTAAACGGGTTAACTATGACATCGGGACGTCAAACATCTCAGTCCCTCCATGACCGTGGGTGCTGTAAAGCACTTGAAACGTTGGTAATTAAAAAATAAGTTAATTAAACGCGATAAAATCCGTAAAAACAGTTTTATTCAAAGTGTAGTATTCGCGTAAATATAAGAAACCATTAACCGCAGATTTTTAATTTTTGTCTCATCCATTTTTTCTATTATATTACAAATGTTATTTATCTTTATTATTGCAATATAATAGACTTTTATTTATATGATTTAGTACATATTAAATATTTTAAGCAGAAATTTAATAAATTTAGAGATATTAGAGACAATTTATGCGTTTACTCATACTATAATATTCAATAATCCAAATGAATACATTTGAACTTTATGCTTATTATTTGCATTTTAATTGTTTAAAATATAATTTCTAAGACATTGTTAAATGTCTTTATAATGAATTTAATTATTATTTATTAATAATAATTATGAGGAGTCACAATATCAATGATATGTTGCTAACCGGTAACATTCATCGCTATGCAGACGACAGCACTGGTGATGCTTTATACACCGGTCGTGCCAATATTTCTCGGCAAATAGTCACCGTGTACCGGAAAAACTTATATCTGAAGTCGATACTTTTTTGAACAAAGTCTCAGACTGAGGGCGACTAAATCTAGTCCAGTTGAATCCCCAGAAGACTAAAGTTTGCGCGTTTACCGCTAAAAAGAACTCCTTCGTCTTGACGTCTGACGCGAGATGCCACAGGATCGTTCGGCATGCCAAAATGTGCCTGGACATCATGGCACACTTCACACAGCAGCACGCCGTGGCGTCTGTGAGCGCTGGCTTTTAAACGCGCTTTTAAACGTATTTTCTTGCAACGATAAAATAAAGCATCTTTAAGAATGACGGCAATTTTTAAGAATTAACGGCTCCGTGGCGCAGTTGCTTAGCGGTCAGTTGTTGCGCTGGGGGCCGCGGGTTTACAAGTATTTGTACGTTCTCCAAATAATTGTTTCGGGTCTGGATGTATGTCCATGTGCAATTTATGTTTGTAAACTGCCTCCACGACACAAGAGAAAGTCCTAGTGTGGAGGTAACATATTTTTAAGGAAAAAAAGAAAAAAAAGAAAAAAAACTAATTTTTCACGGTAACTGCGATATCTTATTAAAAATGAAACATATATTTGTTAAAAGACGGTGCCTTTAAAAATATAGTAAGAGCTAACTACCTCCTATTTTCTTTTACAAGTAACTTTTGCTTTTGCTATGCGCATTTCTTTTTTGATTATACCATAATTGAAGCAAAATAATTTTTTTCCAGAATTTTTCTCAATCAACCCGTAATATCTACGTTTGGATGTTGGCCCTTTCTGTTGTAGAGGGTATCTGCCTTGTTAAATATTTTTTAGACTTTTTTAGGCTTTTGTTAAATTTCTACCAGCTGTAACTACTCTTTTTAATAAGTTGAAGATGATGTCGATTAAAAACAAATAAATCAAAACTACCGTCAAAATAACAGCCTTCGCTTTTCTTAAATTTGGATAGAATACTTCTTTTCATTTTAAAGCCTCATTTAAACACTAACTAAGTGCGGTATTGTTACTCCAAATCTAATAGATTTTCCACCATTAGGAGCACACCAGAGCGTGCCTTCGTCTTACGCCTCTCGTTCCGATGTTGTTTTTTGAATAAAAAAAGAGTGACAAGCCAACTTAAAGCAAAAATAGAAAAGCGAGTGTTACCTACCAAATCTAAAGGTATCATTCCGTGGCCGACCACAGACAGCAGCAGCAGGCGACGTGTCGTCGCGACACTACTGATTTCTATGTAGTTCTATGACATACCTTCCGTAGCTAGCGACACGTCTTTTGCCGGAGCGGCAGACGACATGCCACCCGACCGCAGATCAGTAGAGCCTCCCACGCCCGAGCAACACGTTGAATTTTTCTCAAAAATGAGTTTCACCGATTCCGTGGAAGAGAAACTGATAAACCAGGTGGCCCAATATCCCGCACTGTACGATGCATTTCACAATAATTATTTTAAAAGTGTGGCAAAAGATAATATTTGAACAGAACATTTTTTTTTATAGAATCGGGTGACAAACGAGCACACAGTCCACCTGATGGTAAGTGGTTACTGAGACCCATAGACATCTACATCTATCCTCAATAAAGACTCAAGATGCAGATGCGTTGTCACCCGTGAGGACTAAGATGGAATGCCTCTTTGCCAGTAAAAAGGATCTCCGGTTCTCTACACTCACCATACGAAACACAGCAGCGTTAAGCTGCTATTTTACGCTGGTTTTCTGTGAGGGCGTGGTCCTTCCCTGGTCGAGCCGACCCATTCGTGCCACAACCATAATATAGCTGCAGCATGGCTCTACCACGTGTAAATTTCACATTCAGAACAGATTGAAACACGGGCTGCTGCCGCCTGCAGTCAGGTTCGGAATCATGACTGCAGCGACATGACGCGACGACATGTCGCAGTAACATGTCGCGACGACACGTCGCCTGCTGTTGCTGTTTGCGGTCGGCTACGGAATTGTACCTTTAAGCAGAAAAGGTATTTAAAAGTGTGGATATAGTCCCCTAAGATTCACCAGAGTGGAGATATGGTCAATGGAATGAGACTACAATATGCTAGGTTATATCGTGTATTCTCTTACCAAGACACACTGAGTTACACTGTGCATCACACTCGATTCACTCTGTGGAACACACCCAATATAAATTATTATACGGCTCTTAGGCAAACGATGTGCATCAAATAATACCATGAAATAAACAACGCCCAACGCGATTTGTTGGCGATAATGCAAACTAAATTACTTTCAAAAAAAAAACCTTTCGACATTAAAATATGAAAACAAGACGTCGAAAAATCGATATACAGAAAATAAGTTTTTGAATCGGCCTTTTATAAAAGAGTAGGTTCTTTTCTTGCATTTTATATATATATATATATTTTTTTCATTATTATAATCTAGTGGTTAACTACAATCCCACCTGGTGGTGAGTGTACCATAAATGAAAGTGTACCATAGAAACAATAGATGTTAAATCGCACTGCCTTAGCGTAACAGAAGCCTATTCACATTTTCCGTGAAAACACCCAAATTGTTTTGCCCAACCAGAATATGAATGAATGAATGAATGAATGAATATACTTTTATTGTACACCACAAAAAATTTACAAATAACATAACAAAAATCAGATTATAATATGTACAATTTGGCGGCCTTATCGCTACATAGCGATCTCTTCCAGGCAACCAAAGGTGTAAAGTAATACAAACAATGAATAGGTAGGTGGTAGGTGGTGCAATATAAATATACAAATAATAAATGCAAAAAAAAGATATAAATAACTAAGTAATACATGAAATAATATAAATTACTAACACATAATAAAAGATAAAGGAAAACATATAATATATACATATACATACACATATATACGTATACATACATATACACATATATATAAACATATATACATAAATATACACACAACACATATATATATCAATATACATATATATATCAATATACATATATATATATATATATATATATATATATATATATATACAAAATTCCTCAAACAACAATATAAGGCCGATAGATACAATAAATACATAATTACACAATCTATCCTAACTGTTTCCGAACGACTGAGACAAGTAATGCTCTTTAAGTAACCGCTTAAAGATAATAATAGTTTGTGCCTCACGTATATGTAGAGGTAGGGCATTCCAGAGCTTAATAGACTGGACAGTAAAAGATTTATTGAAAAATGATGTATTGTGAGTTGGCACACTTAAAATGAATTTTCTAGAAGAGCGTAAAGGTTCCCCCGGAAGCCCCACAAAATTAAACTTCTCCTTTAGATAGGGAGGAGTAGAAGGGTGAAATAATACACAGTACAGAATAGAAAGTATATGCATGTTCCGGCGAAGTCGGATAGGTAACCACTTGAGACGTGAGCGAAATTGGGAAATATGGTCAAATTTGCGCAATCCAAATATGAACCGAATACTAGTATTTTGAAGTCTCTCAAGCTTATTTAGCTGGTCCTCAGTTATGTCTACATAGCTTGCGTCAGCATAGTCGAGAATCGGAAGGAGAAGAGACTGTGCGAGCATAATTTTTGTAGGAATGGGAAGAAATGATCGAAGGCGACGCAGTGAACAATGAGCGACAAAAGTTTTCTTACTTACCTCATTCAGTTGGCGTATCCAATTTAAGGAATTATCCATATAAATACCAAGATTTTTGACATTGTCAAAGTAAGGGATAACAACTCCATCGAATACGATAGGTGGTACAGAGAACCAGTCAATTCTTGAGATAAAGCTCTGGCTACCAATAATGATAGCCTGAGACTTTTTAGGATTAACATTTAGGCCATATGATTTACTCCACTCGTGAATAAAATTTAGATCCTTATTTAATGTAGCGATTGCTTTCGGCAAATTCTCAAGAGTTGACTGGGTGTAAATCTGGACATCATCCGCATACATGTGGTAGAGAGAAGATATTTTATGAGTGATTGAATTAATGAAAATGGAAAACAGTAAAGGTGACAACACGCCGCCCTGCGGCACGCCTGCAGTAATATCACACCAAGATGAGTGAGTTTCATCGACACGAATACACTGCCGACGGCCACAGAGATAACTTTGAAACCAGTCAATTACTGATGGAGATATGTTAAGGGAACACAACAGACTCAACAGTATATCGAAGTCAACAGTATTGAACGCATTACTGAAATCCAGCAATGTCATGACAGTGAGTTGTTTATTATCCATACCCCACCGTATGTCATCAGTAACTTTGATTAGGGCAGTAGCCGTACTATGACCAGGACGGAAACCGGATTGTAAGGAATTCAATAAATTGTGCTTATTAAGGAAAAGGGTCTGCTGTTGGCAAATAAGTTTTTCAAGGACTTTAGAAAGGAAAGGTAAGATCGAGATGGGACGGAAATCAGAGAGGTTGACGGGATTAGATCTCTTTGGAAGGGGTATAATATGAGCACTCTTCCAGGCTTGAGGGAATTTAGAGGAAGAGACACAAGCATTGAGTAAATAAGTGATAATGGGAGTAATAACATCAAGGAGAGGAACAATCATATTACGGCTAATGTTGTCGCTACCGGCAGCATTTGAGGAGATGGATAATATGGTCTTCTTAACATCACATTCAGTAAACTGACTAAAAACGAACGGAGGATAATTAGGAGTCGGAGTTACAGAAAGCGAACGAAGTGTTTGCAGTTTATGTTCGCTATCAAAAGAGTTAGAAGGATTAGAAAAATGTTGATTTAATAGTTCAAAATCAACACTAGGAGGTGAAGCATTTAGGGATGTTCTACCAACTCCAACTGTTTTGAGAAACTTCCACACCCTAGATGAGTCGCCGTTCTCGACTGATGTATGAATATGGCGTCGTTGCGCATCTCTACATAATGTGTTGCATCGATTCCTGATTTTGGCGTATTTCCTAACGTTTTCCTCTGCTTTATTCCTCTTAAGCTTTGACAATGCCGCATTCTTCTGATATATATGATCTTTATCAAACAATTTCTTTTTGTGTATTGTATAATGTTATTATACTGGGTTTCTTGGTGGCGTTAGTCTTCCCAGGACAGAGGCGATAAAAGTAACCGGTGGTAAAAGTAAGAAATGACTAACAATTATTTTAAATATATATTAAATAAAAGAATACTTTTTAACATTTATATTGTATTACATTCCGACGTAAAGATAGCTGCCGACAAATAATTATTCCACTCCAAAAATTACAAGATGCCCGTGTAGTATATGTTGTTGTCCGATTGTAGAAGTGAGCAGATCATGATGTGTCTATGCATTTTATGATTTGACCGATGACTTATCTGCCGTATCACTTTGTGCCTAATTTATATAATATATTAATGTACGTGACTTTACCACTTTTACCAGCCGCACCTTAAACTACTGTCGCTGATATTACTGATAGGTAATTTTGTATTTTTAATATAAAAATAGAAGTCAAAGTTATAAATTATCGGTGAAATCATGAAATGGCGGCCTATCATAAATTGCCTAGCCAGATTACGATCTGCTCAATTCTATCTATCGGACTACGCAATGTTGTAATCTACTGTAAATTTACTTTATATTTTACAGATATTAAAGTGAAAGACAGACTGATAACTTCTGGTATGCTATTAATGATCCCACAAATTAATAAAATCTAAAAGTGAAAAACGTTATAACATAAAAAGCTAAATTTAAGCCTCCAAAAACATTAACGTGGTAGAGCCATGCTGAATTTAGCACCAATAGACAAAGAGAGCTGAAAAATATTTAATTGAAAAAGTTTCTATTCGTTGTCAGAGTTTTTCGGTAAAAATTATAATTATATAATTGAATATATATATATATATATATATATATATATATATATATATATATATATATATATATATATTTATCCTTGTATTAACAATTATTGCAAATGTTTATTAAACTTAAAAGTAACGTTTAGCTTAAGTAAATAAAATAAGTAATTATTCTTTCTAAATCAATTAAATTTAATTGATATATAATGTTGCTATGCCCTATCAAGGCTTAAGTTTGGCTCTATTATATCCAACATAAGAACTATTTATGTAACCACAAGAACGCAATAAAATGTTTAAGTTGATTTTGAGTTTGAAGATCGGCTCGACCGAGGAAGGACCACGCTCTCACAGAATACATTTCGTATGGTGAGTGTATAGAACTGGAAATTCTTTTACTGAGAACATTTTACAGCGTTTCATTTTAGTCCTCGGGAGTGACAACGCCTTTGCATTTTGATTCTTAATAGACCATCTACTTACAATCAGCTATAAAAAAAGTTCTTTGAAAAATCATATATATCATTCTATAAAAGACATGCAACGTTAAATTCATTAAAATTTGAATATGCTTTTAAGAATATTTTCGTGTTACGTGACGTAAAGTATTTTGCAAGAATAAGAAAGCGAAACAGGTGCAGATAATTTTTCAGAACGGCAGACAACACTTCAAATATTATGCTGTATTCTTTTGTTTAGCGCACGTAAGACACCGCGCCTTTAATATATAGTAACAACATAATATTACCCCTATTTATTTTAACAGTGCAGTATTTTTATCGAATATAATAAGTCTGATTGAGAGGCTTAAGGTAAGGACAGACTGGTCCCACGTACGCAACGTATGCAACGCATTATGACGTCTGGACTCTTGACTTTGTATGAAAAACTATGCATTGGAAACACACTTATCGTATGCAACGCAATCACATGCATCCGACGCAACGTCGATCTGCAATGCCTGGATCAGCGTGGAAAGGTGGAGAGCATGTTCATACGCAATCCTACGCGTACGACCAGTGTGTTCATAGAACTTACGCGTAGCACGTCATAATCAAATAGACTTATCCACCGTGCACTCGTTATGATGCCAAAATGGGAAATGAACAAGTCATTGATTTGGTAAGGTGATATGAATGTACTTATAATATTATTGGGTAAACTATAGGTTTGTGTTTGATATTGTGAAAAACAAAAAAATGACCGGAACAACGCAATAATTCACAACGCATTTGCTTCTGCATTTATCAAGTCAACAATTGGTTCCCATACAACATATTAGAGATTGCCCTGAATAAGCAAGCTCATTCACAAATTATTTATTTAACTAATAAAAATATTTTAAATGTAAACTATAGTCCAATGCCTACCTAAAATTAATTACTTAATTACAACTAAATGAAGAAAATAACGTATGTCTCTGTATATCTGTATATTATTCCGGTATCTGCAAACAAATAAAAAATATAACTATACACAATCCACATAAAAAATATACAATCGAATTGAGTACCGTCTTCTTTTTGGAAGTCGGCAGATAAATAAAGAACAAATAATATCCATTATGGTGCAAAATGACGTAAAAATATTTGTTCGTTATTGTTTGAACCAATTGGCAAAACTCTTTGAAATATGCACTTTTTGTCATTTATTTGTGTATTTTTGTTTTAAATCAAACTTTTAAATTTTATTTTAATAAACCATGTATATTCTAGAGCCACGGTGCAAGTGTATTATGTGTGCAGCATGAATAGATGGGCTCGACGGGGATCACATTATCACAGAATAGCCGCGTAAACTAACAACATAATGCTACTGTGTTTATTTAGTAATACACAGGGTCCCTTATTTCTGGAACGGGGCATTCCATCTCAATTCTTCGAGGCGATAACGCTTCTGTATTTAGAATTTTACTCAATTATTGATGTAGCTGTCTTTAGCCCATAAGGTGGATTGTATGTTCGTTTGCCACCATCATTTATATAAAAAAATACCGAAAGAATTGTGTTTTTTATAGCATAAGGGTGACAAACGAGCACACAGTCCACATGATGGTAATTGGTTGCTGTGGCCCATAGACATCTACATCTATCCTCGATTACGAACCAAAATGTGTTGTCACCCGTGAGGACTAAGATGGAATGCCTCGTTTCCAGTAAAAAGGGTCTCCGGTTCTCTACACTCACCATACGAAACACAGTAGCATTAAGCTGCTATTTTACGCTGGTATTCTGTGACAGCGTGGTCCTTCCCCATTCGTGCTACTACTATACCAGAAATATAGCTGCAGCATGGTGCAGTAGGGTAAGGCTCCTTTTGTGCCAAGTAGTCTGTCTGGGTAGGTATAACACTTCCTTCTTTTCCGCTGCCAAATAGCAGAGCTCAAACTGCTGTATTACGGTTTGAATTGTAAATAAGACAATATAATATCAGGCTGTTAGGTGTTCCATCTTATTCTTCAGAACTGAAAATGCATTTATTGCTATATTTTTTGAAGTTGGCTTTTTAGGTGTCTATTGTTTGCAGTAGCCTCTTATCATCAGGTAGACTGTAAGTCCGATCGCCACTTTATTTTTATAAAAAAAATAGTTTTCAAGACGGAAATTATATTTTATACGAAAAGGTTTTATTTTATTTCATGTCTGTGCCTTCGGCTTGACCTTACGGAGATTACGCTATTCCCAAATCAATGCAAACTGTGTAGATTCCTCTCAATTAGCTCCTAAATAGTGCGTGAAAGCGAGAGTCGGGTGGCCGGCAAGACGCCAGTGGCGCGGGACGCACCGCGGCGCCTTTTGTCAGTACGCTTGTTTCACCGAGATAGATGCAGACGTGTTAGTCTTATTAAAATTGTGATATTTCATACAGGGTAAGTCTAAATTCTTTTGTTCAATATTTAGTAAAGTGAGTAAGGGAAAATAAGAAGCTTTTTGTTATTCATATCATTTTACATGAATGAATAATTTCAATATTCTTAATTTATTAATTGTGTTCATTTAAGTTCACATCATTACTCCTTGCATGATATAGAAATTTTCAAATAATTTATCTTCAAATAAAATCAATTTAATTATTAAATTTGACATTCTCTGTCAGATTTGTATGATTTTATATTTTAGTTTTTAGTATGTATATGTTTTGTAAATATAATATCTATGAAATGAGAATTTATTCACATTATAGCAATTCATCTCAAGAACAGCAGGCTTAAAGTTCAATTATTGTAGCCTTTCGGTTCAGATATAGCAGCCTTATGGCTCAAATATTCCAGCCTTACGGTTCAAATATAGCAACCTTACGGCTCATTCAAAGCAGCCTTACGGCTCATTTAAAGCAGCCTTACGGCTCGAATATAGCGGCCCCACGGCTCAATTATAACAGCCTAACTATCACCCTTACAGTTCAAGCCTTATGGCTCAATATGGAGCTTTATGGATCAAATATGACTGGTCTTATTGCTCAGATATAACATCTTAGTAGCTTTGAGGCTCAAGTATTAAGCAAATTAATGGCTTATTTATTCTATGTTACAGCCTTCTATGCTTAATAATATGCTAAATTGACACTTTCTACACTGTACAGTTACTTGCATTAATACTTTTATGGAATATAATTCTTTTCCTAAAGAATAAATGGACAATTTTCAGATGGCGGTGGTAAAATGTACTACAATTGGAGAGTTGTACGATGATACGTCGGAACATGATGATAATGGAGTACTAGAAAGACTTAAAGAGTTAGTGAAGGACAATTTCCCCGAAGGTTGACGTGATTGGAAGGTTGCAAGGCTATCTAAAGAAGATACAGTTGGTGCAAATCCGGACCCACAACTTCTCAATAATTTAAGATATGCTCTCCCCACGATTGGAATAGCAACGGCCTTTAACCCAGAAGCTGCTTTTTTATCAGAAAGACCGTATCGCGATTATAAAGCAAATATGCTGGATTGGACTTTTTATAGAGCGCTAATCATGTCACCTTGAGCATTAGCAACTTAATTAGAGGTTCTGCAACTCAAACAGTTATTTTTAACGCAGCAAGACAGAATAGTATGCATTCTTTATTGGTATCTAGACAAGAAGCCTCAAATCAACTAAAAAAATTAGCTGCATCGCTATCTAATGATGAAGAAAATAATGATTCTAGAAAAAGAAGAAGGGTTTATCAAGAATATTCTCATTCAGATAACTCACACACTGAGATATATGAATCATCCTTACCTAAGAAGAGGTCAAGAGTTGATCTTCTAGAAGATAATGTAATGTCAATTTTTCAATCTCTATCATCACAAATAAATCGATTATGAGCTGTATCTATCGATCATGGCCAACAAGATCCTGAGCCAGAAGATCATGAGAATTATGAAGACTGCGATTCTGATGTTACCTCAAATTCAGATATAGCTACGGAACCCACTTGGTGTGCCCTGGGCATAGGGGAAGTACGGAAATCGCCAAAAAACAAATATTCCTACGATTTACACCTGTCGTTGAAGGAGTTCAACCGTCTATTCCGAGATCTAATTCTCAGATAGAAGAGCAAGGGTATTGGTGTCAAAAAATGAACTCAAATTCTTGGACTAAGATAAAATATGAAGACGTACAGAAACGCCTTCATGCCGCTCCAGTTTTTAGTGCTTTAAAAGCAAACCCTCAACTAATAGGTCTTGGCAATTTGACTTCTCATAGGATACTACCTTAGGCACTATCACTCATGGAATCTTAAAAGAAAGGGCACAGATTGAAGCCACATTAAATGAGGTAGAGAAAAAATATCCGGATGCGGTGTACCTTTTGAAACAATCTCTTTTTGCCAAATCGGATTCTTTTAAACAGATATCTGATGATTTATTACATTATACATGTGCACGTAGCTCAGAAGTGTTTGAAAACCGTCGAAGAATTTTTAGACCTGGATCGGAATTTTTTAGCGAGTGAATTGAATGAAATTCCACCTTCACGCACACATTTATTCAACGAGCAAAAATTGTCTGAATCAATCAAAAGGGAAGGAGGTTCCTTTCGAGTATTTAATTCAAGGTTTAAGAAGCCATTTCAGGAAAACCAACAACAATACAATAAAGCAAAGTTTCGACATCGGCCCTCGACAAATACATCAACCCAACCCACCCAACGGAACTCAAACAAAACTCCAAATAAATTTACCAAGACTCTGTCTAAACAGTCAAAGTCATCTGAAAAGCGAATCCAAAATTCTTTTAAAAGAGGAAAATTTAGTGGTCAGCAGGATTGACTTTTACGGAGGTCGACTAAAGGATTTTCTACATCAATGGAAGAAACTAAATCCACCTCCTCATATTCTACGGATCTTAGAAGGGTACACTATCCCTTTCGTTATGCAACCTCCAATCATACCGTTTTCAAAGCGCAACATAAGAAGATTTTCAGTGAGCGAGTCCCCACCACTGTAACAAAAAATACAAAATATTATAAAGTTGGGTGTAATAGAAAAAACAACAGTGACGATCGGATTCTTATCACAAATGTTTCTTGTAAAAAAATCCGACAACACGATGCGACCTATTTTCAACCTCAAACAGTTAAACGTGTTTTTGAAACCGAAAAAGTTCAGTTTGGTAAAAAGATGTCCCAAATTTTCTGCAAGAGCTAGATTACATATCAAAAACAGACCTGTCGAAGGCATACTGGCATGTACCGATCAAAAGACAACATCGTCGATTCCTAGCTTTTGTTTCCCAAAAACAGATATATCAACGGACGTGTCTACCTTTTGGACTGGCAAGCGTTCATTTAGCTTTTGCCATGATAACGAACTGGATAGCAAGTCATTTTCGAAAAAAAGGCATCCGAGTAATAGTGTATTTAGACGACTTTCTAATAGCGAGTCAAGACCAAAACGCTCTTAGTTACAGTATGTGAAAATGGTATTACTCAACTTAGGTTGGGTAATAAACTTCCAAAAATCAATTCTTTTTCCCACAAAAAAGTTAGAATTTCTAGGAATTTTGTGGGACACAGCAATAAATCGAAAGTCGCTTCCCAAAGAGAAAGTGAACAGAATCCTCCAGGATCTCGTACGAGTCATAAATTCCAAATTCTGGAATTGGGAAATACGTACTTCACTGATAGGGAGATTAACTTTTGCGGCCTTCGTAACACCATTAGGTCGCCTAAACACAAGATATCCACAAAGAGCAAGTCGACTTCTTTCCGAAGAAGCGCCTCGACTACGAATATTGATACCTCGAAAAGCTTTAGAGGAGTGTATTTGGTGGATAAAGAACGCCAGAGAATCAGATGCAATATTTATAAAACACCCTACAACTCTGATATCGACGAATGCTTCAGATACGGGATGGTGCACAAATCGGAGACACATGCATTTCCGGGCCTTGGAGAAAATCCCAAAGGTATTGGCATGTCAACATGAAAGAGTTGTACACAATTTGGATAGTTCTCAACAGGTTCAAAGACGAATTAAAAGGTCAAACGGTTATGATCCAATCGGACAACAAGATTATTGTGGCCCATATCAGAAAACAAGGGGGTACAAAATCTCTTACATAATCATCCCAATACTTTGCCATATCCTCAACTCCTCCATTTCTTGTGGTGTTTTTCCATCAACTTGGAAAGACGCTCACATCATACCGTTGCCTAAAAAGCCCAACCCTACATCTTTTTCGGAATATCGTCCTATATCTATATTGCCATTCCTATCCAAAGTTCTCGAACGCCTAGTATATAATCAGCTCAGTGCCTTCCTTCGCAATAATTCCCTTCTAAATCCTCTACAATCTGGTTTTCGTCCTGGGCATAGTACTGTCACAGCCTTAGTCAATATTACGGAAGATATAAGATCTGCCATGGAATATGGCAAATTAACTATCCTTTCTCTGTTAGATTTTAGCAATGCCTTTAATTCAATTGATTTTGAAATTTTACTGGGTATACTTGGTTCTCTTAACATATCTCCAACAGTGATTGGTTGGTTTCAAAGTTACCTGTCTGGGCGCCGGCAATGTATTCGCATTGATGACACATTTTCTTCTTGGTGTGATACCATTGCTGGTGTCCCGCAGGGTGGCGTATTATCTCCCTTACTTTTTTCAATTTTTATTAATTCTATAGCTACTAAGATTACTTCTTCCTACCACCTATACGCAGATGATCTTCAAATATATACTCATGTTTCTCCTAGTGAACTACATGTAGCTATTACTACTATAAATAGTGACCTTGAGCAAATATCAGATTGGGCAAAAACATATGGCTTAAAGATTAACCCTCTAAAGACTCAGGTAATTGTAATCGGAAGTTCGAATATGATTGGGAAATCAAACCTTTCTCAAGCACCTCAAGTTGTTTTTGATGGAAATTTTATTCCTCTTAGTGAAAAAGTCAAAGACTTGGGAATTTATATTGACAGTAACCTATCATGGGGTCCTCAAATACAGGAAGTTAGTCGTAAACTCTTTGCAGCTGCTCGATCATTGAACAGATTAAGGAACTTTCTGCCTACTGCCACTAAAATTGCGCTTGCACAATCTCTGCTTCTCCCGATTCTGGACTATGCAGATGTCAGCTATCTTGATCTCACCGAAAAGCAACTTGATAAACTTGAGCGTCTTCAAAATTTTTGTATAAGATTCATATTTGGTTTGCGCAAGTATGATCATGTTTCTTGTTTTCGTAATAAGCTCAAGTGGCTTCCTATTCGTCTTCGCCGGAATGCTCATATTCTGTCACTTCTTTACAATGTTCTATTTAATCCTTCCTATCCTTCTTATCTTAAGGATCGCTTTGAATTCCTTCACTATTCCCATTCGAAGGTTTTGAGATCATCAGAAAATTTTACATTAAAAATGCCTGCCCATAATACCAAATTTTTGGACAGGTCGTTTACTATCCAAGCAGTCCGTCTATGGAATGCCCTACCTCTGTCAGTGAGACGCGCCCAATCTTTATCTGTTTTTCAGAAGCTTGTACACAACCACTATCTTAACCTTTGAATTCAGCCATCTATATATGTATGCATTCGTATTTTATGTCTTTATTTGTTATTTATTTCTATATATTATAATTAAATCTTTATAAATATTGTCTCTGCATCACCAAACCACACAATTTTCTGCTTTTTGTAATCCTGTCCATCCAAAGGTTGTCTGGAAGAAATCGCTTTTAGCGATAAGACCGCCCATTGTGTCACTATTTTTTTTTTCTTTTTCTTTCGTTTATGTATTGATTTGGTGTACAATAAAGAATTATCTATCTATCTATCTATCTACAAAATCTCTTATATTATTAGAGGCAACAAAGAAGTGATAATGATAATGGCGAGAGAATTCAGAATTCTGATCCATCCGTTCTACATTCCCAGAAGATGCCCGATTTGCATCTATTGTCCAGTATAACAGAAATCATTTACGAGAAATGGGGAATTCCAGAAAATGACTTGTTTGCGACAAATCAATCAGCAGTAGTACCGAATTATGCGTCACTAAATCCAAAAGACAGCAGAGCTGTGTTCCACAATGCGTTCAGTCAGACCTGGGCATACTACCTGGCATGGGTCTTTCCTCCTCCAACTTTAATTCCAAGAGTTTTACAGCGCCTGAACCATGCAACGGGAACGTACCTATTAGTAGCTCCGAGATGGGAAAAAGTGTATTGGCGTGGCGATCTCAGGAACAGAACAAATGATCAACCATTCATGATAAAGAATCATGGAGATGACCTGATAGACTTGACGACCAACAAGCCTCCTCCAGATATCAGCAACCTGTCTTTAGAGGTCTGGAAAATTGCGGGTGGGATCCACTTTTAAGAGATTGAAATGAAGAAGACCTGTCATTGATACGCTTAGCTTGGCGCGACTCTACAATAAAAACATATAAAACAGCCTGGAATTCTTGGCTCTCATGGTGTAAAATGAATTCCATAAATCCAACAATCCCTACACCACAACAAGTTGCATTATATCTTAGTTATCTTTGTGTGCATAAAAAGTTTGCGTATAGAACCATTTTAGGCCACAAGTCCGTGGTAGCTACCTTTTCAAATCCAGAATTGGGAGAAAGGATTAGTTCACATCCAATTGTGAAATCTATTTTAAAAGCTGTGAGCCTTAAGGGTAGTTCAGCGTTAAAACGTAAGTGCGAAGTTTGGAATGTGGAAACGTTATTAACATGGATGAAGAAAAATCTTCCTGATAAGAATAGTATTTTTCAAACACCAAGGTATTCTGCATTGCTTTTATTGCTTGCATCCGGGCGAAGGATTCATGAACTTACCTTACTTTCTACAGGAAATGAGTTCATGGAGATAAATTCAAATTATGTGATATTTTGGCCAAAATTCGGATCAAAAACAGACAATGTAAACTACATGCAATTAGGCTGCGAAATTGTTAAATCAGAGGATCGCTACTTTGATTTACATTTTTGGGTCAAACTTTATTAAGTGTGACTAAAGAAAGGAGGAAAGCTGATCCTAACTAAGATAGTTTATTTATTTCCACTAGAGGATTAGTGAAAACAGCTTCAAGATCTGTTATAGCAGGATGTGTTAAAACAGCTTTCATCGAAGCTGGCATTTTGTCTAGTCCAGGAAGCATCAGGTCTGCAGTGGGCTCATTTAGATACGCTAATAACATTCCCTTAGAGGAAATATTACGTAAATTCCCTTAGAGGAAATATTACGTAAAGGGAATTGGAAAGGCAGTAATAATTTCTTTAAATACTATTTCAAGACTGTTTCAAAAGTACAAATCACACGCCAAAATGTTGTTATTGATAATTATTTTGAGACTGTTTAACAAGACTGATTATAATATGTATTGTCATTATATGCCTTTAGATTATGTGCTTGGGATTATCTATGATATTATTAGAAGTTTTCTTTTGTATACGTTTCTGTTTTATAAAGATAATTATTAACAATTTGTTATAGATTCGGTTTCGTCTTTTTATTTTCTTGTTTTAGTTGTTATGTTCTAAATATACGACTGCTATAAGTTTGAAAATATACTTTATTTTATTTCTTGGTCTAAATAAATCAAATTAGTTACTCACAGATATTCTATTATTTTCTAGTCACAGTACGTTTCTATTATTCTTAATATCTAGTTTAAGAATATGCCGGCAGAATCCAAACACATCTCCGAAAGTCAAGCCGAAGGCACAGACATGAAATGTAGGCGTTTTCTACCCCGAAGGGAGGTAAACGCTTATTTCAGGTCTTGCCAAGCCTTGACCTAAGCAAGGCCTTGCCGGCATCCTCACGGTAGAGGTACTGACAAAAGGTGCCGCGGTGCATCCCGCGCCACTGCCGTCTTGCCGGCCACCCAATTCTGCGAGACGGATATAGCTACCCTCTCGCTTACATGCACTATTTAGGAGCTAATTGAGAGGAATCTACACAGTTTGCATTGATTTGTAAAATACCGTAATCTCCGAAAGGTCAAGCCTTGGCAAGACCTGAAATAAGCGTTTTTCTCCCTTCGGGGTAAAAAACGCCTATATTTTATATTAAAATTTATTTTTTATTTTTAGCGAAATGATCACTTGCAGCCTTGATCATGCAAGCTTTCGATATTAAAATAGTTATATTAGGTTAATTAATAAGTTTTTCGGAATAGAACATTTATCGATGAGTTATAGAAATGTGTTCTATTTTGTTTTTCGAATCTTAAATTGGTTAGTAGCCAAGGACAGAAAAATTGAAATTAAAAGCTATACACAATGTTTTTTCAAATTTTACAAACACACACATTTTAAAAATACCACGTAAAAATACGTGGTAGAGCCATGCTGCAGCTATATTAGTCGTGTAGTTGTAGCACGAATGGGTCGGCTCGATCGGGGAAGGACCACGCTCTCACAGAATACCAGCGTCAAATAGCAGCGTAACGCTGTTGAGTTTCGTATGGTGAGTGTAGAGAACCGGAGACCCTTTTTACTGGAAAAGAGGCATTTCATCTTAGTTCTCACGGGTGACAGCACATCTGCATTTTGATTCGCAAACGAGGATAAATGTAGATGTCTATGGGCCACAGCAACCACTTACCATCAGGTGGACTGTATGCTCGTTTGTCACCCTATCCTATAAAAAAGGTAGATCGACGTGTAACCATCTGTTATTTAGCTGAGATTCTCAAACTGTCGTTTGGAATAATTCACTTTATTTTAACTCATACCTTATAATTTAAAAAGGTTTTCTTGGATATTTAACAGATGCTCAAAAAAAAAAAGCAAGAGTGGACATTTTGAAGCTAAATTTAGCAATATTTGAAGAATATCCATTATTATTATTTTTGCTGTTTCGTAGCCATAGATGAAAAGTGGGTACATTTTGACCCAGAGACGAAAAACTAAAGCAAGGTGTCGAAAAGACCGTCTTACCCGCCAGTTAATAGACTCATGGTGTCTGTATCCGCTGGAAAAATAATAGCCTCTGTTTTCTGGGATGCGGAAGTTATAATAATGATCGAATATTTAAGTAAAGGAGAGACAGTAACCAGAGATTATTACGCATCATTAAGAAAACTACGCAAAGAACTAAAAAATTTCTTTGCACGCAATTTTCTTCAATATCTATTGAAGAAAATTGCGTGCCGGAGTGCTTTTTAATTATGATAATGCCCCTACTCATTGACCTGATGTTGCGGGCGCTGTCATCCGAACTGCTGGTTTTCAGTTTATGCAGCACGCACCATATGCCTGGACCCAGCTGCGTGTGATTTTCACATTTTAATACACCTGAAAAAGCACTTGCGTGGTATAAAATTCGACGGCGACGATGAGGTGATGTGTGATGTAGAAGCCTTTTTCGAGTCCCAGGATCAAGTCCTTTTTCCAAGGGAATTAACAAACTTGCAAAACGCTATTCAAGATGTATAAGCTTAAAAGGCGATTACCTGCGTTGAATAATAAATACAATATACACATATTTATCCTAGAGTTTCATTGCGTCTACAAAAACTTATTGATCAACCAAAAACGAACTCAACTTTCACGAGAAAGCTCATTGAATTGACGCTCTCGTACGGTATTTAAAGCTTTTAATATATGAAATAGTTTCTATTCAAGATGCACAACACTCTTTGATCAATGTAGCCATTTATCATTTGAAAGCGTAAAACACTTATATTGCAAAACGGAGAGATAGATAGTATACAGGTAGACTGTGTATAGTTTTTTTTTTTTTTAATAGAACAATGGTGACAAACGAACACACATTTCACCTGATCGTAAGTGGATGCCGACGCACATACATATCTTCATCTATGATTAACAATCAAAATGCAGATGCTTTGTCACCCCTCAGGACCAAGATGGAATGGCCCGTTTCTAATAAAAAAGTATCTTTGGACGTAAAAATTAGACCGTAAAGCAACCTCTCTGCTTTGAGTTAGAGGTGTGCAATTAATATTACATGATTTAATATCTTCTGAATTTGGAGATTTAATTATTTAATATTATATTCTGATTTTAGGTGCAAATTTTGTTTGTTGTTTTCAGTATCTTTGTTCAATTCCCAGAAAATTGCCCAACATCGTAGCCCCGATTTGATTAGTAATAACACTTCTTGGTATATGACACGTAATAATATGGCATATAATACATGTCTATATTGGAAAATTGTAAGAAGAAATAATTATTTATCAAAACTTTATCACAAGTTGAGAAGAAATTAATTAATTATGCACAATAATAAAACTATATATTTACGCTACATATTTTTACTATTACTTTTTTATTGGCATGTAATACATGTCCATATTTAATTTACTATCTCCATTTAACAATATTCAATAAGGTTTTTGATTTTTAGTTTGATTTTTTATAGTTTCTGTTAGTTTTACCCGATTGTAGAAATTGTACTTAGTTAACTACACAGAAATGAGAAGGACACAGGATACACGGGAAACAACTTTAAACGTGCCTTCCAAAAGTCATCTATTTAAGGATAGATAGTAAAAAAATAAACGTTTTATCAACCCCTTGTTGTATTACCAGATTTCGGTAGAAAGCAAACAATCATTAAGCAAAATAGGTCAAAATTGTTATTATAAGTTAATAAAATTTAGTAATTATTCATTGTTTTGACGTGATACTTACTTACTTACTTACTTATCTTCACGCACAATCCCTGATGGGGTAGCCAGAGAGAACAGATCGCCAAGTGTCACGATCCTTACATATCTCTTTCGCTTCTTTCAGATTCATTATCTTCTTCATACATGCACGTCTAGGTATCCGAGTACTCTTGACCCTACCCTCTTCGAGCAATTTGCTTGTGAGCACTACTAGTAACTAGTGTGCTCACAAGCAAATTGCTTTTAGTAACTAGCTTTCGAAGACCATGTGTGGTCTTCGAAAGCTAGTCTCGGTCTACCTCGACACCTTTTAATATTAACTTTCGCGCTATATATTTTCTTCACCATTCGGTCTTCACTCATTCGCTCAACGTGCCCAAACCACTGAAGCACGTGGTTTGGGCACGTTGACGTGATCAGCGAAATTATCAAAGAAACTAATGAGGCATTGGAGAGTAAGGCAATTTGTAACTTTTACAAGGAGTATTTATTTTCATCATAGAAATTTTAACAGGGAAAGGCTCTCAAAAGACTTTATGAGTGGATCTTAATTTTCTGTTATTTATTGTTCAAACTGTACTTCATATTTCTAACTAACTGTGCCCGCAAATTTGTTCCTTTATAATACAAAGAGGGCTGAATGGCATGAGGGTGGTTAATAATATCATATCGCTAGCGTCACCTCAGGGCACTGGGCAAAACTCTGTTGTAAATAGCCTTGTCCCTCTACACGGACCTCAGGGGGATGGACTGTTTAATTGTTTATTACTCGTGGGAATAATATGGCAAAAACTACAAAAAAAAGAAACAGCAACACAAAGAAAACGGAGACTACAAAAAAAAAGCAAAATCGCGAACAAAAAACCTTAAAACTCAGTGAAAACGAAAAATCTCTACAAAAACACCAAGCATTATATTAATTTAAATTTTTTAAAGTACATATTAAAATACGCCAATATGGATATGTCTCAGAATACCGCGATCGGCCTTTGTCAAAATACTTATTATCTTTGTTCTCTTTTGTTCATTTTCATTAATTATATCCCTTCGAAATTCCACGTCTGAAAAAGGACATCTTTCTGCTCACTATAGCGTATTATTTAATATTAAGGACCCGCCCTAGCTTCGCCTGGGTGGGAACTATTAATGTGGCGTCATTTATATTTTTTAAAGTAATTATTAATAACCATTTCTTTTATGAATTTTAACATATTTATAAATCCAAATTCTTCAGATAAAATATAGCTTAGATCACTGATGGCATTGATATCTTTTGTTGGTGAAGTTTCACAACCGGTTTAGCAATTCCAACGATTAGCCCAAACAGACAGACAGAAAAAAAACCAAACGGAGCTTTTTAAAAAAAAGTAGATTATAAATTATTAATACTTATTGAATGTCACTCTAATGTTTAATTTCTCACTGCTTCGTAAAAATCCGCTGTCCTGGGAAGAACCAGCAAGAAACCCTGTGGGGCTTTAAAAAACAACAGTTTACAATCATACGTGTTACACAATTAACAACTCAAAACAAATTAGAAATAGCTTGGTAGGAATCACCCCATTCCGAGATGTTATTATCATTCATGAATTCCTTATTATTAAAACTACCCTTTTGTACAAACTTAGTTTAATAAAGTTTTTGAACTTTGGGGAGGTCTATATCTCTTGCTATTCTTTACTTTTTACAAATAAAACATTTTCAGTTCTTGAAGTCGTGCTTTAGAACTGCTTACAGTTACCAGTTAAGCCTGCTGGTTCGATTTCTCTTATAAATACTCTCATTTCTCCCTGCTCCTTTTATCTCTTTCTGTTCATTTAGATATAAACATGTTTTATTAGCATCAATAGATACACAAAATATACATTTGGAAGTAAATAAGACATAAATGATACAAGGTAGGTGAACAATATAAATAAAAACAAAAATAAATCTCAGCAAGAGTGAGTGATGTGATGCCAAAAAGGATTCCGTCTCAGCGTATGCTACCACAGGTACTACAGCAGCCCTGATAAATATTGATTCCGTATTGCGCTCGCATATCGTCGCGATGACAACATAAACTAAAAATAATGAATCTACCATTCACTCAAAGTAAACATTTCAAGTATATACATATTAAAAAGTATATATTATATTAAAATTAAATACACGCATACGTGTATATATATATACACACACGGTTGTGTGTATTTAATATATATATATATATTAGAAAGAAAATATTCTTCTGATATATTACACTGACATTAAGTCTAAAAATAAGGATTGTAACAATTCTTTACTATAAAGTTAAACTTTATCTTATATTATTCCGCACTTGTGGTTTGAAATGATCATAATAAATAAATCTTTTGCGGTGAAATATTTTTATTTTATATTTCATTTCATTTCAAGGTTTTACTTCTACCGCGTGTAAACTGTACACATGTTTATTCTATTTTCCTTTGTTGGTTGACTTGAATAAATTGCTGTATTATTTTTTTTTTTTAATCTGTGATTGTTTTCTTGGCGTAAAATAAATTTGTTATATTGTATTGTTATATCATCCCATGAGTGTCGTAAGAGACGACAGAAAGAAACTGAAACACGAGATGTGGTTGCAGTTGCAAACCTGCCACCAAGCATGGCATCTATGGCAAATATCCTTCCTATGAGATAATCAACGGGGGAGACCTATGATCAACAGTTTTGATAGGTTGTTATAGATGATGAATGAAAAAATACAGCAATGCTACTAATCAAATAGTTCTAATATAGATAATATGTTTATATTCATAAAGTGTAATTTAATCATATTATAAATTAATTAAGTGCATAGATGACTCCAACACCGAGGGTTACGTATAGTAATATTAACGAAATATTAATGTCAGGTAAGCATTACGAAAATATGAAAAATGAGTTAAGTAAGGAGTAAACAGATATTCTTCCTTATTATTCCGTAAAAGTTCTGGTTTCTTTCCAATATCTTTGACTGGACATAAGCTTATTCCGCTAAAGAGGAGATTTGTGACATTCACAGTGTCGGACGTGTCGCACTTTTGAATTATTTATTATTCTTGAAGCTGTGTATTTTTTTTATATTTTTATAAATGAGAGTAACAATCCTAGCTCTACATAATCAATATAAAGTTCTACATAAACATAGACTTCTGAGATTACTAAATGGTATATCCTCTTCAAGCTAAGATATATATATATATATATATATATATATATATATATATATATATATAGGTAGGATAGGTACCAACCTTTTACCTATTTCTGCCGCTAAATAGCAAAAAAGCTTAATTTTCCGTAACATTATTGTATGTGATCAACCCAATTACCAACGAAATATTTAATCAAAATTTTAAAATAAGTTAAATCAATTAGATAAAACTATGTTAATGGATTTAATAGAGTTTAATTTACTTATTTTTATTCCAGACGTTTCGGGCACTTTACAGCAATCCAAGGTCACAGGGAGCCTGAGATGTTTGACATTCCGATGTCATAGTTTGAAGTCACAGTTTTGTGAGAAAATAATATTCAAAAACCTTCAGTTTTTGAATATTATTTTTTTGAATATAATTTTTTTAAATATTAATTTTTAAAATTAAAAAAAAAACATTCTAATTTCCATAGAGATGATGGGTGGGTGCTGCCATCTGCTTGGGATCCCATAAATATAAGAAATCTAAAATTTAGGCCAAACTCAGGATAATAGTCTAATCGTCTAGAAAGATACATTCTACCACAGTCATAAGTAACATAAACGTGGTAGCCACTTTAATGTACGCTTTCTTCCTTTTTCACACCAATATCCTGGTTTGCATCATTAGTAGTTATAATTTAAAGTACGCCAAATTAATATAAGTTAGAATACATTAAATAAAAAGGTGAATTGGTCAAGGAAACACTGTGTGTTTTTGTATTTTGGTTAGTTATTTTAGCACCTGAACACAGTCATTATATCACGATAGCGTGATATCAAATTTGGTTATATTGCTTAAGCTTACACACTTAATATAAAATACTTCCTTATTGAGATTAAATATTTGTTGAAATAAATGCGTGCAAACAATCGCATTGGAAATTACATTCAAATGTTAAAGGCACCGTAGCTCGTTATTACCATTTTCAACAACCTAACTGATATCATCGACCTTTATTTTTATTAGCGTATTTGTGGCTTTGTGCACGCGGAATTCTGTTCAATGAATAGCACAATTTATATTTTATTCTATATAATATCTTCTTCAACTTTGAACGAATTTTTAGGATCCTTTCTTTTTCATTAAATATTTTACACTTCAGGAGTCAAAGAAAAAGTGCTTCTTCAGATCCCAGGGGAGTAAGATTTCATCCCAGTCAGTGGTCTGTGTTTTGCGGTTGATGAGCGTGTAGTCTGACTTATTAAAATTATAATTTTGAAACGGCTACCTTTTCATTGGATAGTATCAACATTGAGAGCGATATCGCAGAAAAAAGAATGGACAATATGTATCAATGGGAATTAGGGGACTCAACGCGGCCAATACCTAACACGAGCAGTTTGATATGCATAAATTAAGTATCAAACGTGATCGTAAAATGCATATATTCAACGTCAGTAACACAAACTCTTTCTGTTGGCGAATTATTACTATTATCTTATAACTGGTATACGTGGTAGAGATACATGCTGCAGCTATATTACTGGAATAGTTGTAGCACGAATGGGTCGGCTCGACCAAAGGTGCGCTGCGCTGCTTAACGCTGCTGTGTTTCGTATGGTGAGTGTAGAGAACCGGAGACCCTTTTTACTGGAAAAGAGGCATTTTATTTTAGTTCTCACGGGTGACAACGCATCTGCATGGTGGTGATGCCCTACACTTACATCACGTCTGCAGCAACGGTGGTCTGGCAGGTGGTGGCTCTCACAGAGGGCTTTTTATAGCCAGTGTGCCTATTATTGCCTAATCCGTGTAACGTACATTCATTGTGGCTGGATTTGTTCATATTCTGTATGGCGTTTAACGCATTGACATGCGCGACTTCTTCTGGGAAGAACCTATAACAAAACTAGAGGGACTTTTTTTATATAGTGTTTTTGGAATTCTCCGGCTTCTCAAGTTTCGGTTGCAAATAAAACTTGAAACGGAAAATATTCCACAAGCATTTACATAAAACTTAAATAAGCCACACAGACAATCAACCCGAATGCATTTTCGTTGAGAATCACAGTCATTGTTGCTTTGAAAGTGCATGAACATTGCTCAAAGGAACTAGGTCGTGGTAGTTCAGTTCTTAATATACGAGTCCGTGTCGAAACTACAATACAAAATTTGTGATTAAGATTTTTGAAATGTTTTCAAACGACTCGCCGATTATAAATTACAATAAAACCAAATACAATAACAAATAAAGTAGAAGTTTCTTTGCAAGACTTGATGCTTATTATATACACTATTTAATAGGACTCGTTTTCTACAAGGGAGTACGTCTAGGTAGGTATAACACTCTTAAATAATTCTGCATCCAAGCAAAGCCAGCATCTACTACAGTGATCGTGTCTTAATGGTATTCAGAACGAGTATAGTTACAGGCTGTAAGGCATTCCATTTTAGTTCTCAGATGTTAAACGAATCTTTTCTTGTTTGAAGTTGCTTGCAAGTTTCCAAGGTTACAGTAGCCACTTACCATTAGGTGGTATGTAAGTTCGTTTGTCACTTCAGTTTTATAAAGGAAAATTACGTTGCTTTGGTGGCCGAAAAAAGGAGACCCTATTAATATCAAATGCTGAACGAAGGCCTCCGCAATAGATTGCCTTTCCGTTGCGTTGTTATTAGGAAGATGCTGCTGCCAATCTACGTATTTGTTTCCTCTGTCACCTCTAACGATACACATGAGATGATATGGGTTTGGGGATATTCTTACACCGCCATTACACGGTAAGGTTAAATTAATAAATCAATTCAAAAATGTCAAACTCTAATCTCATTGAATCTAAGCATAATGATTTTTCGAATACTTTTACTTATGTTTACGCGAATACTATATACACATTGAATATATTATTTTTGGGATTTTAATCGCGTCAAATTTACATATTTTTATAAATTCTAGGTGTTTCGAGAGATTTAGTTGTTCAACGTCCTGAAGTAAAAGTTTGATGAACTCGTTGGTCTAGTGGTTGTAGCTGCAACTGCAAATCATGTGATTCTGGGTTTGCCGAAATTTTTTTTTGGGTGTTTCTGTCAAGGAATTCTTAGTAAAATTCCGGAGTTAGGAATTTGGCAGTGTTTTTACCCACTTGCCCCGGAAAGCACGTAAACGCATTGTGTCTGTGGCAGATTTTTTTCCGATCCTGTGGAATTGTCTTCTCATTGGACCATGAGAGTGAAGTGGATAAGAGTAACTACACCTGTGTTTGTACGTCCACTCGTGATATACTGCCTGTCCCGTACTATTCTTATAAGTGGCTTATGCGACTGAAATTCGACCTATAGGACTATATTATTTTATTTTAATAATAATACAAGGAAACTAAATTGTATATTAATTAATTATAACTTAGTAGAAAAAAATCGACTATTAATTAAATAGCATTTTACTAAAACATAAATATAAATTGTACACGCCCCTAGCTGCCCCAACCAAGGACAACGGGATTAGGGCCCATGAGTAATGCCATCGACGAGCAGCAGAGGGACGGGGCCAGAATATGGCCACGTGGAATTTCCTAATTACACTAAACTATATGGGGGAGCGTTCTATACTACGGCCAGTCGACCGGGAGGATATTAGATGGAGCTTACTTACCTATATCTAAGGCGACTGGTCCCTCCGGAGTCGGTCAGGTCGCATGAGGTTGTGTAGTGCAAGGGAAATAAGGTGATGTGATGTGTATCTGGGTGTGACTGATGGTGATTGACCCTAACCTTGGCCGTCGGCAGCAGCCCGGGCGTCGACACCGCTCCAAATTGAGGGAACCTTCCGCGGCGTTGTCCACAGTCACTTTCCTCGTTCGTCACGATGACAGTCCATTAACTCTCGTTTGTTATAAGGTTAACGCACAAAACGAACACGGAGTGTCCGGATCAAAGGTCACTACCGTTTCGCGTAGCTACAGTTATTTCTTGAATATCAAAGGCCGCACTAGCCAATATTGCCGAATGCACTTATGCAGATTCTGAGTCGGACACAATGAGTCCCTGGGAAGCTCTCCAGCAAGGAATGCGCGTCACAATCCTAGACCGTATATTTACTGGCCGCGCCTAATTATTCCGAGTTCCCGACAAAAAATGAAAGCGTGCTGTCCCAAGCACAGCTGGCAGACGACTGACCAGCACTCGCGCGCGCTCGACACATCCAACTGTCAAACCGGTATGGCACCGAGCCGCGCGCCCCCTAGACGTTGATTTCGACAACAGCGTTTGGCGAGAACATAAATATTTCACATTAAAGAAAAAAGTGAGAAATTAGCATTAGAAAATTATTTCAATTAAGGCAAGACTATGGCAAAGAAAATAATTTTGATAAGTTCAAACAGTGTACACACGTCAAAAAAGTTTTCGATAAGTTTGAAAAATCGAAATCTTTTTTTTACGGTACGATTCTTTACCTAAAATTTAGAATTAGAATATAAACAATACAACAGTTTCAATTGTTTTTCCATGTAAAAAAAAATTCAATCCAAGCTTACGCTTATCCAGATATCTGACTTAGTCAATTTTAAGAGATTAAATATTTTTTTGATGAAAGTTGTGATCGAAAAAATGTCAAGAGGATTATCAGAAGTTTTACGAGCAAGAATTGTAACATTATGGAAGTAGCAAGCATAGTTGCTGTATCCCAATCCCGTGTTATGGCCACGTTTGCAAAGGATCCACGGGATGGACAATTTAGCTGACCGACCCAAACAATCAAAGCCACTACAATAAAAAACTGAAGTGCGAGCCGCCTCTGTACTTGAAGTTATCTCTCAGACCATTCGGGATTGCTTACACGAGTCTGAAATATGAGAACGGAGGCCTCGGCGAGCACCTCTGAATTCACGGCAACGTCAGCAACGGAGTGCAGTTGCAGTTAGCTAGGCTCCGGCAAAATATAGAAGACGAGGAGGCAAACATTTGGCAAAACTGTCTCTTCGTTAACGAATCGCGAATCAGTACTTATCTAGATAAGCGACGTGTTCTCGTCTGGAAAAGACCTGAAGATTCTGAAACCTAGTTTTTAATTCAGCGCTAATGCCATTTTTTTGTGAATAGCAAAAATAGTAACCAATATACAATGATGAATAGACAAATTTCCCGTTTTATTTAAGAATTTTCCGCCTTATAATGCGTAAATAGGGGCATTTTTTTGTAAAGTTCTAAAATATATTATATTAATAATTATCATAATTTCGCAGAATACGTATTCATATTTATTTACACAGTACTTTCAGTGCCGTAAGGCTGATTGGCAGAGAATGCATTAATCATTAAGTCCGCTATTGGATACTGTATTGATTTTTTTTATGGTATAAGAGTGACAAACGAGTACACAGTCCACCTGATGGTAAGTGGTTGCTATGGCCCATAGACATCTACATCTATCTTCCTTTGCGAATTAAAATGCAGATGCGTTGTCAGCCGTATTCTGTGAGAGCGTGGTCTTTCCCCGGTCGAGCCGACCCATTCGTGCTACAACTATACTACTAATATAGTTGCAGCATAGCTCTACCACGTAAAGTAAAGCTTAAATAAATAAATAAAAGTTCAATAAAGCCTAAATAAATAAATAAAATCTATTGATTGTATTGAATATCAATATAAACTTTTTTACTTAATTTGTACTTTTATTCAGTTTACTTTTATAAAATAATAACAAATACATCAGTTCTTAAATTAGAACACTAATATAAGATAATGTTTTTTAAGAATGTATTTCGGTCACGGCGGCCAGTCTCAACGGAGACTAGGCATCTTTACAGGACAGGGTTATAGTGCCCGAAAGTGCGCACGAGCACACTTGTACTCTCTTTACGCTTAGTCTCAGAGTCCAATGGGACGGTAATCCCTTACGACCGGCGAGAGATTTAGCGCAGAAACAATGACTTGTTGTGCTTTCCGAGGCACGGGAGTGACTCCACCAACTTCCTGACTACAGGCTGCCATTGAGAGTTTCTTGATAAAAAAACCCAATAACTGATTTGGCCCAACCAGGGAACTCAAACCTGGAAACTTCTAAACCACTAGACCAACGAGGCAGTCAAACAAGCTACAGCTGCAACATCAGCTAAGAAGGAATGACTCAGAGCCTGTAATTATATAATATGTTGTTTCCACTGTCTGTCTATAAATTAAAGTTTAGGCTTCACTTTAATTAGTTTGGGCTCCACGGACTTTCATGTAAAAAAAATCCTGGTAGGTTGGTCTATCACCTTGAGGATAGAAATTTAGGTGTCTATGGGCCACATCATGCACTTAACATTACAAAGCATAGCGCATATGCTCCTTTGAAACCCTTATTCTATAAAAAAGGAGATCTGCCGGTATGACTTTGGTACCTTGGGAAAGAGACAAAGTCGCAGTGTGGGGTGCCACGTGTATAGACACTGAGAGGTGACTGAACTGAACAAATGTTGCAAATGTGATTTTCTGATAGATGACTTTATATTTGTGACATTTGCTCTAGAAACTATATGTCCCTCTATATCTCAGTGCACTTAGAGCCAAGTGTTCCTTAAGGAACTATACCTTCGACTTGTTAAGGCCGTGTTCTACTACAGCTTCGCGACATAGTGTGAAAACGCATTCGCCTAAGGAAACGTCAACTTTAAGTTTTCGTGATCGTGATCAAACATCATTTGCAGTCCCCAGCTCCTGTATCTACCCTTTTTCCTCCATGGACAATTTTTTTATTCATATATGACAAGTCCACTGCTGAATTTAGGCTTTCCCGTAATTAGCCTCTTAAGGAAGATATTTGCCATGGTTGCCTTGCATGAAAATTGGGTTGAAAACCGCAGTTTTATTATAATTTAGTTCCTATTATAAACACATATACCGTGTAGTTGCGTTTAACAATATCCACTACCCCATATTTTCCGGTGGGTGTCGTAAAAGGCAACAAAGGGAAACAGGTTGGTGATGGGCAGCAGCATCTTCCTGATAACAACAAACGTACAATAAAAAAACTGCGGTTGCCAACCCGTTCGCCAAGCGTGGTAACTATGGCAAATACAAGCCCTATGATGAGAGTAACAAAGAAACGGCCCGCAGTACCCGGCGGACCCGCTGTTTCTGGCTACGGTGGTGACCATGGTAACGGCGGGGCAGGTAGTGCTAAGAATATCCGGTGGAGGTTCAGTTGTCACCTAAGACGACTCGAACTGGCAACATAAAACGCACGCAACCTGGGGACTGACGAAAATATCTTGGAGCTAGAAGAAGAGATAGACAAGTTTCGCTGGCATATTATAGGATTATCCAAAGTCCGAAGAGAGGGGGAGGACACGGTAATCCTCGAATCCAGCAACTTGCTCTATCACCATGAGGGCGACCATCTGTCCTAAGAAGGTGTCGGATTTATCGACCACAAGTCTCTCATTAACAACGTTGTAAAGATTGAAAGTGTGTCGACAAGAGTTGAGTACCTTATACTCAGAATCATCAAACGGTATTTGCTGAAGGTCATACAGGTTTACGCACCGACCTCGGGACACTCCGATGAGGAGGTGGAGGAAATGTATAAGGATATCTCTAGAGCCATGCACGCCTCCAAAACCCAATATACGGTGTAAATGGGAGACTTCAATGCAAAACTAGGCATAAGAAAGAAAGGTGAGCTGAAAGTAGGGAATTTCGGAATAAGGCAACGGAACCCAAAGGGCCAGCAGCTGGCCTACTTCATGGAAAAAGAGGGACTCTTTATGAAGAACTCTTTCTTCTAGAAGCGTCCCCACAGGAAGTGGACCTGGTCGAGCCCCGACGATTCCACAAAAAATGAGATTGACTTCATTATGAGGACCAGACGACAACTGTTCAGTGATGTCTCCGTGATCGCGAGGGTGAAAACTTGTAGCGATCACTAAATGGTTAGAGGCGCACTGAACCTAAACGTTAAGTTGGAGAGGTCTCGTCTAATGAAGTTAACGCTCCGTCCCCCTCGTGCTTTTGCAACAGAGTCCCGAAATCTTTCAGCTCGAGGGACAAAACCGTTTTCAGTGACTAGAAGACTGCAATGAAATGGACGATATGAATGACAAGCTAGTGGAAACTGTCTATGCTGTCGGAGCTAAGTTCTGCAAGAAAAGAGAACACAAAAACTCTCCCATCACACTCTCAATCTTATGACTGTTAGACGGGAGATGAAGCTACATTCTTCATTAGATTTGACAACATACAGACAACTGAACAGACAGATCTCCAAATGCATGCGGCGGGAAATAAGCAATTTCAATATGATGATGATAAACATGCTACAGCCCATTTCCTGTTTTAGTTTCCGTCTGTCGATTCTAACGTCTATCACTGGATAGGGGTTGTGAATATTCTTAACTGCCATACACGATATAGATAATAATAATTTAAAATTAAAAAAATTAGTACAACCGACTTCAATATAAATTATTAATATTAAATAAAAAAACTATTGGTCAGACCTTGATCAAATTATATGGGAGCACATGAGAATCACCAGCTTTCAAATAAAAAGTAATCATCGAAATCAGTTCACACAGAAAAAAGTTATGAGGTAACACACATAAAAAACATACATTCGAATTGAGTACCTCCTACTTTTTGTATTCGGTAGAAAATTTTAAAGTAATAACTGTTCTCAGACTTGTCTTTCAGGATTTTTATAATTTCTTATCTTAACATCTTTAACAGTTCGAATGAATATTACAAATTTACATTAGCTTAGCTAACTTAATGTGAGTATATTATCTTCGGCAAACTATAAATTAAAGCACCATATAAATAATCACAAGATGTCGAAATGGGACATGATAAGTTGAGTGGAAATGAGTAAGTTCTAGTTATATAAAGAATGATTAACAATCATTAATAGAATCAGGCGTTACTTTGCGGAAATCCATTATATTAAAGATCTTTGGAGTAAAAGTCTTTGGAGTAGTGGTCCTGGGATTGGTGATAACAAGGATAGTGCACGCGATTGAGGGAGGGCGAGGAGCGTTCTTCAAACAAGGTAAGACACATCATTTTATTTTATTGCGCTGATCTTAGCAAATACATATTTAAGTCTTTTAAAAAAATCATTATATTCCTACACTGATATTGCATTATAACTATTGATTATGTTTAATTATTAAAATTTTAAAAATACATTTCGACGGGTCCTACGTAAATTGGTGCAACTAGAAAATTGGCAAAAACCGTATTCTTTTACATCGAATGCCTTAAATAATCTATACATTGCATCCTGTAAAATTTGTTGTACAATATCAAAAAGGTTGAAGATACAAATTTGCACTGATGCAAGTTACTTGCACCATTATAGACAGTCGCCTTCCACGTGATTCTCCTGTGCCCTAATAAGCATGACACGGTGATGCAATGTGAACCTCCCTTTCCTGTTACATTATTATATTATTTGTTATGTTATTATGTTATATAGGTATATATATATATATATATATATATATATATATATATATATATATATATATTATTTAAGATTACGTGTTTAATTTGTTAAATTTACGTGTGATAAACTAAGTAACTGTGATAACAATTAAATGTAATAAACCGTTCAAGAGGTTCATTAATTATAGAATTGTTAAAAACGCAGCAAAAAAAAAACACTACAGAAAATAACTAAGGTAAGAATAAGTTTAACATTTTGAATAATGAAGTGAAAAAAAATATTTAATATTATTAATTTTTACTATTTTATCATTTGATTTTTGTACCGTTTGTTCATATTTTCACTTGCTCTAGTAGAAACAATTTCTGTTGTTTGCTTCAGTACGTTGTAAAGTGGCGTAACTAAATTTTAACAAATATTAGTAAATACATTTTCAAAAACAATACAAACACGTTAACCCTTATTAGTTTTAGAGGCAACTATATGCCTCTGTGGTATTCCTTAGGGGAGGTCTATGTTCAGCAGTGAAATTGTAAAGGGTTGTAATGATGATGGTACTACACGCAAAATATGTGAAAATTGGACCTTGATTTGAAACTGCACAGTAACACTTGTCTTTAGAAAAATATAATTTTACCAAAGATAAGCCAAGCAAAGAGATTGTACTCATCAATTGAATATTTTTTTTTAATTTATGAAATCATTTTACCTTATTTTGCACTTGTATCCGTATACATCAGACATTTCATATTTTTTTTTCTTTTACGTCATTGAACATTTTTGCAATCAAAGAGACATGATTAAAACACGAAATACACAATTATTTTATAACATTTAATAAATCGGCAATTACCATATACTTTTCATATTTATCTTACCTCACAGAATACCAGCGTAAAATAGCAGCTTAATGAGTGAGTGCAGAGAACCGGAAACCCTATTTACTGGAAACGAGGCATTCCATCTCAATCCTCAGGGGTGACAACGCATCTGCATTTTGATTTTCAATTGAGGATAAATGTAGATGTCTATGGGTCACAGCACCCACTTACCATCAGGTGGACTGTGTGTTCGTCTGTCACCCTTGTTCTATATAAAAAAAGTATTGTAGTGCCCAAGTGTATGCGCAAGCACAGGTGCACTCTCTATTCCCTCGCTCTCATAGTCCGATGGGACGGTAAACCGACACGACCGGAGAGAGATCAGGCGCAGGTCCAACGGCTTTACGTGCTTTCCGAGGCACGGGGTGACACACCGCCAGCTCCCTGACTCCGGGCAGCTACTGAGAGTTTACTGATGGAAAAGCTCAATAATTAATTTTTTGGCCCGACCCGGGATTCGAACTCGAGACTACATGATCAGTAGTCGCAAAACTACAACTACTAGACTAACGAGGCAGTCAAACAAAACAAATAATTTAAACGCAAAGTCTGAGATGAGAGGTTTAGACAAATTTTAAGTTTACATATTTGAACTTAAAATTTGTCTAAAACTATACAAATTTTAAGTTCAAATATGCAAACTTATGAGAAAATTCCGTACAACATACAAGCTAACGTTGCTCTAGTCTTATCGTAATTCGCTGCGACGTTAGTCGGAATAAAGTCGAGGAAACTCAAACTAGTTTTGACGTTGCATGATGAGGGTGAGAGTTATTAAATCTATGAGGTTGGACGCTAAGCATATTGTACGTTTCATAATTAAAAAAACCTTTCTGAATTTATTATTAAAAAAAAATTAATTCGAGATAAATCTAGGTCATGAAATTCGTGTATTTTGTAATATTTGACAGAAATAGAGATAAAAAAGCAGTGCATTAAATTTTTTTTTAATATTGATTCTGAACAATTAACAACTTTCAATGTTTTCTACTTATTGTCAAAATTCAAACTACGAACTACTAGGTATCCTTTTCCACCGAGGAGTCAGTCTGGGCTTTCTGTGTACCGGTCTGATTGATATAGAGAACCAGTATAATTACATGTAAATATTTTTTTTAAATAAGACTCGAGTGACACGAAGTTATTGTCCACCTGATATTAAGTGGCTGTTGCAGTCCCAGGACATCAGCAACTGTGATGAAATCCTTTAAAGGATTTTTGCGGAACTCAAGCGCACAGGCTCGTTATCAACGCGGAGATTGATCATAGACTTTTTTTATAGGATAGGGTGACAAACAAGCACACAATCCAGTGGTTGCTGTGGCCCATAGACACCTACATTTATCTTCGTTTGCGAATCAAAATGCAGATGCGTTGTCACCCGTGAGGACTAAGATGGAATGCCTTTTTTCCAGTAAACATACATTATATCAAATATTATTTCTGTTAACTGCTTCGGGTCCAAATGTTGAAATTTCAGTTAAACAAAATCAAGATGGCGGTGCTGCTCATCGCCTATTCCACGGCTACTATACGAGGGTATATAAAATATTCAAATCGTTTTAATTAACAATAGTCTTGACAGCATTAAATCATGCTTGAAACAAAAAATGACCTTATTGTTTGGTAAGTTTTGAATGTTTTTTGGAATAACTCTTTATCCTAGATCGATTATAACGATGGCTTCCTTACGTTCTTGAATTCTTGTTAATTTCATAAAAATGGTGTCCTCGCGAAATGTTTCTTCAACGCCGAGCACGTGGTAAATTGATATTATTATTAAAATTGACATTAACATTGTTAAAGGTTAATGATCAAATTCGGGTTGCTCACGTTCAATGAAATTTGAAGCGGGCTCCTAACCCATGAGCTGCCATAACGATGTACAACCATTGTATTCAGCTACTAGACTACTAGAAAAATCCAACAAACAGCAAAACAATTATCCCTGGATGGCGAGAAGCTGTAATCAGTTCTGGTAAATACAGACTGATCTCTTCCATTAGCTAAGTAAACAAACATTATTGCGTTGCGGCCCAATTTCCTTTCCTTATTAATTATTTGTTTGTATTTTTGTGTGACAAAAATTTTGGGAATAATAACTTATTTTTGAATTATTTTGCTATAATATTATACTTATACTAATCCTATCGCTAAACAGCGATATCTTCCAGGCAAATCTTGGTGAAGGAGACCATTTTCATTTAAAAATATATAGAAGTGTACATAAATAGTAGATAAACAAGTATATACTAATGCATATAAGGTATAGACATAATAAAATATATTAAGTAGAACACATCTTTAAATAATATATATTGAAGGGATTGTGGCCAGGCACTGGCTTATAATAAGTGAAAAAAAATTTTTTTTTTAATTTGGGCTTGGCTATTATATTATTATAATATGATCCATTCACGACTAACGTCGGTTTTAATAAATACCCCGTCCTGCAACCCACAGGAAAAAAGGCATTTATATATCCCCATTTATGTGTTTTAAATGTATATAATATTGTAGTTTCATATGATACTTTTTGCAATATTATAATGATATTTAATTAAAAATTATGTAAGTTCAAAGTGTCACTCAAGATATATTTTCTGTGTATTGTTCGACAGTTCTCATTCTTTTCCTCCCTCTTCCTCTTTTTTGGTGAGAATTTAGTGACTGTTGTGTATTCAGAGTATGATTTGTGTTAGATGAGTCCGGTGCGTTTGATGATTGTTGTGTGTCCGTTGTATCTGATGATTGGATTGCATGGTTTGTGTGTTTATCTTGGATGTTTAGTGAATATTGTATATTCGATGTGTCTGCGGTGTTTATTGAATCCGTTGTGCTTGGTGACTGCTGCGTATTTGATGACTGTTGGGTGTTCAGTATATGTAGATGGTCTTGTTGATTATGAATGAATACAGTGTCACCTAACACTTTGGTGAGTATAGTTGACGTGTGAATAGTTGCTTGTTTTTGAAGGATGCTAGTGTTAATATGGCTATCCAATTTATCTATGTATTTCTTGATACTTTTAGCTACTACTCCCGTTGCTCCTATTACAATGGGAATAACAATGGCTTGTGTGTTCCACAGACGACTAACTTTAGTTTTGAACAGGTGGTATTTGCTTAATTTTTCGATTTCCTTGGGTCCTATATTGTAACCTGATGGTACAGTTATATCTATTAAGAATGTTTTATTACTAGTTGTATCAATATATATTAAATCATGCCTATTGTGTGTTACAGTAATATCAATTTGGACGGGCATTTCCCACATGATTTTAGCAAACTCATTTTCTTTAATTTGTGGCCGGATGAGCGTTTCTTTCCACCAAAGGTTAGAAACTTCTATTTTGTTCTTTTTAGCCAGACACCAATAGACATACTGGACAAGGTTATCATGTCGCTTTACATAATATGTCCCTGCTAGTTTATCGCATCCGGATATTATGTGCTGTGTGGTTTAATCTTTACAGGAACAGAGACGACATTTTCCATCGACTGGCTCTTTTAGTATATCACGTTGATGTTGCCGCATAATAATTGCCTGGTCTTGTATTGCAAATATTGATGACTCTATACTTGGAGATACCTGTTGCTTTTTAAACCATTTATACTAAAGTTCTATGTCTATATTGGTCTGATCTAATACTTTTTTAGGAAATCGTCCATGTAAAGGCTTTTGTCGCCACAGTTCATTGTGGTTCTTAATTATTGCCATTATAATCTCTTTGTCCGTATAGTATGTGTTTTCTAGTGGTAAGTGTAATTCTCTATCTATCTCTTGTGCTTCTTTTATTATTGAATATTTGTCCCTACGTGTATCGTGTTGCATTATTATTTTAATAAGATAATCGCTTTCTGTTTTCAGATATTGCTTATATTTAACTATTTGTGCTTTATACGTGTACTCTATATTTGTCAGGCCTCTATCTCCTTCTGTCACAGGTAAGTATAGCCTTTCTGTTTATGTTTTTTCCTGATGTACCTTTTTAATTACTAGTAGTTTCCTTGTTTTTATATCTATTTTCTTAAGATTACTATTTTTATAATTTATAATACCAAATGAGTAAATTAAAACTGGAACTGCGTATGTATTAATACATTTTATCAGATATCGTGAGTTGAGATGAGTGTTCAGTAGTTTCTTGATTATTTTAAAATATTCTTTAGTAATTTGATCTCTTATGATGCTGTGTTCTATTTTTCCTGATTCATGTATTCCTAAATATTTATATCTCCTATTGCAAGTTGCTCAAACGTTTTCCCGCTTAAAAGTATATGACCTTCTCCTATTGCATTGCTTCTATATCCAGAACTCAGGTGTATTATTCTGCACTTGTCTAGTCCAAATTTCTATGTCGCTTGTAAATACCTCCACACTATCCAACAATACTTTCAAATTAATCTTATTGTTTGCATAAACTTTAAGTTCATGCATGTATAGTAGGTGATTTATCCACAAACTGTCCTTGAGTTTATATCCTTTCAGTTCATATTTATTGAGTATATACGAAAGTGGGTTAATAGCTAAGCAGAACAACAATGGTGATAAGGAGTCACCCTGGAAAATTCCACGCCTAACATAAATCGGTTCTGTGGTAACTGAATCGTGTGACCCACGGGCCGTCATAATCACTCTCCATAGTGGCATAGCCAACTGAAGGAATCTCTTAATCATGAGTGGACATTTATAGACATCAAGTACCTTAAGAAGCCATTCGTGAGATACACTGTGGCTCAGGACCGTGCTTTGTGGCATTCTTTCGGGGAGGCCTATGTTCAGCAGTGGACTTGTGAAGGGCTGTAATGATGATGATGATGATGACTGTCGAAGGCTTTTTGATAGTCAATCCATGCCATACTCAGGTTTTTTTGAGCTTGATGTGCATCCTCCAATATGGCCTTATTAACCATTAGATGGTCTTTACATCCCCTGGCACCACGGCGACATCCCCGCTGCTCTACGGCCATTATGTTATTTTTATCGCAATGGTTATACAATACGTTGGCTAATACGGAAGTAAGTAATTTATACATACTCGGTAAACATGCTATTGGTCTCCAGTTCTTTGGGTTTTCGGTGTTTTCATTTTTAGGTATTAATATTACTTGTCTTGTAACGAATCATTCTTCCATTATTTCTGTACCTGAAACTATTTTACTGAATAATGAAGCTAAGTATCTATGCACACTGGGTAGGTATTTTAAATAATAATTTTGTATTTTATCTATCCCAGGTGATTTCCAATTTAACAGTATTCTGATTGCAGATTTTACTTGTTCTTTTGTTATCTCTTGTATATCTTCTCTATAAATTTCACTTGACAGCATTTCTACTTCTTTTATCCAATGAGCATCGAAATTATATTGCGTTCGGTTTGATAAAATTGAGTTCGAAAATTCTTCCACTCCTTCTTTACTCGGTATTTTGATGTTTTTGTTATAATTGCATCCTAAATTTCTGTACAGTCTATGCTCATTTTTATTGAATAATCTATTCTAGATTTTTCTAGTGTTAATACCTTCGTATCTCTTTATTCTACCTGCTAAAGCTTTAACTTTTTGCTTAATAGTTTCTGTTATATTATTGTGATCATTGTCATTCCGAATGTTGTATTTGGTATATAACTTTTCTTTTATTTTCATCATCCTACCTGTTTTCAGTGTACCTGTGTGTCTTGCATTCCGATTTCGTTTGAATTTAAGTTATCTACAGGTGTGATACCTTCTGCTTCTTTTTGTATTCGGTTTAGTAGTTCTTGTGATAGTACATTTTGCTTAATGATCCTTCGTGCTTGATTTGATAAAGGGTTTCCGTTAAACTTATGAATTTTATGGTTATTTGGGTTCCTTTCTGTGAAAAGCTTCTGTAGTCTGCCTATATGTATCCTGGTCCTATTGATCTTGCTTTAAAGTAACAAAACATTAATTCCTGAAGTTCTTCTGTTCACAATTTTCTCCTTCTATCATCACTTTCTGTATTATTTGTGGTCGTTGTAGATGAGCCGGCAGAGCTTGTAGGTAAATCCCTACTCTGCAAAACATCACCCACCCCCATCCCTTCCCGTTGATCGGCTGTAATATTTTCGGGTTCCCCGACTCACGCCCGCCTGCTCAGCAGAAAGCCGCTGACGGCCCGTACGCTGTCACGTCCAGCGTCAGCTCCAGACGTGCCCCGACACTCACCCTCGGGTAGCGGCCCTATAATAGTACTACGTTTGTCTCTCCTTCATTGAAGGTAGCTAGAGCTCCGTTGGTCATTGGTTAAGTTAATTAAAAGTCCAATGTCCGGCCCTCACGTGGCATAGATGGTCATGCGCGGACGTGGAGTTAGACTTGTGAGGGCTTATTATATTATTATTATTTATATTATATATTATTATATTACTATTATATTATTATTATTTTTATTTTATATTATTTTTATATTATTGTTATTATTATTTATTATATTTTTTTATAGGATAAGGGTGACAAGCGAGCACACAGTCCGCCTGATGGTAAGTGGTTGCTGTGGCCCATAGACATCTGCATCTATCCTCGATTACGAATCAAAATGCAGATGCGTTGTCACCCGTGAGGACTAAGATGGAATGCCCCTTTTCCAGTAAAAAGGGTATCCGGTTCTCTACACTCACCATATGAAACACAGCAGCATTAAGCTGCTATTTTACGCTGGTATTCTGTGAGAGCGTGGTCCTTCCCCGGTCGAACCGACCCATTCGTGCTACAACTATACCAGTAATATAGCTGCAGCGTGGCTCTACCACCTAAAATATTATTGATTATTATTATTATTATTATTTTAACCTATGTTATACTTTCCACTGCTAGACCTTTTCTCATAGAAGGTATATGGAACACTTTGTCCGCCGCACTGTTCCAGTGCGTATTGGAGGATTTCGTTCTCGAAATATATTCTATGACTAAAAACTTAAACAGTCGCTCAGACAAAAATTTATTAAAATTAATACATTAGCTTTGGCCTCTTAATACATTAAATAAAAAGAGATATTCATTCTATAAATACTAGAAACAGACACAAGCTAGTGTACCAGTTAACCGACTCCACCGAGTCAGTAATTCATTCTTGAGGCGATGTATATTGTATACGCTTTTACAACAAAATCCCAGAAAATATACAAAATTTGACAACCTTAAAGTACAAAAACTTTATTAAACAAAGTAAATAAAATTACGCGAGCAACCCCGAATTTGTTAATACAATAGCAATTTTATGCACTGATACTCCACTGATATATTTATGAGATGTGCTGTGCAGTACTGGAGCGACTTGCCCTAAAACTCTCATAAAATGTTATACGGAGACGTAAACCACTTATTTATTGTTTTGTAATCATCATTAGCTATGTACCATCCTTACTATATATTTAAAATATGCTTTCCCAATTTTATACGATTTGAATTACAAAGAAGGTTTTGTTAGTTAAAGTATTCACAACCAAATAACATAAAATAAAACAAGTAAATCGAGCCACCGCTATACACTTCGATTCCAGAATTATTAATCACGACGTGAAAAGGGATCCAATTATTTTCCAGCAACACCTTATTACTTTGAGTGTTGTTCCGATCACAAAGTGTATTATATATACGAAGGTGAGTATATTGTATTACTTGAATACGACGTATAAGCTTTCATTAGTCTTGTACGCTATTTCGCGTTAGTGCGTCAGTAGTGCACTTGATGTACTTTGCGGTGCGAGACGTACACGATATTTGATTATGCATTAACTTGCGGTGCGTCACCAGGGCGGGGGCGGTTCGGCAGCGGTACTTCTAAGTCTCCTTGAATAGGAAATAGAGGAAGGCTTAAAAAATAAATAAAAAGACAAAAAATTATGCCATTTTTTATGTTTAACAAACACACTTACTCAGCTGACTCAATGACACTGTTTTCTGTTGTATAAAATCATTATTATTTTGTGTTTTAAACTATTTATTATGTTATTTTTAATGCACAAGGTACAATCATACAATATTTTCACAATATATAAAATTTATAAAAGTCATGTTTCTGTCGTTTTTCACCTCGAGTGAAAATACGCCTCAGCAATTTTTTTATGAAGTTAATTTAAACATCGAATATGTCGTGTTATCTTTCGCTACCGGTTTTCACAATATTTATTTAGCGGTTTTTAATTACGTTAATATCCCTAACAACCTGAAATGAATTAAAGTGCACGTTAACTCTATGCTGAAAATATAAAGTATAGTAGGCTATCAACGTTTTAAATTGGTTGAATTCATACTATATTTTTTTTAATTTTTGATCTTGAATGCTATCTATATTATATTGCAAACAATAAAAAGGCTTTTTTAAATTAATTTCGCAATAACTGGCATCCACGTCGTCATTATATGTTAGTAAATACTTCAAAACCAAAGATTAGCATTTTCCAAAGACCATACGAGTTCAATGCTTTCTCAACATTATCTTTTTTTAGGTGGTAGAAACACGCCTAAAAAATTGTGGCAGTAGCATTAATGAACAGACTTGACTATGGAAGGATCCTACCCACATAAAATATCATCATAAGGCAGCAAGATAATGCTGTTGTTCCTTATGGCGAGTGGTGAGAACCAGAGCCCCTTTTTACTGGTAACAACCATTTTTGACCATGTAGTGGCATTGTAAGAATATCCTCTACTCATTATCAGAACGCAGAGGTAAGAGGTGACAGAGAGAAACAAACCAGAAGATGGGCAGCAGTGCCTTCCTAATAACAACTAAAAATATTGAAAATCCATGGTTGCTAACCTGCTTGCCAAGCGTGTCAACTAAGACAAATATCCCTCCTATGAGGCAATCTATGGGGGAGGCCCGTATTCAGCTAGAGACTTTGGGTGACAAAGCATCTGCATTCTTATAATAGAAATAAGTATGGTGTCTACGCACCCGGGTAGGGGAGGGGGGTTATTACTTTGATCATCACCACTGGTAGGCGGATTTGCAATATGATCGTAGAAGCAGACGAAACCATCGACGTCAAACATCTTTCTTGTTTTGATTGCCATATTCGTCTCTTTATATCATATGAAATAGGATGATGGATTCTCTTACGATGCCGAAATAAGGGAATCAGGTTAACCATCCGATTATTTGAGCAACTTCAGTATGAAAATCCAGTACATATATTGACCAAACCGGCTGTTTAAAAAGTGAACCTTAAACTTTTGAACTTTAAACTTTAATGGTTTGATATTTAAAGAGATATTATTATAAAATGTAAAGAACAGTTTTTATGTAAGAAAGTGTGTAATAAAATAATATTAGAGTTAAATACATTAAATAATCGTAGATAATAAGCAGTAATAATACTGGTGAGAATACAAAGTCTGAGGCATTAAATTATAGATTCTTGATATGTCTGCATACATACAGGTTAGGCTTATATGAGTTAAGGCTTTTAGCCAAAACAATTGACGATTATAATATTTTACGTAGACTACCATTTTCGATTATATTCATCCCCACACGTGTTTCCTCCAACGTGTATCGTAAGAGGCAACTGTGGGAAATCCTTAAAATATTTTACAGTTCTTGATAGATAACAGTATTTCCATCAAAAAACCTGCGAGATGTCTGGTAATGAGATCGTCAATAAGTCTGCCAAACTTAGTGATTATGCAAATAATGTGTTGTGTTTTTTATACATTTAGGTTTTAAACGTTACACATTTTGCTTGCGGTTGCAAACCTAGGATTTGCATCTTATAAAGTAGCGATGTACTACACTACAGTTTATTTACATAAAATTAAATAATACATTAATTTTTATCCTTATATAAAAAAAAAATCAAAACTTAAATTATCATACATTTGTACTTCCCGCGTAATAGTGCCAATAACAATAGCCACGTTTTCCCGCTGAATGAATATAAATGCTTATACCGAATGCACATCCTTCTAAATACCTAAGTTTGAAGTCTGTATTTTTAAGTTGGACTTTTTTAAATATGAAATTTCTATTGATAACTTTAAGCATCGTTAGAAGTCAATCCAATATTTTAGATCTTAATATATTTTAAAATTGTGAAGCGTCAAGGGACAAGTAGTTGGTATCAAAGTGGTGTAAAAGTTAGGCTTCCCCTAGATTTCCTCATAGGAGAGATATTTACCATTACATAGTTGCTACGCTTGGCAGAATTATTTTCAAGCAACCGCAGGTTTATATTATTTTGAATTACTATTGGACGATGCTGCTGATGCTGCTTATCTCCTAGATTGTTTTCCTCTATTGTTTCTTACGTCAGTCACGATATGATATGGGGTAGTGGATGCTCTTCCGCTGCCACAACACGGCAGTTACATACATATAACTTTCAACACTTGTTAAATGCAAATGAAGTTTTGATATGTTAGTGATGATGACAGTGACATCCTTCAAACGGCATTATAAATCATTCGAAATTCAAATGTCACACAGCCAAAAGCCGAAGTGCGATCACAGGTATAGCCGGCTACGACTATAAACAGCCAATTGCGGTTGGTTAAACTCAGGTATTAGTATTTGATTTATTCGGTGCTAAAACTACGTGTTGCTGGTAGTTTTTCGATGAAACTGGTCATATTTAAATCAAAATAATAATTAAAATGACTATGATTTCGAATTTATGTGTACATTTTTGTCAAAAATAAGAAAGTAACTCCGAGTAAGTATAAACTACGAGGGAATCATTGTAGTTAAACCATTTTATCCTGGTATTAAAATAAGACAATTTTAAACAATTATTATTATTACTATCGTTGAAGTAGACAATTGTCACCTTCTTTCTTTTACAAGGTTGTTGCCTTTTTAACATTCCATAGATACCGCAATTGATGTTCTGTTAGCGAAACAACAAACGTTGTCGATAAAGTCGTGTTGTCTATCACGTAGTAAAATTAAGGATTTTGGATTTTGGTTTATATAATAGTTACTTAGTAAATTAAAGCTAGGAGGATTATACAACAAAAACGTAGTCGAATAATGCGGAATTTTGCACAATAATGCTAAGTTTTTGTTACTCTCATATTTGGCATACTATAAGAACCACTTGACATTTCTATCTACATACACCACACATAAATAACACACATTTTCTGTAAATAGATTTGTCACTTTTTATCTTATTTGAAAATTAAACTTTTTAAGTGGAATTTTAGATTCCATCTATGCATAATATGTATTAGGTATGTTATAACTCTATTCCACAATGAAAATCTTCATAGGCTATAACGGTAAATGTATATTAAATTTATAAATTTCTTAACAATATTAACAAAACATTGTGTCAAGGCTAATTACAATTTTAATATCAGATAGTACGGGGATAATCGTAATGGCTGAACTGGTGCCCCGTCAAAACAGCCCCGACAAAACAGCCCCTGACAAAACAGCCCCGACAAATAGCCCACCGACAAAACAGCCACCGTCAAAACAGCCCCCGACAAAACAGCCCAAGTCAAAATAAATACCATACATATCTATAGAATTTATAACTATACTTATACCGTGTATCTACTTCAGTTGGCGATATATGGGAAACTTTTCTATTGTGAGTTTTAGCAAGAAATTATTCCTTATAAAAATTTATACTTTACAATTTGTTCATTCCAACTCTTGCAAATGTATCTGAATAATGTTTTCTACAAATGATATCAAATTTAAAATTGTAAGTGGTGTAAAACGAATGTTAATACTTTACGTGACTTTTTTTGGTTCATTTTATGTATTTTTTGTTTTCAACAAAACTATTGCATCGTCTACACACGAAATAAAAACAAAAATAAATGTAGGTATAAAATTATATTATAATGTATATTTACAAACAAAATTCTACAAACTATATTCGTCAAAGGTTATTAATTACAAAGGTTACAATTATTAATAATTATTATAAAATAAAAATAAATGAAGTTATATAATAATATATCAATTTATAATGTCAGATTGTTGGAAATTCCACGGAGATACGGTAAAAGGTCGTCGTTGTTATAATTTCCCATAAGAGTTTCCAATCGACGATTAAGTTGCACATACTTCTTTTTGGAAGCTTCGGGATTTCTGAAGCCGGCTCGAAAACGTTCCAACTCTATTTCTACCCGGTCTTGTTCCTTCCTGAAGTGGTCTATTAATTTGAAAATACATGGATAGTGACAGTCAACGGTGTGTTGGAAAGCATGATGCCATCCTTCTACAGAGTTTTTTGTACGCGGAAGGCCCTGGTGCACTCTATCATGAACATTCCATACATGAATAGGAAATTTTGGATCTGCTCTCCGATTTCTTCTTTGCCGTCCTATATAAGTATCTTCCCAGTAATCGATGACTGCATCAATTTCTCGTGGACAGCTTTCGGTTAGCTCCTCAAAAGCAGTGATTACGTCGCCCTCTTGGACAAAAGATAACGCTAGTAACATTTTCAAATGCATTCTCACATTTTCGTCATTGCTATATTCTTCTACAAGATGTAGCTCTTGGATTTTCCTCCATAAACACTGCCCTAAGTGGAATAAACAACACATCACCTGAACACCATGAAATACCTGGCAAACTGCATTTTGGATCGCTTTCTCGAAGTCGGATAAGCAGCTTATTGGATTTAAAGTGGGTTTCAACTCCATCAATTTTTGAAACACTCGAACATATGTTTCTTCTCGTTTATCCTGTAGAAGCACGTAAATCAACGGAATAAAACGGTTATCTACCAATGCATGAATGGTAAATATTTGTAAAAATAATTGTGGGGCTACTTTAAAGGTTCCATCTACGTGCCAGTGCCGGTGCTCCTCTAAAACTTCCAAATTTTCTTCAGTACCAAACCTGAAGATGCGATGAGGATCATTCTGTCCAGAATCCCATAACAAGAAATTTAGATTTCTTGAAGTGACTTGTAGTGCAACAGGAATATTAATATCGGCAACAGAGCCTGGGTTTGGGCACGACACTTCACGCCTTTGCCGAATACGCTCAACAGTTCTCTGAGATGCATTGTACGATGGCAAATGGACTGATGCTTCCAAATTTATCCCTCTTGTCGATCCTTGAATCAACTGCCTTGGTTTCTCAAGGGTGTCCGCTGCTCGCCTTTTCATATTAGACACAGATTTTTTTGCTTCATTTTTAGCTGGATCTGGAGCATGACTGTGTCGAGTCACATTTACCACGACATTTTCCAATGATACTTTGACACGTCCTCGGCAAGGTGTCTCGGCGCATCTCCATGATACACTGCCATCGGTATTAGTTCTCGCCTTACGATACCGGTACCCATCGCTCAACAGTAAATCTTTGCCTTTCTGCGATTGAATAAGTCCCATGATCTTCACCAGACAAAATTCTACAAGACTATAGTTATTTTGTGTGTCCCGATGTTCTTATATATTACTGCTAACGGCCGAAACGTAAATCCCCCCTTCTTGGAACCTACTCATAATAGGTATAGTCCGTTCATCGGTTTAAGAAACTAACTTTTCTTTTACGGGGGATTATCCCCTTACCTGGTGCTGCAATTATAGAACAATTAAGTAATTTATTAACACTTCCCATGTATTTCTAAATGACCCATACTCGTTCAATAGCAATAAGAGGATTATCGCCGCAAGAGGTACAATAGGCATTGTAAACACATTACAAATTACTTTCTTAAAGCGATGAACGGACTATAAGTTATTATAACATTTATTCAAATCTGCTAATCGGCTGAAACGTAAATCGCCCCTTCTTGGAACCTACTCATAATAGGTAAGTTAATTAAATTGAAAGCTGAATATAAAATTCCACAATATATTCACAGAAATAATAATTATTATTATATTATATTTTCATTATGTAATATACTCTGAAGATAAAAACCACGATTATCAATGCAACTAGCAAAGTAATAATATTATACTACCTGTTTACGGGCTGGTTTGTCGGGGGCTGTTTTGACGGGGGCTGTTTTGTCGGTGAGCTGTTTTGTCGGGGCTGTTTTGTCGGGGCTATTCTGTCCGGGGCTGTTATGTCGGGGAACCGGCTGAACTAGTGTGACAACTAATGAGAATAAATAACTGAGCGAAATTCGCAAAGCCCGCATGTGGTTTGATTAAACGTATTTAATGAATTTATTGTTTTATACAATGTTGCGTGAGATTTATTTCTTGTGTCGCTTTATGACTTTCCATACAATTTAAGACACAGGACTCGAAATTATTTTTGTATACAATTGTTGAGTTTCAACTAAATAAACATTTTGACCGCGGGAAGTCCATTACATTCTCATCTCATTCACTGCTTATGAAAAGGGGTTATACATTGGAATGTATATGAATTTAGCTTAAGCTTTATTGTATTTTTTTGTAAAAAATTTTGTTGCTTCTATATTTACTGTTACTCCGTCTCCGTCACTCTAGTGGCCACCATGAGTGAGTTTGGCGAGCCTACTTCAGATGTGTGTTGGTGAGCTCTCCCCCTACCGCTGCAGCCGAGGTGGAGTCGCGGAGGAAGAGGAGTGTTGTAATGGTGATGCTCCATTCGCCCTATCCTCCGCGACTCTGACGGAGCCGCTCCGTTGATGCAGTGGAAGTGGGGCTGCGTGGCGAGAGGAATGTCGGTATTGGGAGCGTCGCTCTCCCTATCCTTCACAGCCGAATCTTAGTTAGCGGAAGAACTACATATATAAACCCGATCCGCCGCTGGGATTAGGAAGTCTGGTGCTTCTTAATGCTCGTTTTTTTCATTCCATTTATTCCTTGATGGGTCGAAACAAAGGTGGATGATGCTCGCACGGAATTACATGGTTTAAGCGATACGTCCAATATTGTATACGCCGCAGTGATTTACGTACGGACTATTGACACAGATGGTAACATTCATGTGTATCTAGATGCTGCTAAAACCAAGGTAACTCCAACTATGCAGTTGGCTATTCCTTGCCTCGAGTTAATATGAGCCGTTTTGATGGCCAGGTTGGTTACTGACGTGGAAATCATGTTGCATATTAGTCGGAATACAAAACACGGTTGGACTGATTCCACGGTGGTGTTAACATGGCTTAGTAGTCACCCCAGCCGCTGGACAACTTTTATTGGCAATAGAACATCTGACATTCTATCAAGGTTCGATAACACCCAATGTTCTCATGTATCATCGGGAGAAAATCCTACAGACATTGCACCTAGAGTATGTACACCTCTAGAACTTGCACAAAATAGTATGTAGCTAAACTAGTAATGGGATCAAAAAACTTAACGACAACTGATAAGTTATCGTCCAGTTTTTTGATTCCATTAGCTGCTAAGGTATCAAAGATTGCTCTACTCGTTATGGAGTTTTGGTCAATCATTTGAAATGCCAAGCTATACTGGTGGGTAGCTCAAGGATGCTGGCTATGATTAATCTGGCAGATTTACCTCCTATTTATTATGATAGTATTATAATTCCGTTCAGTTATGCTGTTAAAAATCTTGACCTACATATCGAAAGCATGTTGAATTGGAGAACCCAGGTTTCAGAAGTGAGTCGTAAAGTCATTGCCACTTTATGCTTTCTGTATCGTCTAAAACATTTTCTTCCCATCTAAGATCATGCTTGTTCAATCGCTCATATTACCCATAATTGATTATGCATATGTGTGTTACCCGGATCTGTCCCAAGATCTTCTGAACAAATTGGAACGCCTTCTTAATAACTGTATAAGGTTTATTTTCGGGCTTAGCAAGTATGACCATATTTCGCAATATATACCTAAGCTAAAGTCTACAATCCGTCAGAGGCGCAATTCCAGGACATTGCTTGTTCTTTTTCCATTTTAAATGACCCATCTTTGTCTTCCTATCTTAAGAGTAAATTTCACTATCTCTCCTCACCGCATGATAGGGTCCTACGTTCTTCTTCTAACAACAAAATCTGTATTCCTATTCACTTCACCGAGTTCTTTCGTAACTCCTTCACAGTTCAGGCTACACGCCTTTGGAACTTCTTGCCCGATGACATCAGAAAAGCACCCAATAAGTAAGCTTTTAAAAAATTGGTGCGTAATCATCTATTGAAGACAACGCATTTTACATGATTCATCCATTTAATATGTATTGCTAAACAGACGCATATATTCATAGGATTTTGTATGAACTAATTATATATAGAATAGAATAGAATAGAATAGAATGATTTTTATTCAATATGGATTATTACATAATACTTATTGAAAGTCATTATTTTATTTACCACTGGTTCGGAAAATACCTCTGTCCTGGGAAGAACCAGCAAGAAACCCAGCGGGACTTTTTTTTTTAAACATAATTTCACTTAACAATAATTTTGTTTATACAATTTTAAATGAATTTTCATAGAACCAGCATGGTGGCGATCACCTTATTCCCAGGGGTTATTTTCATTCATGTATTCCTTGATATTATAATAACCCTTTTTGTACAGTTTTTCTTTAATAAAACTTTTAAACTTGTTTATTGACAAACTTTGAACATGTTCTGGGATTCTGTTGTAAAAGCGTATACATTGCCCCATAAATGAATTACTAATTCTGTGGAGTCTTGTAAGTGGCATTACAAGCTTATGTTTGTTCCTAGTGTTTAAGGTATGAACATCCTTATTCTTATTAAAGCTATTTATGTTTTTATGTACATAGATTACATTTTCATAAATATATTGCGATGCCAAAGTTAATATGTTTATTTCTTTAAATTTTTCTCTAAGGGACTCTTTACAATTTAGATTATAAATCGCCCGTACGGCTCTCTTTTGCAAAACAAATATAGCTTCAATATCAGTCGCATTACCCCATAGCAAAATTCCATAAGACATTACGCTATGAAAGTAACTAAAATACACTAACCTAGCTGTCTAAACATCTGTGAGACTTCTAATCTTTCTTACAACATATGCTGCAGAACTAAGTCTGCTTGCTAATTTAGATATATGGGGGCCCCATTGAAGTTTCGCGTCAATAGTAATACCGAGAAAAACTGTGGTATCCGCAAGACTCCACTCCTCCCCATTTAAGAGCACATTGGTTTTCGAATGTTTTACATTAGGTATTGTAAATTTAATACATTTTGTCTTATTGCCGTTTAAGAGCAAATTGTTGACGTTAAACCAATGTACTAGTTTCGATAGAGCATTATTTACATCGTCATATTTAATTGACTGCCGTTTCAGTTTGAAAATAAAAGAGGTATCGTCAGCAAATAATATCGTGATTGTCCCCTACAAGATAAGGTAAGTCATTAATATAGATTAAGAACAGGAATGAGCCAAGAATCGAGCCCTGAGGAACGCCCATTGTTACTACTGATCCGGAGGAACATTTACCATTAATGACGACTTTTTGAGTTCTGTTACTTAAATATGAAGTAATAAGTATGTATTTAAATATGTATATTTGTATTTATATATTTGTGTGTAAATGTATACGTCATATACATATATGTATGTTTTATTTATTAGTAAATGGTATGTATTATGTAGCAAATTATCATAATGTGTAGTGTTATTTTATTCTATATTGCCGCACCTACGTCAAATTCTCACCACTCCATGGGTTGATTTATAGAGAATGCCTTAATGCATTAAGTCCGCCCGTTGTATTCTTTTGTTTTAAGGAATGCAATAAAGAATAAATAAATAAAAAGTAAATAAGCCTATTCACATTTTCCGTGAAAACACCCAATGTGATTTGACCAGACAGAATATGTAATCTATATGAAACATTTTTTATGTATTGTCTAATGTTATTATGCTGGGTTTCTTGCTGTTTCTTGGTGGCGTTAGTCTTCCCAGGACAGAGGCGATAAAAGTAAGCGGTGGTAAAAGTAAGAAATGACTAATAATTATTTTTAATGTATATTAAATAAAATAATACTTTTTAACTATTCTATTATATTATATTCCGACGTAATGACAGACGCCGGCAATTAATTATTCCACTCCTTTTCTGTATGCATGTACAATCGTACATTGTTCGTACTTCAGAAAGAACGAACAATTCAGGTGATTCTGATTGTGATATCTCTATATTTATGTTGTCGGTTTACCGTCCCATCGGACTAAGAGAGTGAGGGAATAAAAAGTGCATATGTGCTTACGTACATATTCGTGAACCATAATCCTGCCCTGCACCATTAAAATCTACTCATATATATATATATATATATATATATATATATATATTTAAGAACGGAAATTCATTACGTACTAATTTTTCAGGAAACACAAAAAACGGGATATCTTTAAATGTTATTGGAAAATAATTTTTAATTTTACACACTGCGAGTCTTTTTCTTGTACCAATAGACTTCCGTAAATGTGTATTTTTTTATATCATTTTTAATAATTTTAATTGAATCTCCTCAAATTGTACTTTTGTCATACGAAACGAGAGAAAAAGTACAGAAAAAATCTCTTGTGTTCAATTTCCAGATCCTTAATTAATATGTATGGTATCATAAAAACACCTATATTTGTTAATTTATTTCATGTACCAATATCTTCGCTTCTTAATTTTTTTATTTTTCATTTAAATTTATTTTACCCATCGCTCAACTCAAATGTTCAATATTTTCCATAACACATCCATGTGCACTATGTCATAAGCCTTATCCAAATCCATAAACGCATAAAAACTTATTGGTTGTTGTTAAAAAACTTCCTACGACCTGCTACGACCCTCTCCTTTATATCTTGGAAATATCACGGCTTTACACCATTCTTCCGGTACTTACTTCAGTTTCCAACATAAATTAAACAAGATGTACAGCAGTCCTGCCACCACTCCCTCTCCATCCCTTAGCATTTCGAGTGATACTCTATCATATGGCTACCGGCTGCACTACCTGCTTTCATGCTTTTTTTTTTGCTTTATTTTATCTATACTCATCTCCCTATCACTTTCTTCTCCTTTCGAAATTTCTATTTCATTTAATTCAAACGTCTTTTTACGCTTTAAGGGTATCAATTTCATCTCTTTAAACTCAAAACTTAGTTAATCAGAATACATCCATTCTGTTCTCGTATAGTATTCACTCTAGGCTGTTTTGAATAGCTGTTTGGCGGTTTTCACGAGTTTTCAGCACATTTTTATATTTGCCTGGAAGATATCCCATATTCGTCTATTATTCTTATCCTTTCTTACTTCCTTTTTTCCTTCAACCACATTTTTTACTCGACTGACTGAGTCGACTGACTGAGACGTCTAAAGACTACTTTTTTCTTTCTACATCATCTTTCATACCGCCAAAATCACCAGCGTTGGTTGCTAGTAAATCTAGCCATGCTTTCTCCTTTGCTTCAACTTTCATCCGTACCTCATCATACCACCAAATTGTATTATTTTTCCTTTCATTATTTATCTTATTTACATTACAGACTTCGGTATCTGCATTCACTAAACCTTTCTTAACATTATGCCATACAGTCTCCAAGTCTAAATCATTCATACACAATTCATCCCAACAACGTATGTTTTCTTTCAGTCTACATTTTACTTCTCTTTTACACCTTCATCTTGTAACTTTCGTAACCTTCATCTTGTAAGTTCGCATTTGCACATCATTGCGTTTACTTGTACGCACTAGTTTTACGTTAGCTATAATTACTGTTACTTATACGTGTATAATATAATACCCGCACTCGCTGAAAACTAAAAATGGTGCAAAAGTGTAAATCTTGTGCTAAAAATATCACCAAAAAAACTCCAGGTCTAGTGTGCAGTAGATGTGAAAAGTCAGTTCATGCTACACCAGTGTGTTCGAATCTCTGTAACAAACAGCTGACTACTCTTCGCAACGCAACTGGACTCTAGTAGAGTTGTGAAGAATGTATCAACAACACGTCACGAAGGTCCTCTTATATGATAAATATGGATAATATGAGAAATAGGTCGTCAGATAATTATAATAAGTTGATCCTTGATATTAGTACCCAAATGCATAGAATTCTCAAAAAATAATTGGACGGAGTAAAGAGCTCATTGGGGTTTCTAGGACATCAAGTTGAAGCAATTGAAGAATCAATAAAGAATCAAGATGCAAGAATAAAGAAGTTGTAAAACAAAAGTAATGATTCTCATAACAAAAGCAAACACTTTGAACTCCAAATTGCAGCCATCGAACAAAAAATACGAGAAATGAAGCAGCGGACGCTTTCATGTTCTCTAGAAATATCAGGTATTACTTCTAACATTAAACCAAATGAGGTCACTATAACTCAAGAGATTGCGAAGAAGCTCGATCTCGACACTGGGTCAATAGTTTGTGTGCGACGATTTCCGACCCGCAGGGAAAATCCAGGCAACATTATAGTGGAAACGAGATCTTAAGACGCCCGGGACCAGCGGATAGAAGCGGGTAAAAAAGCTAAACTGACCCTAAGCGTATTTGTTAAAACGTACAGAGTGAACAAGTTGGAATAAGAATCTTTATTCGAGAAGCAATATCTCCCTACATGAAGACCCTATATTACAACGCCAGGAGTAGTCTCAAGCCTTCGCATAAATATGTATGGTGCAAAAATTGATTGATCTACTGCCGTAAAACAGACGACAGTAAAGTGCTTATTATTCGTTTGAACCAAGATATATCACTCTGAATAATTAACAAAGTTTATGTATATATATATATATATATATATATATATATATAAACTATTTTGTAAAACAAATATTTACCAATATTCATCTACTATGTATGCATGTCAATATTATATCACTGATAAAAAACTTATCTAAGTTATTGCACATTATCAACACAAGTACCCACCCGATAGATATGACTGCAATCTCAGAGGCTGGCTTTCCAACAGTATTTGTGATTTGTTTTATATTCCTGGTTATGTAATGCAAACACAGCTGAGAACGAATAAAAGGGGACGTGGAGTTGTTGTATTTGTTAAAAAATACCTAAAATTTACCATTCATAACAGTAAACATTTACCTTTGAAAGCATTACTGGAACAATTAAAACGGCTTTGAACCTCTCTGTTGACGTGTGCTTAGTATATAGACCACCTTCTAGTAGTAAAAGTATTTTTATCACTGAGCTAAGCAAAATGCGAAAAACTTACTTTTTATCTGGAAATGCAATCATACTTGGGGACATGAATATCGACTTAAAAACTGTAAATAGCAGCCGAGTTCGTTACATAGATATGCTATCCGAGCACGGCTACAGCTGTGCTATTACAGATTATACCCGAATTGAGCGAAAATTAAACTAAATTAATATGTCGTGTATAGATCACATATTTTTAAATACCACCAAACCGAGCCGTGCACGTTATCTATTCGTTAGTTATTGATATTATCTGGTTCTTCAGCACTTAATTGTCCCTACAGGCTATTGCTGATAAGTTTCCAAGTGAGTTTAAAGATGCCGTTAAGAAAATAATCCCTAGTTGTCATACAAATTTATTAAAATGTAGTTCATATACAAAGCCTGCCCAAGTTAGTATGCACTTCAAAAAAGCCAACCCTAAAAATATTTTTTATTTAATTAAGAACCTTAATGCAAGGAAAGCTCCAAGTTTAGACGGGATTAATGTATTAGATATAAAAATATAGGTGACAAATTATGCACTGCTATTGCTAACCTTATAAACGCAAGCTTCTTAGTTAGTAAGTACCCGGAAGGATTAAAGACTGGTTGTGTGCGACCTATCTTTAAAATTGGTTCTAAAGGATTTGTATCAAATTATTGGCCCATAACTTTATTACCCGCTATCGACAAAATAGTGGAGAAATACATTTGTGAAAAGATGCCTAGTAGTATTTATTGATTTTTCCCGCGCTTTTGATACGTTTGATCATAAAAAAACTAACAACTAAGCTAGAAAGTACTGGAATCCAAGGTGTAATACTAAACTGGTGCCAAGACTATCTGAAAGATAGAACTTATAGAGTAAAATAGATGAGTGCCTAAGTAAGCCCGTATTGGTCTCGACAAGTACGGCCCAGGGGTCGGTAATCGGTTCACTGCACTTTCTGGCTTATGTTAACGACATGAGTAATGTACTTAAATACTCTACCTCTTATCAATTATAAATAGCATTAAATAATTTTCAATACGACTTCAACAACTTAAAAAATGGTGTCATGACTCAGGCCTAGTATTGAATGCAGCTAAAACTAAGATGCTACACATAAGATCTCCTTATATTAGAGAAAAAAGTACATCGAACAATCTTATAGCTCATGATCACAGTTGCCTTCATTATTCGAATTACATTCACTGTAGGTGTCCACCAATTAAAACAGTAGATTCTCACGTGTACCTTGGATTAACAATTGATAGTACATTTAACTGGAGCCCCCGAGTTGAGAGAGTATGTGACAAATTACGAGCGTTTCTCGCAAACTTAAGAATCATGAAAAAACAAATGACTTTTAGGACGCGATTAGCATTATATAACGCGTTTGCTAACTCTATAGTAAGCTATGGCCTATCCAGTTATGGGCGCAATTTCAAGTCATATCTGGATAGGATATATAATCTTCAAATAAGAATATTAAAACAAGTGGTCTCACCTAACATAAAACAACAGTTTTCGTCAAATGAAATACAATTATTTAAATATTGCAACGTACTACCCGTGCACGATCAGTTCATACTCAAACTTCTTAAAAAGATTTTTTTAATAATTCTATTAAAATGAAAGTGGATCATAATAAGGGTACTCGGGCGATCACTCGCGGCAAGTTGGTCACGACAGCCGCGCGGAACACTTACGGCAAACGCACTGTTGTGTACTTGATTCCAAGAATCATAAATAAATTGAATCCTGAGTTTAGGAACTATGTTAATGAAAAACATATAAATAAATAATCTGAAGATTTTCCTAGTGAGTTTTTTGGAGAGCAAAGATCGAAAAATTATATAAATATGTATAGTATCTTTGTTTCTTCTTTTTTTAAGCATAGCGAACGCAAGCACAGCAACTAAACCTCAGTGGTTTGCGCTGTGTTCAATGTGTATTAATAATTGTTCAATTTTATGGGTAAATGAAAAAAAAAACCTCTCTGTTCTTTAACGCTGTAACGCAGTGGTAGACATAGATGTCAACGTCTGAATACACCATTAATTCGGCATGAGACTAAGTAATGATCCGTCCCTACGTTGGACCCCCGTAAACCCTTGTATCTACCACTGCGCTCCTTATTCTTTCATCCACAATCATGAAATCTATCATGCTTCTATTATCACCCCTTTTACATGTATACATGTAAATCTTATTATGACGAAAGAAAGTGTTCCTCATAAAAAGGAGAATATTTTCTAATATTCAAGAATTTAATAGAAAGGTTCTTCTTTGGATTTGGATTGGATTCTAGTGGATTCTTTCACACATGCGGTAAGGAGGTCTTCACCATTTTTATCTACACTTTCATAGCCAAGCCTTTTCACCCCAACCCTTCTATTTAAATTCCATAATATAACAATTTTTTCATTTCCCTTACATTTCATTAACACAATCTTTACCTTCTTCTAAAGTTGCTTTCAGACATAGGTGTGCTTAGACAGATATGGGGCGTAGACCCCTAAAATGAACAACTTCTTTAAGCCCACTTTCATTCATATCCATAGCAGTCTCGGGCTTACACATTCAAACTCTTTCACACATTGACTCATTCTTTCTGAAAGGATGATACCAGCTCCCTGGCATGCCTGGTCGGTTTAGTCTACACGTCGCATGCTTCATACATCTTATCATTCGTTGCTCCACATACATTCACCATAGCCAGACGGACTCCCGCAATCCACTTTTTGCACCCACGGGAGACAAAAGTTGACGGGTGGTGAACTTTATCGTCAGTTTTCCTCTCGGAATTCTTCGCACCCTTGCCCTATTAAAGGGGCGCCGGAAACTTTTGACTGAAAATTATTATCTTCAATATTTAATGTAATTTCCATCTATGTTCCTTCTGTTTTTCTCATCCTGTACAATGTTAAACAAATATTTCAGCATTGAATAATGAAATTTTCCTTCTTCACGTTGTAAAATATGATATCATTTTATTCTTTAACGAGTAACCAAGGTTTAAGCGGTATAATTGCGAAAGGTATAATAATTAAGAGTGTATATAATATTAATCAGTTTAGTTCTCGACAACACCATTGAAATCGATAATTGGAATGGCTTCCACAACTTTCTAATTTTCTGGAACCAGAGCTGTCCCACTTTGAAATGTGGTGAAACACTTGACAGATTTTAAATTGCTAGATAAATGGAGAATTGATGTTTTCTTGCAGAAGTAATGGTAATATTTTCTTTCAATTTGATAAGTAATGAAACTAAACCGAAAAGAATTAAAATAAATCAAAAAATTGTGCAAAGAAGCTAAAAAGCACATTTTTTATAGGAAAGGGTTTTTATAGGAAACGAGCATTCAGTCCACCTGATGGTAAGTGGTTGCTGTGACCCATAGACATCTACATGTATCCTCAATAAAGAATCAAAATGCAGATGCGACTTCCCCCGTGAGGACTAAGATGGTATGCCTCTTTTCCAGTAAAATGGGTCTCCGATTCTCTACACTCACCATACGAAACATAGCAGTGTCAAGATGTCATTTTACGCTGGTATCCTGGGAGAGCGTGGTCCTTTTCCGGTTGAGCCGACCCATTCGTGCTACAACTATACTACTAATATAGCTGCAGCATGGCTCTACTACGTATAAATCTAATAAAAAAATGGCACATCACCGAGACATTTTTCTTTGTGTATACATACACTTAAAACCGATTTTTTTATATAAAACTGAACTTATCAATGATGACAATGTGTAATAAATAACTTCACCTCAGTTACAACCAGCGACTTCTAGTAAATGGAAGTAGGGGTGGCTAGTAGAGCCCTCATTTAAAATGATAATTTACCGTGTTACTAATTTAACTCACGTTAAAGAGATTGTAATACCTCCACCCTTTCTTTTAATAAAAATCGTTTATTGCGAACTGCGAGCATACCACAAACTGTGAATCCAAGTTGATTAGTCAGTTGTATTATTGCCCGAAATGTGTCGCGGTAATTAAGTTATACTGTTATTAGCCACTTCAACTGAGTTTCCTCGTTCACGCTTTTCAATCTAGAAGCAAAATCGGGCTAAGTACTAGTGCTCAGCATAAGCCATGATTAAAACCCGCTCAACCGAATCCTCTTATTTCAACTTTATTCTAGCCACCCATCCCAGCTTTATCTGAATAGGATAAATTAATATGGCGTTATTTAGATTTAACTAATAATAGAAGACCATTTATTTTATAAATTTTTCGTGTTTGCAAAAATAATCTTCAAGTTTTTCGAATAAAATATAACCTAGATCCCCCAGGCGTTGCTGACAGCCCAGACAGACAAACCGAGAGGCAGAAAAAAAATTAAAATGTTTATTTGTGTCTTTATAGCTTAAAAATAACCCCTTGAGCTCAACAGAAGCCAGTTATAACAGACAATATTACAGAAAGCCACTTCAAAATTATTTTTGATGTATCGGCGCTGTCGTCGCGCCACAATACTAAACGCAATAAAATTCGAAAATTTATTCCATGTGTAGTATTCACCTAAATATAAAAAATCATTATAAAAAAACTGCTAATTCTCATACGTTTGTCAAGTGCGGCAACTGTAGCAAATTCATACGTAGTAGAGCCATGCTGCAAATATATTATAGTTGCAGCACATATGAGTCGACTTGACTGGGGAAGGACCACGCTCTCACAGTTTACCAGCGTAAAATAGAACCTAAATGCTGCTGTATTTCATATGGTTAGTGTAGAGATTCGGAGACCCCTTTTACTGGAAAAAAGGCATTCCATCTTAGTCCTCGGCGTGAAAACGCATCTGCATTTTGATGCTTAATCGTGGATAAATGTAGATGTCTATGGGCCATAGCATCCACTTACCATCAGGTGAAATATTTTCCTTTGTCACCCTTTTCCAAATAAAAAAAAATCCTCCCAGATACCTTAGTGCTTAGTGGCAATCTATAGGAGAGGCTTGTGTTGAACAGCAAACTTCTAAAAGGCTGTATAAATAGTAATGGATCATCTGTTACGTGGCAAGTTACAACTTCTCATTACACTGTGATCGTAAAGCATAAAATGTTAAATATGTGGATTAATTTTGTCAAAAGGTATTTTTTTTTTATAGGATAAGGGTTACTGTGGCTGATGAGAAAAAGTATGTTTTTAAAAGCAGTATTCATGCAGTATCAAACAAAATGTGTAAAAGCCTTATTTATGTGTCTTTATTTTCGTATTTTAAAAAAAAGTCCTCAATTAGACGTGGCACAATACAACTTGAACACTGCACGTCCCAAGAGATCGTGTTGAATATATTTCACGCCAACGCTTGTTCTAACACAGACAGCGTGCATTTCAACTTATTTATAATAATGGAAGCGTTGGATTTTACGTGGAAGCAATTGTTTTCGAAAGGGGCAAACTAAACATAAAACCTGTGACATAAGTTACAAAGAGTGTTTAAATACATTCAGTCATATTATATCTCAATATAAATATTGTTTATTATATTAAATCTACTACTTTTTCTACAATCTTTTTAGAAAGAACTCTTTCTATGCAAGAAATTATTAATAAAAAAGCTACGATTACTGACTTAATTATCATATTTTATTTTATTTGTCTTTACAGCCTATCAAAAGTTCACTGTTGAACATAGGCCTCACCCAAAGATTGTCTCATATAATATCCCCTATAATTGATTTAGTTACCAGCTTGACGGGCGGGTTGGCAACCGAGGTTTTTTTTTATAGGATAAGGTGACAAACGAGCACACAGTCCACCTGATGGTAAGTGGTTGCTGCGGCCTATAGACATCTACATCTATCCTCTATTACAAATCAAAATGTAGATGCGTTGTCACCCGTGAAGACTAAGATGGAATGCCTCATTTCCAGTAAAAAGGGCCTCCGGCCACCTGCACTCACCAAGCGAAACGCAGAGGTAAACCTCTACTTCACGCTGGTTTTCTGTGAGGTTGTGGTACCACCCTGGTTCGAGCCGGCCCGTGCGACAGAAACAGCTACCGCGTGGCTCTACCTCTATAAAAGGTATTTTATTTTTATTTTTTAGTTGTTACTAGAAGACGCTCCTGCCCATCTTTTGGTTTGTTTTCCTATGTCTTCTTTTACGATACGAGACGATATGCGGTAGTGGGTATTCTTAAACCGCCAATATATGGTAAAAATCTTAAAAATTAGCAACTCTGTAGTACCCGGATCATCTCACTCCCAAGGCATATTTCGAAATGCGGTTGAACTATTGGCTTATAATCTGCCATTCGCTCACTAATAATAATAATGTCATCCAGACTGAATTTCGGTCACGGCAGTTAGCCTCAATGGGGGCTAGCCATCGTCGTAGGACAGGATTATAGTGATTAAGTGTATGCGCAAGGACAGGTGCACTATTTATTCCCTCACTCACACAGTCAGATGAGACGGTAAACCGACTCAACCGAAGAGAGATAAGGTGCAAGATGCCGACGATCTACGTTTTAATTATCAAATCAACGCCATCTATCATCAAATGGAAAAAGTAGTATTTTTTATAGGAGAGGGTGCAAACGAGCATACGGCTCACCTGATGGTAAGTGATTACCGCCGCCCATGAACAATTGCAACACCAGGGGAATCGCAGATGCGTTACCGGCCTTTTAAAAAGGAGTACGCTCTCTATATTTTACCTTCAGTTACTATTAAATTAAATAGTATAAATAACTTACATTTACACGTTTAAATAATTAGATTTATAAAAACATTTCAAAATAACCTTACGTTATTTTTTTAGTTTTTTTTGTTATTTCATTTTAAAAGCGTAATAATTTAAATAGATGATAGTGACGTTTATCTCTTGTATGAATTTTATATGGTTTTTAGTTCAATTATAAATCTATATGTACATATTGTGACGCTTCATAATTATTACTAATAAATAATAATTAAATTCATTATAAAGACATTTGAAAATATCATAGAAATTATATTTTAAAGAATTAAAATGCAATATTAAGTATAAAGTTCAAATATGATAATTTAGAATATTGATTATTATAGTATAGTTAACGCATAAGTTGTCTCTAAAAATATCTAAATTTATTAAAATTCTGTTTAAAATATTCAAAATGTATTAAATTATATAAATACAAGTCGATTATATTGCAATAATAAAAATAAATAACATTTGTAATATAATAGAAAAAAATGAATCATTATTTTCTAAGTTGATGAAGGTGTTCTTGTAATTATCGGAAAATTTCGAAGTTGATGAAGGTGTTCTTGTAATGTTTCCTTATAAGGGGGCGTTGCCGGAGACACATACCCAAGGTTGTACATATATATGGGGTGGTCGGCTGACTAACTACTAATAGTAAGGTTGCACAATGACTAGTCTTTTTTATTTATTTTTTTGCTGTGGCAACCCTGGTGATAAGTTGTAAAAGTAATTAGTCCCGAAGATCTATTCTATTACTCGGATTTTTACATTCTTTGCGGGTTTGTTTTCGAATTGTTTTAACGACAATTTGATTTGAGACTTGTAAATAAAAAAAAACAACAACAACTCGATATTAGCTTACTCTGCTCCTTCTGTTTTCGATCTTTGTTTTCTTTTATTATTTAAAATAAATAGTAAAATGAATACTCGCAACGCCAAAATGCGCCAGATGGAGAACTCCAGCTTGCTCTCCAAGAACTTAAGGCGTCCAGGGAGCAGTGTGAACTATCGCTTAAGGAAAGGGATGATAATGAAAAAGAAATAGTGAGCATAATTGCCAAAAACACACAATTGAAATGTAATATGGTTAAATTAGATACGGAATACACAAGTATTATAAAAGAAAGAGATCAGCTACAGGGAATGGTTAATGAGTTTGACCGATGCAGCAAGGAATATGAGGAAGCTCTCAGGTTCATTGCTGCATTGAAGTTACAGTTGAATGAGGCTAATGAGAAAATAATACAATTTAAAACATATAAACAAATATATATATATATAAACAAATATATATATATATATATATATATATATATATATATATATATATATATATATATATATATAATCTTAAAGCCTCCCAGACTCAAAGCCTGTTTTCTGAGCTTGTGCAATGTAATACTTCAAGAATTTTACAGCAATCTGCAACAATAGATTTGACTGGTGACGACTCTTCCACTTCAGGAAACACAGTGAGGATTAATTGCAGTAAAACCAAATTGAAGACAAAGCAAATATATGTTGCAGAAGTGAATGGCAGGGTCGAAAAGGGACGCCCTAGACGAAGGTTTATCGACCAAATCGGCGATACATTAAAAATGGGCCAGATTAGGAGTACCCTTAACCGATGAGGGTGTATGCGTAGACATATGGATGTAAAAGAAGCGAGAGGGGTGTGTCAGGATCGCGCCAAATGGAAGTCCGTAGTCTCTGCCTACCCCTCTGGGTGACAGGCGTGAGTGTTTATGTTATGTTATGTTATGAAGAAGTATATAACAGTTAATAAATACATAAGGAAAGTACAAAAATAATACAAAATAGGATTAATACCAAAAAATTATGTTAATTAATGTAAACAAAAGCAAGCATTAATATATGAACTTAAGTTGTATTCAATTGAGGTGGATAACATAAGAAAATGTTATGAGACTGACGTAGAGTTAAGTTAAAGAAACATGGCCCTGAAATAAACATTTGTAGAGGCGTCAAACAAGGTGCCCCCTGTCATCTAAAATTTTTAATACTGTGCTACAATATACCTTCCCTATAATGAAAAATCTGAATTGGGAAAAGAAAGGAATAAATATAAATGAGAAATTCCTCAGTAATATTCGATTTGCGGACGAGATTATACTCTTCTCCGAAACAGCATCTCAATTACAGAAAATAAATAATGAACTAAATGATGTAAGCAATACGATCGGCTTAGAACTAAATACTACCAAGACTAAAGTCATGACGAACCACCATATTATACCAATAAGGGTAAATAACAATATATTAGAATACGTTCAAAGCTATGTTTACCTGGAACAACAAGTATCTTTCTCTAGGACAAGACACGAAGATGAGGTTAAAAGACGAGATAACATAACCTGGAACAAATTCTGGAGCAATAAAGAAATCAAAACCTAAAATCAAAAGACCCTATAAAACACAAGAAAAAATAATTGACACATTTTTACTAACCTGCTTTTTTTATAGGATAAGGGTGACAAACGAGCACTCAGTCCACCTGATGGTAAGTGGTTGCTGTGGCCCATAGATATCTACATCTCTCCTCGTTTGCGAATCAAAATGCAGATGCGTGGTCACCCATGAGGACTAAGCTGGAATGCCTCTTTGCGAGTAAAAAGGGTCTCCGGTTCTCTACACTCACCATACGAAACACAGCAGTGTTAAGCTGCTATTTTACGCTCGTATTATGTGAGAGCGTGGTCCTTCCCAGGTCTAGCCGACCCGTTCGTGCTAAAACTATACTACAAATATAGCTGCATCATGGCTCTACCACGTATAATATTATTTCATGATATCGTTATATCGTTAAATAGTTTTCACAACTAGCGGCGCTGTTACTAATTTTTAACAAAAACGGAATTTTTAACAGAGTCAATATCACTTTATGCCTTATTTGTATAATAATTAAATGTTCACGACTTTGGGGTTGCTCTGAAGCCAGTCACACCCAGACCTTCTACCGCTGATATTACTAGACTAGCTGTGCTCCACGATTTCACCCGCGTAAATCATATGCCTGAGCTACACGACATGACACCTCGCTTAAATTCAAAGTTAAAGTTACAGCCTATAGTAAGGTCCAAAGTTTGTGGCCTGAACTACAGAGTGAATGATAAATCTCAAACGAGTATAATTGCTTTTAGATATAATCTCCCTTTATTTCAATACACTTTTCTCAGCGCTTTACTAACTTTTTTATACCCTTAAAATTGTCTGAATTTTTGCCCTCAAAATGTGACAAAAAATCTGCTGACTTCGCCTCATCATCAGCGTTAAATTATTGTCCCCGTAAGTCGGATTTCAATTTAAAAAATAAGTAATATAATGGGGGCCAACTATGGGATATGTGGTAGATGGTCGAGCTCAGTAGAACCGCATTCCTTAATAGCAGCCTTGGAAACAATAGACGTGCTGACCGGAGCATTGCCATGAAGGAACAACCCTCCTCGGAACAATTATCTCGGTGTTTTTCTTTAATAGCAGCTCGCAATTGATGTTACAAGGAAGTATAGTAATCGCCTGTTACTGTTATGTTGCGTACTTTAAAATCCACCTAATATTTAAAATCCTAGGGAATCCAAAAATATTGAAGCCATAATCTTTTTCTGAGATTGAGTCACCTTTGCTTTTTTTGTTTTCGATGAGCTCGGACAAAGCCACTTCATCGATTCCGTTTTTGATAGAAGATCATGATAAAGAAAACTACACGAAAAACTTTTGCCCCTACTATAATACTAATATTTTTCTACTCCTGTTCATGAGTGTACATTTATAAAACCCATGCCCACTCGGAGTGAATAAGGTGTTTGGTGTTCTGATGTCGTAGTTAACGAAGTTCACCATCAACTTTTAACTAATAATGTTAGATCCGATCTACGCAGAAAGAGCTTACAGCACTTGTGAAGTCTTGCAGTAGTATTTTTTTAATGTTTATAGAGATGAAGTGAGACTCCAAGCAGATGGTAGCACCCAGCCATCATCTCTATTAGTATAAGCATGTTTTTTTTTAATTTCAATAGTCTCGCGAATCATTCTTGATAGGAATCGGTGTTCTATTGCGAGGATATGTCGTCTATCAGATCTGATACAATGACGATACTGAACATGTTGACATTCTTCAGACTTCCTGGAGTGTAAAAGAGCGATATGTCCTTTTATGCAGGTTTCTTTGAAACTTTCATCCAAATTTAGGTAGTAGAGCCATGCTGCAGCTATATTAATAGTATAGTTGTAGCACGATTGGGTCAGCTCGACCGGGAAGGACTACGCTCTCACAGAATACCAGCGTAAAATAGCAGCTTAATGCTGCTGTGTGTGTTTTGTATGGTGAGTGTAGAGAACCGGAGACCCTTTTACTCGAAAAGAGGCATTCTATTTTAGTCCTCACGGCTGACAACGCATCTGCATTTGAATTCGCAAACGAAGATAGATGTAGATGTCTATGGGCCACAGCAACCAGTTACCATCAGGTTGACTGTGTGCTCGTTTGTCGCCCTTATGCTATAAAAAAAGTTGTGAAAAAAATACCGCGTAAAAATAAAATTAAGCGTGATATAATCCGTAAAATTTGTTTTATTCCATGTGTAATTCATCATTATAGAACTGAATTTATTAAATTTAGAAGCCTACTTGAACGTAAAAAAATCAGCATCTATTTTATGGTGCCATGCAAAATTACATGGGACCAATTATATGAATCAAATATCGCAAATAAACATTATACCGGAAATTGATAGAAGACCAAGAAATCATTTATTTTGTTAAAACGAAATTAACTTTAATTACGAATGAATGTAAACAGTAAAATTTAAATAATAATAATAATAAATTTTGATTCCAAGACAATTTACCCTTTTTATGTATACATCGTAAGATATGCCCGATATAAAAAATAGTCGTTTTTTTATTATAGGAATAGTATGACAAACGAGCACACAGTTCACCTGATGGTAAGTGGTTGCTGTGACCCGTAGACATCTACATCTATCCTCGTTTGCGAATCAAAATGCAGATGCGTTGTCACCCGTGAAGACTAAGTTGGAATACCTCTTTTACAGTAAAAAGGGTCTCCGGTTGTCTACACTCACCATACGAAACACAGCAGTGTTAAACTGCTATTTTACGCTGGTATTCTGTGAGAGCTTGTTCCTTCCCCAATCGAGCCGACACATTCGTGCTACAAATATACTAAATATACTACTAATATAGCTGCAGCATGGCTCTACCACGTATAAACGATGTTTCTAGACATATGATATTAATGCAATTCTGAAAAACTTATTTATACACGTGTTCATATAGCATATTACATCTATGCCAAATATCACTCACCTACATTCGAAAGTCTTAAAGAATTAAAAAAAAATCTTTGACAAACAGACAGAAACACGTGCACCGACCACTTTTGCTAAATTTGGCACGGAACAGTAATGATGATGTTCGTAAATTGAAGCCCACGCAAGCGAAGCCGCGGGTAAATAGCTAGTTTTTAATATATCGATTAAAAGTTTAACAGCAAGTAAGTGGTTAATTATGACCATAAGATGTTAAGCTTGAATTATTACTAACGAACTAGCGTTAGGAACTTGGTTGCACATGAATTAACAACGTAATCTTCTCCAAGGGTAACGTAATTTCAACTTTCAGCAGAGGGCATTTATTTTTAATATGGTTCGTATGTAGAAATTTTGTTAACGGTTATTTACATCAAATAAAATTTTCTTTTGTTCTTATGGTTTAAAGAAACATTATTTGTCTAAATTCTTATTTACGTGAATACAACACCCAACACACGTTTCTGTAACCCCGTATTATTTTATTATTCTTAACTATATTTTGCGACATTTTGGACCTTACAAGTCCTAAATCACAGCTAATAAATAAAGGGAAATCTTCCAACTAAAAAATATTGTCTCAAATATCAACACTGTGCATAGTTTGATTTGCGGCAGTAGTAGTCACACAGTTATCAAGTCACCTTCTATTGTCGTATGCATCACCTACATATGAAAATAGTCAGAGTACATACCGAGTTTGCCCATAGCATTGCACTGCCAACATAAATCAATAAAGAACTTTAATAATTCGCTACCAAATAGCTCACCTTGGTGAGCGTTGAAATCGCCAACAATGAAAACTGTTACTATCGCACTACTGACAACTGACAGAGTGGACAAGAATGTGTTATGGTTAAAACTGAACTCATTTGGGTTGAACGCTGGTTTGATATAGGCATTAAGGTAAGTTATAACGGACTCTATTGCTTGTGTCAGGAGCAACGGGGTCTACTTCTCATGGCTATTTAACCTATTTAAGGACAATTGTTTGGAAACATGAAAAGTTGAAGAATGGGGGTAAGAATCGGCGAGTTAACCGTCAAATGTCATTTGTACGCCGATGATCAAGTCGACGTTGTTGGCCGAGTTGCAAACGATGGCAACAATGAACAGATCGTTAAAATAAAAGGGAATGAAAGGGAATGCAACTAAGACGAGAGTGATTGTTTTTGAAAGAGAAGAAAGTAAAACGATATGTGAATTAAGAATAGAAGAGGAGTTGATTGAGCAAGTGAATAAGTTTGTGTATTTGAGATGTGTATTTAGTAGAGATGGTAGATATAATAAGGATATAGAACGACGAGTGATCGTAGCAAATAGAGCGAATGGCGCTCTACACTCTATTGTGGAAAGTCATAATGTGTCAAAAAAGGCACGTATCCATCCCTACTGCTTTGTTAGTCTCTATTTTAATGTATGGTAGTGAAAATTGGGTAAGGCAGAAAAAGCACGAGAGTAGAATAAATGCTGCAGAAATGCGGTCATTCCTTAATGACCGCATTTCTGCAGAAGTACGTTAGGGCTGAATCTGAACGACAGGGTGAATAATTTTGGTGATAAGAGAAAAGTATGGTTTGCAAGATGATGTTGTGACTAGGATTAAGAAAGGAATGCTTCAGTTGTTTGGTTATGTAGAAAAAATGAACGAGAAAAGTGTGACAAAGCAAATCTATATTGCAGATGTGAACGACAGAGTCGGGAAGGGATACCCTAGACAAAGGTCTATCGACCAAATTGGCGATATATTGAAAATGGGCCAGATTAGGAGTACCCTTAACCGACGAGCATGTATGCGTAGATATATGGATGTAAAGAAGGCGAGAGAGGTGTGTCAGGATCATGTCAAATGGAAGTCCGTAGTATCTGCCTACCCCTCTGGGTGACAGGCGTGAATGTTTATATATGTATATGTACGTATGTAAAAATATATTCTTATTATTATTTTATTGTGATTTACTTTTATCGTTGTTATTTTGATGCAAGTATGAACATGCGTTACCGTTTACGCTTCATCTTAGTCCGCAAGGGCGACAACACATCTGCATTTTGATTCTGAATCGATAAATGTAGATGTATATGGGTCGCATTGGTAACTATGCACTCTAAACATTATAATATATTTATTATTCCAGTTAAAAATAGATCAGGCCCGTAGTAGCGAAATAGCAACCGCTTTTTCTTCAATTATTCTAGAGGGAAAAACCGTGAACAAAGGAATTTGCAGGCTTATCCTCCAACCTTGCTCGTTATCCTACCCTTTTTAATCGTGGGGAAATCCTCATGGATACCTTCTGCTGTGGGGGCAACAGAAAGTTTATGCCTGACTCCTACCGGCTAAAACTCCATGGTGGTCACCATCAGCGTATATGAGTTGTCCCGGGATCTCCGTTCGACACGCAACCAGGGCCACTCTCTCGCTTTACTCTATTAAAACATGTCCCAGGGGAAGTTATTACTGCCCCAAGCACCCTCACAATGCTATCACGGTGCTCAAGACCGCATTCGAGTCACCGTCCTCCTCAGGTGTTACATCACTACATGCTCAGGGCCTCCATTCCGTGCGCCCGTAACCCCCGGGGCCCTTTTTCTGGTATGGGAACACCATTACTAAGAGGAGGGTCGTGACGAACACCTTGGCAACGTCATCTCCGAGTGGGATCTGTCCTGTCCCGACACCGCTCAGCAGCCTCCTTCTGGACCATAACGAATTCACTGAAGGCGGCTATGACCCTCCACGTGGAGTCCCAACTCAGCATCGCCGACACGACTGCTGGCAGAGAGTGCTTTTCCTACCCTACACAAAGACGAAAGTGAAATGTGCCATTATGGAAATTCGCTATAAATATAGAAGGAAATTTATAAAGGTGTTTTTCCTTACAAAGTAGCAAATTAATGCTAATGATGAAGATTTAACATAAGAAATTACATAATTTTATTGGATTCGGATATCCCACTGATTGTACTCCGGTCATGGCATATGAACATGGATATGAAAATTTACTTTTATGGTACCGTGTAGTTGTCCAATACCCCATAATATCATCCCGTGGGTATCGTAAGAGGCGACAGAAGGAAATAACAGAGGGGATGGCAAACAGCATTTTTCCGGCTTTTTTTATAGGATAAGGGTGACAAACGAGCACACAGTCCACCTGATGGTAAGTGGTTGCTGCGGCCCATAGACATCTACATCTATCCTCTATTACAAATCAAAATGTAGATGCGTTTTCACCCGTGAGGACTAAGATGAAATGCCTCATTATCAGTAAAAAGGGCCTCCGGCAACCTGCACTCACCAAGCGAAACGCAGAGGTAAACCTCTACTTCACGCTGGTTTTTTGTGAGGTCGTGTTACAACCCCGGTTCGAGCCGGCCCATCAGTGCGACAGCAAAAGCTGCCGTGTGGCTCTACCACTGTTAAAACCGTCTGCCAACCGTGGCAACTATATTTCCCTCTATGAGAGAGTCTATTGTGAAGGCCTCTCATCACGTGGACTTTTGTTGGCCTGTATATGCCAGGATAGTTACCACACGCTTATCTTTTTCTGTCGCCAAGCAGCAGTAATGCACGCAGCATTACAGTGTTTTGGTCTGAAAGGTATCCAGTATAATTACAGGCTATCAGGCAAAAGTCCTCAGAGATGACAACGGTAGTAATAAGATTGATTTCAAGTGTCCATATGCTAGTAGCCACTTACAATAAAGTGCAAGTTCGAAAAAAAATATTTAGCAGACTGTCAACCATAAGACCACCGTTTTCCTGAATTGAGTGTTGCATCTACTAAAAAATAAATAAATAACTAAATAGGAGAAAATCTTGGTACAGTGGTAATTTTTAAATAAAAATATCAATCAAACTTTCGTGTCTACTAAAAAGGAAAGAATAAATAACACAATTGTTTTATTGTATTAATTTCTATCTATTACCCAACAATAACCAAGGAAAATGGGATGATCTTGTTTGATTTTTATACATAAATACATACATACATAAACACTCACGCCTGTCACCCAGAGGGGTAGGCAGAGACTACGGACTTCAATTTGGCGCGATCCTGACACACCTCTCTCGCCTCCTTTACATCCATATATCTACGCATATACGCTAGTCGGTTAAGGGTACTCCTAATCTGGCCCATTTTTAATGTATCGCCGATTTGGTCGATAAACCTTCGTCTAGAGCGTCCCTTCCCGTCCCAGTCGTTCATTTTTCGTTGATTTTTATACATAACAAATATTAAGAGAGAACTAAAATATAGTTGTTTCACGAATGGGTCGGCTTGACCGGGGAAGGACTACACTCTCACAGAATACCAACGTATAATATTAGCTTTATGGTGTTATGATAATTTCGTATGGTGAGTGTTGAGAACCAGAGACCCTTTCTACTGGTAATTGAGTAAAGATGTAGACCATTAGGTTCGTCAGCTTTATTCTATATAAAAGAAATAGAAGCGCAATATTATTCGTTATTTTTTTAACAAATCCACAACGAACAATGTGATTCATGGAACGAATCACGCATCCTACATCGCTTCAAATGAGTTCTATTTCTGTAAGGAGGAACGTTACATGAATTCTAAATGTAATCTTGTGAACGCTTGGGGGATGAAAGCTGGAGTTAAAACACTTACCATGTGCGCAGCGGAAACATAAATACGTAAATCTCTTCATTTCTATAGACGCTAAAAGTATACAAATTATGGAATCTTATCTTAAATCATTTAAAAAATTTACTCTGTATAATAACCTACAACCGCACAACAGAATAAATTGTTCTTATATCTATACGGAAATTACTGGCGTTAGTTAGAGTTAAAGGCGTTGTAAGAATATCCACCATCCCATATCACGCTTGTGGGTGTCGTAAGAGGCCACAGAGGAAAATGAAACAGAAGATGGGTAGCAGTATTTTCCTTGAAACAAATGTAAATAATAAAAACTGCGGTTGTAAACCCGCCTATGAGGCAATCATTTGGAGGCGGCCTATCTTAAGCAGTGGACTATTGATAGGCTCCAATCATGATATGGAAGTTGTTGTATATGTTTTGATATTTGATAGTCCAAATATAAACACATCTCTATATTTTAAAATCCACAGAGTCTCATCCCACTTTTTAAAAGATATTCTGAGAGTGTGTACCTTCATAAGTTTGTTGATTACGAAACTAGAAGTAATAAAGATATCATGTTTTATAAAAATTAAGTTTTTTTGTTTGTGTTTTTTTTTAAATGTTACCCCCACACTAGGAATTTCTCCTGTATCATAGAGGCAGTTTACAAACAAACTGCACGAAGACAAACATCCAGACCCGGAACAATTATTTGTAGGCCATACAAATATTTTATTCCGTGCGGGATTCGAACCCGCGGCCCAAGCGCAACAACTCATTGCTAAGCCACTGCGCCACGGAGCTGTCAAACGAATAACTAAAGCTACTCAATAAAAAAGAATTTTTAAAATCAGTTCATATTTGATGAATATATGGAGAAACATACAAATATATATACAAAAAACGTGCAGTAAAATTTTTATCTTCTTAATTACTTTTGAAATCTACTAAAAATATTCGTTGATTCTCATCATTACCTGTAATTACGAACGGAAACTGGTGACCACCGACTACCTAATAGTAGCGTAAAATCAGAACATCAAATAATACATTCTGTGAGAGAGTCTATTCGTGATCCAGTAAACACATTCATTAAGCAGCGTGACTTAACCACAAAACAAACAGGCTTTATATATTATGGAATAATTTAAGGGATTTATCGCGTTTATTTTGAAAATTTTACTTCCTAACGTTTCAAGCACTTAAAAGCATCCGTGGTCACAGTGGGGACTGAGGTGTTTAACATCCTGATGTCATAGCTATCAAAGGCTACCTTCAAATTTTAAGGGTTTAAGAAGCCTGAAATACCTCAATGATACGGCGACCGCAGAGATGTTAACACCTTCTTGGGACTACGTTCTGTATTACTTAGAAGAGTACAGATATTAATAGACTGCAGAGGTGACAAATATAAAAGTGTTACACTGCCTATTATGCTTGCGCGCCATTGAAAGTTATGTCGCTTTTAAGCATTTTCAATTTCATTGCACGGTATGGTGCTGTAGCTTCGTCCGGTAGGTATCATGTTTAAGTTTTATGTACGTAAGGATTTTTATTATATTTGTTGAAGGAGTTTTTATTATATAATTTTTTTGGGTCTAAGCGCCCGCAATTTTAAGTGCTGATTTAGCACGTACTTGGCGGTAAAGGAAAACATCGTGAGGAAACCTGCATGTTTGTGGAATAAGAAAAAAAATCGAAGACATGTGAAGTTCGCCAACATGCATTGCTGCAGTGCGGCGAAAACCTCCTTGCTCAAAAACCCTCTCTGAAAAAAGAAGAATCCTGTGCAATATTCATATTCGTTTGAGATACAAAATGGTACCCAATCCTGAGAAAAATATCATGTAGAGGCCAGGAAAGGTTTTTGTACCTAGAAGAATACTTTTTTATATATATATATATATATATATATATATATATATATATATATATATATATATCGGAGATTTACAATAGAAGGATTCCAATTTTGATCTTGGAAATACATCAGGATAACGTTAACTGTTAAAAATAATAAAAGTGTGAGAGCGGATGTTCAACTTGCTCTCTTGCTTACGCAGTTAATCATTATCAGTAATAAGACAGCGTAACGCACTATACATCCACTATAGTGAAATTACAGTTCGACCACACCGTAATACGTCACCGCCACAATCACACACCAGTGTAACGTGAGGTACGTAATTACATGATAACACCAAAATATGTAAACCAACAGCAACACTACTTATCTCAATGTAACACTGGACAGCATCTCAGCAACACCAATCCTCCTTGTCTGCACTAGAAGAATTACAACAACGAACAGAACCACGACACTATCTTAGCTCTAGTAGAGTGACCACACTCGTTGAATGACTTGAACGGAATCTCTCGCGCACGGCACCTACAGTGAACTTTATACTACACACACAAAAGGGGGTTTTTAGATATACCCTCCATTCTACCTCGATCCAACAGAGTATTTTATAGACGCTCCGACACGGCCGTCCTGACGTACGACCGTCCTCGGGCGTTGGTGCGATTCTGGCATATGTGGCGGCAGATGTGTTGTAGCATATTTGGCGGTGGACATGTGGATAATCGTTTGTGCGATTCTGGCATATGTAACGGCAGGTATGTAAAGAATCGTTGGTGCGATTCTGGCCTGTGTTGGTGCACAGAACCTCTTGTGTATTGTAGCATACTTGTGTATATATATATATATATATATATATATATATATATACACATATACACACATATATATATCGGAGATTTACAATAGAAGGATTCCAATTTTGATCTTGGAAATACATCAGGATAGCGTTAACTGTTAAAAATAATAAAAGTGTGAGAGCGGATGTTCACCTTGCTCTCTTGCTTACGCAGTTAATCATTATCAGTAATAAGATAGCGTAACGCACTATACATCCAGTATAGTGAAATTACAGTTCGACCACACCGTAATACGTCACCGCCACAATCACACACCAGTGTAACGTGAGGTACGTAATTACATGATAACACCAAAATATGTAAACCAACAGTAACACTACTTATCTCAATGTAACACTGGACAGCATCTCAGCAAGACCAATCCTCCTTGTCTGCACTAGAAGAATTACAACAACGAACAGAACCACGACACTATCTTAGCTCTAGTAGAGTGACCACACTCGTTGAATGACTTGAACGGAATCTCTCGCGCACGGCACCTACAGTGAACTTTATACTACACACACAAGAGGGGGTTTTTAGATATATCCTCCATTCTACCTCGATCCAACAGAGTATTTTATAGACGCTCCGACACGGCCGTCCTGACGTACGACCGTCCTCGGGCGTATATTTTCATGCATTCCTGTAACAAACACCAATTCGTCCGCTCGTCCATCCTGACACGAGCAGGTACATATTATTAGTTCGCAAAATTAATTGTTAGACGGCGCTGCTTGTTGCACTATGGCGCCATCAATCCACAACACGGCCATCTGACTAGCATTCGTCCTTGGTTGCAGTGCCTGTAGACAAAATATGCTCAGATATTAATCTAGCTTGGCTATTTTGCCAGTAGAAACAAGATCGATTCCAAATGGTACTTTACTTCTCCTAAGTCTAAGTACAATAGCTAACTGTCATTATTGACAATGCCCTGTTATTAAGGCTTCGTACACAGTGCTTGCTGCACAACATGATTTATCGTGGAAGGTCCGATCAACAAGTTCCAACACAGTAATTTTAACAATTTTTTACTCTTTACAATTCATAAGCAATGCATATTCAACTCGTGAAACTTTCATTGAAATCTGTGCACCAACACAGACCAGAATCGCACCAACGATTCTTTACATATCCGCCGTCACATATGCCAGAATCGCACCAACGATTCTCCACATATCTGCCGTCATATATGCTACAATACACAAGAGGTTCTGTGCACCAACACAGGCCAGAATCGCACCAACGATTCTTTACATACCTGCCGTTACATATGCCAGAATCGCACAAACGATTATCCACATGTCCACCGCCAAATATGCTACAACACATCTGCCGCCACATATGCCAGAATCGCACCAACGATTCCTTACATATCTGCCGCCAAACATGCTACAACACATGAGAGGCGCTGTGCACCAACACAGACAGAAATCGCACCAACGATTCCCTACAGACCCATCGCCACATGTTACTCATGAGGTGCGGTCTAAGGTTTTGAGTATGAGTATACAAGCCATTCTTAATGAAATTTGGTCTCACTACCAATGTCATCAACTATGACATCTAACTCTCGAGGAACTTAGTGATCGGGGATCTTCCTCACATGATCATGGGGGTATTTGTAGGGTACTTTGCATACTAACATAACCGATTTCGGTTAAATTTACAAAATTACTTACACTTTTGTCACAACACAATCTTTGATGATAGGGCATTCGGCCCAGAATCATAATAAAATGGGTACGACTCACCAGTATTCATCAGCACACCGCTGGGATTGCTCACATAGTAAACATCAACACGTCGCTCACTGCTCGCCTCTGCGGCAGGCGTAAGGCAAGCGCACGTGGCTATTGAAACAAACCAGCACACGCCATAGTTAGCTGCTATGAAGCAAGCTCACACGGTCAAAACAACCGCACAGGGCGTGCCGCACTCGCACAGCGAGCCGTCGCATCTCATTAGCACCAGCAAGATGCTGCACCGTACCACGCACTCGAAGCGTTAACGGGAGCAGCAGGAGCACCTGAGGGTTCACAGACATCGTCGGGGTTGCAGTCATCGGGATCTGCGTTAAAAAGAAGTTGTTAGTTATCAGGACAACATACACAGTTGCCTATCCTCTTATCTATCACGTATACGAGGCCCTCAAACAGAAATACGCTCTCATACCATGAACTATAATAAAGCACTTCGCTTTCACAAGTATGCATACATCTCCATACGAAGTATCTCACACATACTCGTACTTGATCTTGCGAGATCCCACGTTAACCACGTGAACCACGTTAAAAACGAACCAGGATAGCGCCTGCCAGGACAGACCCTGACGCATGTTCAGAGAACACGACATCCGCGCATAGAGAGTATAAGACTTCCGCGCACACAGTGTACGACTTCGGCGCACACATAGTGTAAGACTTCCGAGGCACGGCCGGGACGGCGTCTGCGTATACGCGTCTGTCGAAACCAGGCCATGTAATAGCTGGACCCGGCAGTCCGTTCCGACCAGCGAGGCACACACACTCACCTCAAACTCACGCACATGTAGTCACATCACACGTGCTACTGTAACACAAAAGAAAACATTAAAAAGATTCAGTAATAAACTTTTTTTTTTCAAACAATGGCAGCACTACTCTCGGGAAACCATTCGCCTTTCCAGGACATCAAATACTGAGCTGCGGCTACACGACCTCCTCTGGTACGGTCCGATTCTCTTGTAAACTTAAATAGTCTCTTCAATGTCAGAAGTAATTTGCTCTACTTCAATTTCGTCAATTATACTTTGGTCTTCCGGTATTTTTCGCAACCAACTCGTGTATCAAATGGTGATCGGTAGCAGCGACAAATAATGTGTCCGCGGCGTCATAAGCCGACAGCATATTTCCACTCAAGAGCGAGCGCCATAGCACCACGCGTTTCACTAAACCCTCAACATCAAATCCCAATTTTATCGACTACGTAATACTCGCAGTAAACTGTAACACTTATCAACACATTAGAACACAGAAATACAACTTAGTGTTTTTAATTAATAGCACGTTAACGTTAAACATTTTTCGGTACATCGTTTAAACATATTAAACTTTAAAATTAGCCCATGTAAATCACACCTCGTGTATCAAATTATAACATAACTCGAGCAAGTTAAACATCCACAGAATGCGAACTATAACTCATTTAGAATTTCTCCAACATTTCTTTCGACATTTGTTATTATCATGTTTGGGTACGTTTAGAAATAATGAAAGTACTTGCGGGTACTTTTTATCATTAATCGAACAAAAACATTTTACTTTTGGCTTAAAACATTTCACTTTAAACTATCCTCTACACTTTAATAATTCGTCAGTGTCGTAAATACGACAACAAACTTGATTTAAGAAATTAAACACAAAATCAAAACGCGAGGCGAATTTCACCAACGTAATATTCCTCACACTATTCAAAGTTTATAGGTGGGCAGTAACAGAGACTTTATCCCACTTCTGATATCGGAGATTTACAATAGAAGGATTCCAATTTTGATCTTGGAAATACATCAGGATAGCGTTAACTGTTAAAAATAATAAAAGTGTGAGAGCGGATGTTCAACTTGCTCTCTTGCTTACGCAGTTAATCATTATCAGTAATAAGACAGCGTAACGCACTATACATCCACTATAGTGAAATTACAGTTCGACCACACCGTAATACGTCACCGCCACAATCACACACCAGTGTAACGTGAGGTACGTAATTACATGATAACACCAAAATATGTAAACCAACAGCAACACTACTTATCTCAATGTAACACTGGACAGCATCTCAGCAACACCAATCCTTGTCTTCACTAGAAGAATTACAACAACGAACAGAACCACGACACTATCTTAGCTCTAGTAGAGTGACCACACTCGTTGAATGACTTGAACGGAATCTCTCGCGCACGGCACCTACAGTGAACTTTATACTACACACACAAGAGGGGGTTTTTAGATATACCCTCCATTCTACCTCGATCCAACAGAGTATTTTATAGACGCTCCGACATATATATATATATATATATATATATATATATATATATAGGCCTTCCCAAGGAATGCCACAAATCATGGTCCAAAGCCACCTGCATCTATCGACATATACTGCATATCTTACCTTATATGTCGTTCCTCGATATAGTGGGAGGCTGCCCTGCAATTCCCTTACCGGTACGAAGTTGCCACTAGAGAATCTGTCTTCCTATTGTTTATCGGTTTCCCAAGCTTTATGGCCAGTCCATTTCCATTTTTATACGTGGTATAGTCAGCACCTATATTATTAGTATATTTGTAGCACGAATGGGTCGGATCGACTGGGGAAGGACCACGCTCTCACAGAATACCAGCGTAAGTAGCATCTAATTGCTGCTGTGTTTAGTATGGTGAGTGTAGAGAAACGGAGCCCAACCCTATTTACTGGAAACGAAGCATTCCATCTTAGTCCTTACGGGTGACAATGCCTCTGCATTTTGATTCGAAGTTGAGGATACATGTGGATGTCTATGGGCCACAGCACCTGTTACCTTTATCTCATAAAAAATTTCACTTTCGTAATTCTTTGGGCTTTTCTAACTTTTTCACGCAGAAAAACCCCTGTCCAATTTATAATATTTATATTTTTCAGATGATGGTTTGTTGAACATTTAAAGAAAACATAAACCCAAGAATGTCTTAGAAAAGCAGCAATTTAATTTTATTTAAATTATTTGATTTAGTTTTAGAATAGTATACCTAAATATAAGTATCTGTATCTATATTTCCCTCCTTAATAATTTTCTATTAAAATCATACTTATAAATAGAGTGTTTTATAGTAATACTTAATAATGAGATTAAGTATCACCTATTTAATAAAAATATTCAACAATAAAATTAAATAGGTATAAAAACTATCGAAATCTAAGTAACCAAAGCAAGTTGGTCGTTTCACATCTAAATTATATAAAAATGCATTTTTTAATTTCACTAATCAACGTCGCCGCGAAAATGTCTTCTTCTTTGGGCACTTTAAAAATTAATTTATTTAGAAAACAATATTTATCAATACAGATATTAACTAAACTAAACTAAGTATTTCTATTCATAAAAATATTTATAATTGAGTATAAACTAAAATATATTTGAACGAAGTACATATATATCGATCCAATACCGACGCTCGGTCCACCCTCGACGATATCCGAAAACGGACTGCGACAGAGTTCGCGGGGTCTTACAGGGCGACGGAGCAGACACACTCGCGTAAATGTATTCAATTTAGGGGAAAAAATGATATTTTAAAACTCAAAAAAAAAATATTAATATTTTTAAGACCTTTTTTAGTGTAAAAACTATTTAAAGAGCTTGTGCCTTTTTGGAGAAATTTAGTAAAATATGACAAAGATATGTACTCTTTGGAGATTTCTTTTTTCTAATAAGGGGATCACTACAATACAATTTTATTCAATTAGAAACATTTATTAAATCCTCTTTTGTCACTTTGTATTTTCGATTTGCGGATTAAATGAACAGTTGTTGTGAGTTTTTTACTCAAATATTTTTTATAAGATAAGGGTGAAAAACGAGCACACAGTCCACCTGATGGTAAGTGGTTGCTGTGGCCCATAGACATCTACATTTATCCTCGATTACGAATCAAAATGCAGATGCGTTGTCACCCGTGAGGACGAAGATAGAATGCCTCATTTTCAGTAAAAAGGATCTCCGGTTCTCTACACTCACCATACGAAACACAGCAGCAGTAACCTGCTATTTTACGCTGGTATTCTGTGAGAGCGGGGTCCTTGCTCGGTCGATTCAACCCATTTCATTTTCAAGTCATTCGTGATACAACTATACCAGAAATATAGCTGCAGCATGGCTCTACCACGTATAAAGTATCCAAGAATTTAAGCATTTCACCCGCTCTTAGGGCCTTAATATTAATGTTTGGTCCGATCTATGTAGAATGAGCTTGGTTTTGAGGTCTTGCATTAGTATGCTTGGGTGCGGATTTAATTTTATTAATTATGTGATCTCTAGCACTATGTAGCAAGCAGATGGTAGCACCCAGCCATCTTCTCTATTGAAATTATGATGTTCTATTTTATTTCAATAGCCTCTTAAATCATCCTTGGAACGGTTCATAAGGTGTTCTATCAAATCTAATATAATGGTTGGCATAATCCTGAAGATGTTGTCATACTGCAGACTTTCCTGAGTTTCGGTGCTTCACATCAGCGATATGTTTTGTCACGCGGGTTTAAAGAGGGGAGGGGTATAAGAGAGACCAAATTCACAATCAAACTTGTACACTCCTACATCTTGTAGAGGGAAATTACACTTGACGCATGGTAAGAACTGACTAATCTTCTTCGACGGCTTGTATTTACTTTTATTTTATTTTATTTGGGGAGCTTACATATTAAAATTTACGACACTAAAAAGCTTCCACATATAGGCGTAATATATTAGCAACAAATCGTTACTCAGACATACTACTTATGAAACCTATTGTAAGAGAAGATTTAATGCTCGCATTACTATCACAGAATAAGTCAAAGTCGTTTTCGGAATAGTTATTAAATAACCTCAAAGTTTTTGGTTTTAAACTATTACTTCTATAACTAATATGACAAGATGTAACATGGAGTGATACATTTTTGCGTAGTTTTTTTAACAGAGGCACTAAGTAAAATTTTACTGAGAAGTTCCGAACGATCCTTTTTACTTTGTGCGACTTTTATTAGAAAACAGACGTCGGCTATGTCTCTGCATATGTTTAGAGGCAATAGGTAAAGTCTTTTGCAGCGATCCTCGTCGTCGGTAAAATGTAGGTTAAATTTATGATACAAGAAAGCAGTGAACTTCTTTTAACTGTTTCAATATTGCTTATATAAATGGCATAGCACGGATCGCAAACTTGAGAAGGGGATCATAATACAATATTTTTAATGCTTTTTTGTTCTAAATTGTTTGGCATAACGTTTAACCCTAATGCTTTATAAGCTTTGTCAACAATGTGGTCTATATGGAGAATAAACAATGGTTTGATATCAGAATTTAATCCCTAGTCGTTTATTTTGGATTCATTCTTCAGAATTTGATTTTTAATTTTATTATTTAAATATAGATTATTTAGATTACGGGAGAACGTAACACTGAAACATTTATATACGTTTAAATCCAATTTATTATTCCTACAATAAACGTCTAATATATTCAAGTCATCCTGTAAAAGACATGCATCTCAGACATTTTTATGATTTTAAAATTTTTCATATCGTCTGCAAATAAAACGAAATTTGAGTAAGGGAAACGAATACAAATATCATTAATAAAAGTTTAAAACAAAAAGGGACCAATTAAAGATCCTTGGGGAAGACCAGATGGAATACATACACACGACAAGGAGTAACCATTTAATACAACCGCCTGCGTTCTATTTTGTACACAGACGTCAACCATCGAAATAAATCTCAACGGATTACCAAAGCATAAAGCTTCGATAGTAAAAGACAATGGTCAATGCGGTCGAAAGCTATGCTATAATCCGTGTAAATTGTGTGTATCTGATTACCTTTATCCATATTACTCGTTTAAAGTTTATTAAAAATTATCAGACTAGATACCGTAGACCTACCTTCAAGAAAACCATGTTGTAGGAGTAATATATGAGGCTTAAGGAAAACATGAAGCTAATTGTATACTATATGCTTAAAAGTTTTTGGCCAGCAGTTTTTCACTTAACTTTTTTAACCCCACTTATATTACAATGGCGTAATAAAAGCTGATTTCCATATATAATGCACTATTCCTTCATGAAGGGAACGCTAAAATAATATGTTTATTGGAATGGATAATTCAGCAGCAAAGTTTATTAAGAAAAACGCTGGTAGCATATCAGGGCCAGCGGATTTATTGAAATCTGATGATTTTAGATGTCGTTGCACTGATTGACGTGTTACTTCAATAGTGTGAATATTACAGATGTTATCGACAACTATGCTGTCAGAATTCTCAAGTAAATTAAATTGGAACTCTAGAGACGATGATGAGAAGAACTCGCTTATGTCTGCAAAAGAGTCACTTGAATCATAAGCGTAAGTCATAGTTATGAGGTATGAAGTACTGTCTCGATGACTTTTAATATATGATCAATATAACTTTGGACTCTTAGTAATGGATTTTAAAAAAAATCTAGAATTTTTTTTTACCTTTTTGGCTCTGTAATTTAGTAAGCAGAAAGTATATTCAACCACTTAAATTAGTCAAGCGTACTGTATTCTCTTGAATAAAGTACGCTTGACTAATTTTAGTAGTTGAATTCCAAAGAGGTAGGCCAAATTACTAATGTTTTATGAAAAGGGTCTTGAGACACAAAAGAATCTGGGCATGTGAAAATGTGCGTTTGTTAAATTTGGCGGCTGGGATTAATCCGAACAATTCCTCAGAGCACTCCCCATGGTAGATGCGAAAGAAAATGCAAAGGGATGCAACATCTCTTCGCAGTGCCAATGAATCGAGCCGATCGGAAAGGGCTCGGTCGACGACGATTCGAGCAGCTCTGCGTTGGATGCGGTCGAGTGGAAGGAGCTGGCACTGGGGAGCCCCTGCCCAGAGATGGGAACAGTATTCCATGTGAGGCCGAACTTGCGCCTTGTAAAGTTGCAGGCGGTGTGCCGGCATGAAATACTGTCCCGCTCTGCTGAGCACGCCGAGCTTTTTAGAGGCCAATTTGGCCTTCCCTTCCAAGTGACCACGAAACTGCACGTCACTCGATATGTCGACTCCGAGAATACCGATACTGGCTGAGGCAAGAAGGGGAGTGCCTTGAAACTGAGGAGATACGACAAAGGGGTTCTTTTTAGCGGTAAACGCGCAAACTTGTGTCTTCTGAGGATTAAACTGGACTAGATTTAGTCGCCCCCAATCCGAGACTTTGCTCAGCAAAGACTCGACTTCAGACACAAGTTTGTTCCGGTACTCAGCGACGTTTTCCCGAGTAATATTGGCACGGCCGGTGTATAGAGCATCACCAGTGCTGTCATCCGCATAGCAATGAATGTTACCAGTTAGTAACATATCATTGATATGCAGAAGAAACAGCGTTGGTGATAGCACACAGCCTTGTGGAACACCAGCGTTAATAGGCTTGTAGTCAGAGCATGCACCGTCTACAACGACCTTAATGCTCCGATCTGCAAGGAAGCTGGTGATCCAATTGCACAATTTCTCGGGAAGCCCATAGGAAGGGAGCTTCGAAAGAAGCGCTTTGTGCCAAACCCGATCGAAGGCCTTCGCAATGTCCAGACTAACGGCCAACGCCTCCCCCTTGGACTCTACTGCCTCCGCCCATCTATGGGTGATCGACCCCGACGAAAACCGTATTGGCGGTCACTAATCAGCTGGTGATCCTCAAGGTACCGGATGAGCTGGCAGTTAATAATGGATTCCATTATTTTGGAGAATTAGGCGATAAGCCTATAGTTGGATGGGTCTGAGCGGTCGCCTTTTTTAGGGATCGCGTGGACAAAAGCTGTCTTCCATGAATTCGGGACTACGCCTTGGGAGTAGGAGTATCGGAAAAGACGCGTTAGGACCGGTGCCAACTCCGGAGCACACGTCCTCAGCACAATTGCGGGGATTCCGTCAGGCCCAATCGACTTCTGGATGTCCAGGGAGAGCAGTGCTATGCGAACCGAGCGCTGTGAGAACAGCACATCCGACATGGAGCACTCACACCGCGGGATGGTCGGCGGTGTTTTCCCCCCGTCATCAAGAGTCGAGTTGGACGCAAAAAGGGAGCCTAAAAGGTCGGCTTTGTCTTTTGCGTCATGGGCCAGTGAGTCATCCACCCTGTGCAGAGATGGTAGTGATGGCTTACAGAAATTCCCTTGGACAGCCTTGGCGAGAGACCAGAATGCACGGGTTCCCGAAGGAAGGCGAACTAGTTTCTCGCCAATTCTGCCTATCTTCTCTGACTTTGCCTAGGCAATAACTCTTTTGAAGGACCTAGAGGCGAAGTTATACTTCTTTTTAAGTGTGCTGGTGTTTACATCCTGAGTCGCCGAAGCCGCAGCCCAGGCTTGATAACACTCCTGCTTACTGCGTAATGCAGTCTTACAGGAGCGACCAAACCAAGGCTGAGATCTGCCTCCGATGGGTACCACAGATGGTGGAATAAATAGTTCCATTCCCTGTAGCACCACATCAGTGACAGAGTAAGCAATAGCGCTGGGATCGTCCGGCGAGAAGCAAACCCGCCCCCATGGGTAGGATGCCAAGAAAGACCGCATTCCGTCCCAATCCGCCGACCTGTAATGCCAAACACGGCGGCAACCTGCAGAACGCAACCGCGAAGGGAGCGTGAGTGGCACCACACTCCGGATCATACAATGGTCCGAAGAGCCGAGAGGGGCATCGACGGAAACCTGATATCCGTCCGGATGAGAGGTCAGCAGAAGGTCCAACAGGGAAGGTGTATGATCCTCCACATCTGGAATCCGCGTAGGCGAAGTAACTAGTTGTGTCAGACCATATGCCAAGGCAAAGTCATAAACAGATCTCCCCGCATGATCGGTTAGACGTGAACCGAGCCATTCTGCATGGTGGGCGTTAAAATCGCCAAGGATCACGATCTCTGCGGATGGGACCAGTTGTAGCAAGGAATCTGTAGCCATTTAGACGTTGTCGATGAGTCGGTCTGTTTCGGCATTACCGCTATGGGACCTATAGGAGCACCCGTAGACGCGCGGATGGTCGTCGCTGTCTACGCGTATCCAAAGGATAGACAGGTCCGAATCTTCAAGACTGCCGAGGCGTCGAGAACAGATGTCCTCTCTGACAAACACGCAAACTCCAGCCCGAGGCACAAAGGAATGCTCCAATTTGTACCCCGGGTAGGAGAGATACGAAATATCAGCCGGAGAGGAAACCTGCGTCGCGGTCAGAAAGAGCAAGGCCGGCTTCGCCGTCTCGAGATGGTAGTGGACGGCGTTTAGGTTAGAGTGAAGTCCCCTGATGTTGCAGAAATTCACGGATAGCGTGGCAGGGGTCGCCTTGGTGTTCTTGCTCAGTTTGCCCCTAGCAGTTATGTTTTTCAGCGGAATTTTGCCCCCTCCCAGAATACGCGGGACAGCCTGAGCACCTACGCTCAGGATCGGAATGACATGGTCGTGGATGCTCAGCGAGGGATTCTCCAGGGGTACTGGTAACCTCCTGGGGTAGTTCATCGTGTAATTCCGCTACCATGTTGATGGGGGGAGGGGGGGGGGGAATTGGGCCTCCGGCCACCTGCACTCACCAGACGAAACGTAGAAGCAGAGCTTCTACTTCACGCCGGTATTCTGTGAGGTCGTGGTACCAACCCGGCTCGAGCCGTACTCGTTATAGTATACCTTTGTACGATCTACCTCTGTGATCAAAATAAAGGCAACCGGTTTTTTATTCAACTTAATAATTTCCAAGCTTCGAAGTTAATTGCCATACGGAAGATATATTCATCATAATCAGGGACTTTAATACGAGCGATATTAAATAGATATTATCTGATTCTGGTCTTCATTCATCGCCGGTCACGAATTGTAACATGTTACGATTCATAGAATTTTAATATGATTGTAATTTACAACAAAGCCATAACTGTAAAAACTGTTTAGATGGAATATTAGATTTTAGAAGATCTATAAAACTTTTCACATGCCCAGATTCTTTTGTGTCTCAAGACCCTTTTCATAAAACATTAGTAATTTGGCCTACCTCTTACACGCAACAGCAAAAACTGCTGCGTGGCTCTACCACCGTTGAAATTATATTATTAGCTAACTCCGGCATAACATGTTCTAATGAAGCTGGCTTGGGCGAACTTTGCATAGAATTGTTTCCTAAATTACACGTAGTACATTTCCACGATGCTTGTCGTTCACCCAGTGTCGTTCGTTTTATACGTGATAGAGCCAAGTTGCAGCTATATAAGTAGTATAGTTGTAGCACCAATGGGTCGGCTTGACCGGGGAAGGACCGCGATCTCACAGAATACCAGCGTAAAATAGCAGCTTAATACTGCTGTGTTTCGTATGGTGAATGTAGAGAACCAGAGACCCTTTTTACTGGAAAAGAGGCATTCCATCTTAGTCCTCACGGGTGACAACGCATCTGCATTTGGATTCTTTATTGATTATGAATGTAGATGTCTATGGGTTACAGCTACCACTTACCATCAGGTGGACTGTGTGCTCGTTTGTCACTCTATCCTATATAAAAAAAATTTTTTGATATCCAGATTCAGTAATTCCAGAACATGTATAGTTCAAGTCTTTCATATATATATATATATATATATATATATATATATATATATATATATATATATTGTAATTATTTCCACACATCCCGGGTTGTCTGGGCCAGAATTCCAAAAGGCATTAAGTCCCCCTTTGTAATCCTTTAGTTAAGGTAGACAATTAACAATAAATATATAAATAGAATGTTAGGGAAGCTCGTTACATTATCAAAAAACTAGTATAGTATATGTACAGGTTTCATTTGTGTAAAAAAAAAAAACATGAAACACGATAGCAGTTTCGAAACTGTAGTGTCATTCAAAGGTTCCTTTTTGCACGCAAAAAGCCATTTGTCGAGTCGAATAGGCATTTAACTTTTTCCTTAAAGATTTTCCCTTGCAGATTGTGACTTCTCACGGAACTATGTTTGCGACATCCATAGTTGAGGAAAGATATTATACTGAAAAATTGAATGAATAAAATAATAAAAAACAATTAAATCTAATTTATTTTTTAAAAAATTTAAGACAATATGAGCATAAAAGAATGTTTTATTAAAATACTCTTTACGTAGCAAAGCCATACTGCAGCTATATTGGTAGTATAGTGTTAGCACGAATGGATCAGCTCTACCGGGGAAGGACCGCGCTCACACAAAATGCTGTGGTTGTATGGTGAGTGTAGAGAACCGGTGACCCTTTTTTACTGGAAGTTAGTCCTCACGGGTGATGTTACATATGGATTTTGATACGTTATAGAGGATAAATTTACATGTATATGGTCCACAGCAACCACTTACTATCAGGTGGACTGTGTGCTCGTTTGGCACTCTTATCCTATAAAAAATATCGGCTTGATTTGGCTTCGCCTGGATAGGATCTATTAATGTGGTATTATTTTGATGATCAATTGCCCTTTAAATACCTAACCATATTTCCGTCTTTACAAAAAAAATCTTAAGAACAATTAAGAATCATCATGCCGGCAATCACGCTTGCTTACTATTATATTAGTCCGTGTGGACAACTTTCTTCTTGGTCTAGTGGTCGAAAGTGTGATTGCTGGTCATCTTGTGGTCCAGTGTTCGAATCCTAGGTCGGGCCCACATCACATGTTGCATTTGTCTATCAAGAAATCACATTATCAATCCGAAGTCAGGATGTTGGGATGTTTTATCATCGGGCATCAGAGAGCACATAAAGTCGTTTATCAAGGCCTGATCTCTCTCTGGCCGTGTCTGATTGCCGTTTCATCAGACCATAAGAGTGAGGGAACAGAGAGTGCATCTGTGCTTACGTACATACTCCTGTACATGAATCTTGTCCTGCGCAGATGGCTAGCCTTTATTGAGACTGGCCGCCATCACTAATATTTGGTCTCGAAGACATTAATACGAAATTTAAAGTGAAAAGCTCAGCCACTGAAGACGATGGTTCTTAATGCTTATACTCTAAATAGCTAAAATCAGCATTCTTGGTGTAATTTCGTATCAACTTAATGAATTCTATTTCAGAAATAGGGTACGTATCGTGAATACGTAATGAAATGTAATGTAAATTAGTAATCTCACGGCTTTCGTTAACCTCTAAGTAAATGTATTTTGAAGGTCAATTTTATATAAATTAAGGAGATAAACGAGTGCAACGTCGAGACGTGTCAGACATACCATATGATATTATGTGGTAATGCTATCCTTACCTATTCCTGTCACTTATTAGCAGTGTTTGCGCTGCTGCTTTCCATTCTGAAGGGTAGGGCCAGTATTATTATTTGTGAGGAATTCCATCTTAGTCCTCAGATGTCACAATGCATCAGTAGCCTACTATGTTCAAAGTTGGTTGTAGGTTTTCATGGACTTCTGTAGCCACTTAGCGCCAGTAAATTTATGTTACATCAGTTCTATAAACAAAGAAAGAACTGTCGACTGGCGTCAAAAGTGTGATACGTCTGGTACTACCTGCGCATTAATAAGACAAATCTGCTTACAGGATCGTTGTACTAAGCTTCTAATCAATAACGTTATTAAAAAGATGAGTTGCTTTACGAGAAAGACCTATTTTACTATGAATATTGTCAAACATTTTTATTCTACATTTAGTCCTTCGCTTGGGTTCTCAAGGAAATAATCGAATCCAACGATGTCGCATATGCAATAAGTTTTCGTTTATTTATCGTGTAAAGTACCAGATGTGAAATACCCAGACTAGAGACAGCACACACTTACAGCATTGCATACTAGTTATTTAAAAGCATTAAAAAGCTTCACTTGGATGAACAAAGTTGAATTTAATTAGGCCCATTTCAACCTTTTGTCACTGAGCCGTCTTTTGCATCCCTTCTAGTTCCTTCTGCTTGAAGAAAATTTCGTAGCATGTCATAATGTCACGAAAGGAACAATTATTTGTAGGCCATACAAATACTTGTTCCGTGCGGTATTCGTACCCGCGGCCCCCGGCGCAACAACTGATTGCTAAGCCACTGCGCCACGGAGCCGTCAATGAATATTTAATAATATATAATTAAAATATTTATTTATGAATATTTAAAATGGTTTATAGTTAGGCCTCGCAAACATCGCTATTTGATGCAACTACTCTATTTGATAACAAGATATTTATTTGTTAAGTATCTTAAGTAAAAAATGTAATTACTATCGAGAAGTGTGGCAGGATATTTTTTTTTATAGGAGAGGGGGCAAACGAGCGTGCGGCTCACCTGATGGTAAGTGACTACCGCCGCCCATGAAAAACTGCATAACCAGGGGAATTGCAGATGCGTTGCCGGCTTTATAAAAAGGAGTAGGCTCTTTTCGTGAAGGTCCCTAAGTCGCATCGGTCCGGTCCGAAGTTGTGCGAGGAAGAAAACATCTTCTAAATCGCACAGTGGTCGACCGCCAATCATCCAGATGGTGTGGATGGTATCGGGCGTTCTGCCGCAATGTGCGTTCGTGAAATTTGGCGGCTGGGATTAATCCGAACAATTCCTCAGAGCTCTCCTCGTGGTAAATGCGAAAGAAAATGCAAAGGGATGCAACATCTTTTCGCAGTGCCAATGAATCAAACTGATCAGAAAGAACTCGGTCGTCGACAATTCGAGCCTCTCTGCGTTGGATGCGGTCAAGAGGAATGAGCTGGCACTGGGGAGCTCCTGACCAGAGATGGGGACAGTATTCCATGTGAGGCCGAACTTGCGCCTTGTAAAGTTGCAAGCAATGTGCCGGCATGAAATACTGTCCCGCTCTGCTGAGCTTGCCAAGCTTTTTAGAGGCCAATTTGGCCTTCTCTTCCAAGTGACCACGAAACTGCACGTCATTTGATATGTCGACTCCGAGGATTCCGATACTGGCTGAGGCAAGAAGGGGAGTGCCTTGAAACTGAGGAGATACGACAATGTGGTTCTTTTATATATCTTAAATGTCCTTTATTTTTTTTAATAGAAAATTAAAGGTATTATTACTATGTTAGGTAGTATTACTGTTATTTAACATTTTTATAACTACTTAGTTAACTGTGTACCTCGTTGGTCTAATTTCCGAATACCGGCTCGAGTCAAAAATCAGTTTTTGGGATTTTCTCTCAAGAAATTATCATTAGCAGCGTGGAGTCAGTAAGTTAGCGGTGTTTTACCCCAGTGCCTCGGAAAGCACTTAGATTATTTTGTTCCGCGCCTGATCACTGTCCGGTCGTGTAAGAACTACTGTAACATTGGACTACAAGAGGGAGAGGATAGAGAGTACTTGTGCTTCAGCACAATAATCTTGGCCTTATTTGCCTGACATTATTTGCCAATGAGTTACTTACAAATTTGACAATTTGACAATGTTTGTACCCAACAATAATAATGTAAAATACAGCGATTTATTATAGAATAAGGGTGACAAATGAGCACACAATCCACCTGATAGTAAGTGGATGTTGTGGCTCATAGACATCTACATTTATCCTCTATTAAAAATCAAACCGTAGATGCGTTGTCACTCCTGAGGATTTATATGGAATGCCTCGTTTCCATTAAAAAGGCTCTCCGGTTCTCATCACTCACCATACGAAACAAAACGTATTAAATTGCTATTTTACGCTGTAAGAGCGTGGTTCTGCCCGGGTCGAGCTGACCCATTCGTGCTACAACCATAATATAGCTGCAGAGTGGTCTCGGGACTACCACGTCATTGGTCGCGGGTCTCCTTCTGTGACTCCGATGGAATACCAGCGCCGAGGTAACTCTGTCGTTGTAGCATTATGCTGAGTGGGTAGTCTTTTTCTTGATGCAACACAATGTGGACTTTGTTTTGTAAGGTATAAACACATTCTTTATTTCTTTCTTTCTAAATAATATTGTTGCTTTTATAAAATATATGAATTTTATAAAAGCTATAATATTTCTTTAGGAGCCCCCTCTGAGTACACTATTCGTATATTACTATTTTAAGTACAATTGAGAAAATGAATAATCAATAATGTATTCTTTACCTTATCAACTTCTTATATTAATAATTAAAAATATTGCCATTGAACTTTATATAAATGAAATCTGAAAATATTATTTAGTTGAAATATAAAAGCAATAGCGGCGAAATTTTCTGATAAAATGCCACGTATAATAAAATTAATGCTTACTCGCTTTTTACTCGCAATGAAAATTTCAATTCGAATGTTCAAATATTAAATTAAAAGCGCCGTTGCAAAATTCCCCCAATTGTATAACAGTAAAAAATTAAAAAGTAGGTGACGCGTGCATCAATAGTAATTACTTTTTATTAGCTCTCAAAACGAGTGTTTTTATACTTGTATCTGAAATAACAGTAAATTCAGCATTATTTTTATTATAATAATAATAATTTATTTATTTCAGAAAAATTATCCATATTTGTTAAAAATTTATAATCTAAATACCTATAACATTAAAGAAAATTAAAATTAATAAATATAAAACATTAAATAAAATTACATTTAAAATGAAAATTATAATTAAAATACTACTCTAGGTCGTGGCGTGTCTAACAGTATGCAGACGCCCTTTTTCCAACGCCCTAACATTGGTGAATCCCATCTGTCCGCTAGTACCCTGAGAATCATGTTGGTGCTCGTCCGCATGTGATTCAGCATGGAGGCACATCTTTTGCGCATTATGGCTTCAAACCCATCAACATGAGCCTCTGCAAACATGCTAGAGGCGATACAATACCGAGGCAACCCCATTATAATTCTCAACGCATTATTGTATTGGAAGCGCAGATCGTTGTATGCCCTCCGTGTATAGTTAACCCACAGGCTGCATGTATAGAAGGACTGACAATATGCTTTGAAAAGTGTAACTTTAACCTGTTCTGTGCAGCGTGCAAACCTGCGAGCCAACATATTACATCGGACAGCCAACGACCTGCGCTACCGCTCTATATCAGTATTATCAGTTAGGTTTTCAGTGACCCAGTGGCCTAAGTACTTAAATTTCTCAACTGTATTCAGACTACCGAAGATATCCCGGATGTCAGTCTGAGCGAGATTAGGATGGCTCTCCAGCACCTTAAAAACGGTAAGGCCCCAGGCGAGGATGGAATTACAGCGGAGCTTCTGAAAGCGGGTGGAAAACCGGTACTTGAAGTCCTTCAGAAGCTCTTTAATTCCGTCCTCCATGGTGGCATTACACCGGAGGCGTGGAGCAGAAGTGCGGTGGTCTTGTTCTTCAAGAAAGGTGACAACGCTCTCTTGAAGAACTACAGACCGATTTCCCTTCTGAGCCGCGTCTACGTGCTGTTTTCGAGAGTCATTACGAATCGTCTCGCGCGCAGACTTGACGACTTCCAGCCTCCCGAACAAGCCGGTTTCCGAAAGGGCTTTAGCACCATAGACCACATACATACCCTTCGGCAAGTTGTACAGAAGTCCGAAGAGTACAATTTGCCACTATGTCTGGCGTATGTGGACTATGAGAAAGCCTTTGATTCCGTCGAAATTTGGGCGGTGCTGCAGTCCCTTCAGCGGTGCCAAGTTGACTGTCGGTATATCGAAGTGTTGAAGTGCTTGTACAGTAGGGCTACGATGGCTATCCGAGTACAGAACCAGAGTACGAAACCTATCCAATTGCAGAGAGGTGTAAGACAGGGTGACGTCATATCCCCGAAACTCTTCACCGCTGCATTGGAAGACGTTTTCAAGCTTCTGGACTGGAAAGGATACGGTATCAATATCAATGGCGAGTACATCACACACCTTCGATTTGCCGACGATATAGTCCTTATGGCAGAATCGCTGGAGGACCTAAGCACTATGCTCAATGACCTCAATAGTGTTTCCCAACGGATAGGTCTTAAGATGAACATGGACAAAACTAAGATCATGTTTAATGTCCATGTCACACCTATGCCGATAGTTGTTGGGAACACTAAGCTCGAAGTTGTTGACGAGTATGTTTACCTGGGACAAATAGTCCGACTGGGTAAGTCCAACTTCGACCGAGAGGTCAATCGACGGATTCAACTCGGCTGGGCAGCGTTCGGGAAGCTACGACACATCTTCTCGTCAGACATACCTCAAAACCTTAAAACGAAATTGTACAACCAGTGCGTGTTGCCAGTGATGACTTACGGAACTGAGACGTGGTCCTTCACTGCTGGCCGTATGAGGAAGCTCAAGGTCGCTCAGCGAGCTATGGAGAGGGCTATGCTCGGAGTTTCTCTGCGTGATAAACTTAGGAATGAGGATATCCGCAGTAGAACCAGAGTGACCGACATAGCCCAACGGATTAGTAAGCTGAAGTGGCAGTGGGCCGGCCATATAGCTCGAAGAACCGACAACCGATGGGGAAGAAAGGTTCTCGAGTGGCATCCTCGTACCGGTAGGCGAAGTGTAGGGCGTCCCCCCACGAGATGGAGTGACGACCTGGTAAGACATGCAGGAAGTCGATGGATGCAGGTGGCTCAGGACCGTGTTTTGTGGCATTCTTTGGGGGAGGCCTATGTTCAGCAGTGGACTTGTGAAGGGCTGTAATGATGATGATGATTCAGACTACTACCACAGAGTGTGACATTTGGTAGTGAGTAGCACTTGCTGCCTGATTTGAATATCATTATTTCACTTTTCTGTGTGTTGTACTTGAGCCCGTGGGCCACGGCGTAAGACTCACATATCTTTATCAGTCTCTTCAATGCACCGATTAATGGGCTTAGCGAGACCATGTCGTCTGCATAGCTTATATTATTTATGCATACACCGTCAATATGACATCAGACTTTGGTGCTATTAAGCTCTTCGATCAATTGATTCATATATAGGTTGAAAAGACGAGGAGAGGTCAACCCACCCTGTCTTACCCCACACTCTAAAAAGTACTCTTTGGAAAGTGTTTTAGCCCATCTCACACAATTTTTTTGATTATTGTACCAATATTTCAATAGAGATATAATCTCTTGGGGTAAACTAGTGTCATGTTGTAGCTTTTTACACAGTTCATTATACGATATCAAATCAAATACTTTTGATAAGTCCAAATAACAGGCATATACCGGTGTTTTTCTTGTTGTATAATATTTTACAGTCTGTTTGAGGCACAATATAGCACTTTCTGTTGAAAGTTTAGGCATAAAGCCAAATTGTGCATCGTTAAGCTTGAAGTGCTTACTCAATTGTTCGTCAAGCAGACTGTCCAGAACTTTAGCAATAAGAGTGGCTAGTGAAATTGGCCTGTAATTGGATATATCAGAGGAGTCTCCAGTTTTGTTTTTTATGATAGGTACAACAATTGTTCGTAATAATTTTTCAGGGAGATAGCCATGGACAACACACAAGTAAAAGACATAGAAAGTACTCTTGGTAGGTGTACTCCAGCATACTGCAAGTGCTCGATGCTGAGATTATCGTGGCCCGGAGATTTTCCTAGCACCATGTTTTTAATGACGGAAGCGACGTCCTTCGAAGTAAACCTAATACTCAACTCCGAGACATGGCCCTTCACATCTTGCACCTGTGATGGCGCTTGTTCTAAGGGCGATCCTACTCTGAAATGTTGCTGAAACAAATCGGCTATCTCGCTGGGTTCATGCACACCCGCAACACTCACTGGAAGGCTCGGTTTATAGTTAAATTTATTTGTTGTGCTCCAGAACTTTCCAAAATTATTCATTGAATGATATTCCGCAATGATGTCCATTTTTATCTGTGATTCGTTATCCTGGCAACATTTTAATTTAGACTTAAAAATGCGCCACGATTCACACATATAATTGTACATATCACCTGAAGTAGGTTTACCACTTTGCACCCAATCTTGAAAGCACAATCGAGCCCTCCTGTGAGCCCCACTTACATGTTTATTCCAACCTGTTACGTAATGCCTTTTCTTTAACTTCCTTACAATGCAACTTCGTTCGGCGGCTATACAAAGTGTACTTTCAATGTCATCATACATTTTCTTCAATATCATTTTATGACTTATATTACAACACATATTAGCAGAGCAATATGTGAATTCTAAAGGAAAATCTATTTCACGTAATCGGGAATGACAAAAAGCATGAAATTTATTTATTTGTTCAGCATCACGCTCTCCACAAATTATATTATATTTAAAGTTTCTAACAGGTTACTTTAGGTTTCACTAAATTAAAATTACATTCTATTATTAGTGGAAAATGATCATAACAGTACGTATCATATAATATACAACTACTTACTACCGATAGCTGTGCGGCTACCGTCACCACACAATGATCAAGCCATCAGCGGCTGCCATGTGCTTCACTCACAAATGTATATGAGTTAGACGGTAATAGATCTATATTGATGCATGACCAAGATTGTTCTTTACAAAACGTTAATAATTCTTTTGCGAATAGCTCACCAGGATGCGCATTAAAATCACCCAACATAAAAACGGATTCTACGTTATGACTCTCGACTATAGCACACATTTCACTGAGATATTCCATAAATTCAACTAAGTTTTCACTCAAATCAAGGGGCATATACACAAAGAAGAATAGTAAAGAGCGATCGCATATCATTACTTTTGTAGCAGCTAGTCGCACACTGTTGCATTTTATCACATTCACCGTGGGGAACACATTTTTTCTCCATAACAGGGCCACACCCACATATGGCCTTCCTCGAATTACACCCACTGATGTGTCTACCGCTGAGGTCCCAGTAAAAGAAAAGTTATCATCTATGCTCCCCAAGTATGACAAATCATGTGGTAAAAGCCAGGTTTCCTGAAGCGCTATTACATCTGCTACTTGACATAATCTTCTGACACATTCAACCGATCTAACAACATTCTTACAATTAAAACTTGCAATTATAGAATGACAATTGATATTTTTTTTTATAGTTTCTCGTTCGCCATCAAAGCAACCGCTAATTTTTGATCCCTGTGCCTGAATTCGACAAAACGGCGATAAGCTAGCTATATTATATTTATTAAAGTTTTGTATAACTTTTAATTGAGAAGGACTTAAAATAAGTGAAGTTTACAGCAAACGCTTAGCCCATGAACTACCACTGATTTTTTTTTCTAGTCTGGATCGTGTCGTGGTCTTTTATCATTTTTATTGTAATATTATGTGTTCGTGTTTATAATAATAAACAAATGTTATTTCTAGATGGCTTGGTAGTACAGTGGATTCATTAGCGTTTGATGCGGTGCTGCAGATCTTCAGATTCGAATGCTGCACAAAAGCAAGGGTTTGTATAGCCTACAAATAACTGTTCCGGAATTGGATGTTTGTCCATTTAAAAATTATATCTATGAAACGCCTTCACGATACAAGAGAAATTCCTAGTATGGAATTAACATTTATACATTTTATTTACGTGGTAGAGCCATGCTGCAGCTGTATTAATAGTATAATTGTAGCACGAACGTTGTTCTTTCACGGCTCGACCGAGGAAGGACCACGCTCTCACAGAATACCAAAGTAAAATAGCAGCTTAAACTGCTTTGTTTCGTATGGTAAGTGTAGAGAACCGGAGACCCTTTTTACTGGAAAAGAGGCACTCTATCTTAGTCCTCACAGGTGACAACGCATCTGCATTTTGATTCTATTTTGAAGATAGATGTAGATGTATATGGGTCATAGCCTCCACTTACCATCAGGTGGACTGAGTGCTCGTTTGTCACCCTTATTTTATAAAAAAAATACAAGGCATAACTCAAAATTAAATTTAAAAAAAAACTCCTAAAACTAAAAGAGCTGATAAACTTCAAACGGCTGAAAAGATTTTCTCGAATTATAGCTGAGAACATTCTCAATCAAGTCACTTTTCAAACTAAAAAAAAAAAAACTCTGACGGCTCCGTGGCGCAGTGGCTTAGCAATGAGTTGTTGCGCTGGGGGCCGCGGGTTCGAATCCCGCACGGAACAAGTATTTGTATGGCCTACAAATAATTGTTCCGGGTCTGGATGTTTGTCCTTGTGCAATTTATGTTTGTAAACTGCCTCCACGACACAGGAGAAAATCCTAGTGTGGGGGTAACGTTTTAAAAAAAAAAACAAAAAAAAATAAAACTAAATGTAAATCGGTTCAGCCATTTAGGAGCTATGATGTCACACATAGCCACATGTTAAATATATAACACCCCTATTTTACGTCGGGGTTTTTTTTTTAAATTAAAAGCCACGACCTAAGTTACCTAAAACAATCGCAATAAAATTAATTCATCTAAAGCAAAAATTAAAAATATAATTATAAAGAATATCATTTCACTCATATCGCACACAAATTCCGATTCAATTCACAACCAATTAAAGTAACTTTAATTAACTCGCGAGTTGTCAGTGGGATTGTACGGACAATACATTTATTAATATTTACAATATTAAAAAACTATAATAAATATATAAGTTTTTTTTTCGATGAGCAGGTCTTTTAAGAAGGCCAGAAACAGATGCAATCAGATGGTACGTTCTACAAAACGCCGATTTATCCATAGCAATATACGTAATTCTTCGCCAGCTGATGTGTAGAAATTCCTTAGTTTTCTAGGTGTGGGTAAAACACCTTCTTTGAATTGTGGTTTATCTCTTTCTCACGATGCTTTAAATCTTCATTTTGCTTCTGCTTCTGCATTGGACCTATCAATCCGATCCCAAACAGTCTCTTACATAGCTTCAATTCCGTCTCCGCATATACCAGTCCTTCTTTTTAACCCTGTTGGTCAGGATGAAATTAGAAAGACTCTTCTGGCAATAAAATCCAAGGCTGTCGGTTGCGATGATATTAGTAGAGCCATGATTATTAATATTCTAGAACACATTCTCCCCGCAATTACACATATTGTTAATTTTTCGCTTGACTCGGGTCAGTTTCCGAGTAAGTGGAAAAAGGCTTTCGTAAGACCCCTTCCTAAAGTATCCAATCCTACACTTCCTAATCATTTCCGCTCCATATCAGTTTTACCTTTCCTATCTAAAGTTCTGGAAGCCTGTGTTCATAAGCAAATTTTCAATTTCATATATAAACATAACCTGCTGAGTACTTTAGAGTCCGGGTTTCGTCCTGGTCACAGCACTACAACTGCCTTACTTAAAATAACTGAAGGTATTAGAGAACGAATGGAAAACATGAAAGTTACAGTTGTGGTGCTCGTTGACTTTTCTAACGCTTTTAAGACAGTTGACCATGATATCCTTCTTGCTATCCTTTCTTATTATAGGTTTGCACCGTCAGTCCTTTAATAATTCTCACCTTATCTTCGCGGACGTCAACAGTCTGTCCACGTAGAGCAAATGACTTCACAGTGGGTTGACCTGATTTCTGGCGTACCGCAAGGCGTTATACTTTCTCCTTTAATCTTCTCTATTTTTAGTAATTCCATCACATCTAATATTGATTGTTCGTACCATCTTTATGCTGATGATCTACTATTTAATCTACATTCTGACATTTGTGACATCCATAATGCGATTAACAAATTGAATTCCAATCTCAAGTCAGTCCGTGATTGGTCCATGCGCTTTGGAGTGTCTGTCAACCCTACGAAATGCCAAGCGGTGATTATGGGTAGCTCAAGGATGCTTGCAAAAAAAGATCCCGCTAGCCTACCTCCCGTCTGTTATAATAATTGCCTGATACCGTTCTCTTCCTCAGTTGGGTCCTCTACTGTACGTGTGCTATCTATATGATGTGGGTAAGTGTTTTCATAATGCTAAGTTTCTGATGTACGCTGATGACACTAAAATATATATGAAAATCACTGATTATGTAGATTGCATGAAAATTCAAGATGATCTTGTGCGACTTGGTAACTATTATGTGGTAAATCGTATAGGAGTTAATGTCAGCAAGTGTCTTTACGTTTCTTTCACAAGGAAAAGAGAACCTACAAAATTCAACTACCAAATAAATCACCTTAATATAACTAAGAAAGAATTAGTGAAGGATCTGGGGATATTACTGGATTGCAAGTTAAGCTTCTCAGAACATATTGAAACAATTACGCACTCGGCCTACAAAAGCCTTGGCTTCATCCTACGCGTAAGCAGACCTTTTACTGATATTAACTGTATTAAATTACTTTATTTTTCATATGTTAGAAGCGTCCTTGAATATTGTAGTACTGTATGGAACCCGTATTACATTGTTCATATAAATAACCTAGAACAAATTCAGCACAAATTCATGAGACATTTAAAGTATAGAAATTTTATTTACACTAATAACTATGAAGAGTCTTGTAAATATTTCAATATAATAAGCCTTGAGGATAGACGTACTCTAATGGACATGGCATTTTTGCATGGTTTATGTAATGGAAGTATTGACTGTGTAACTTTAACTGATAGAGTTCTCTGCTTTTGTACTCCGAAACGTAGAACGAGACATACACCTTTGTATGCAGTTGTTAAGACAAAGACAAACTATGCACAAAACTCTCTGGTGAATCGTTTACAAACAGTTTATAATAAAAGATTCCACTCAGTTGATATTTTCCATTTCAGTAAGGATAGGTTTAAAAAGGATGTCTTGAAACTTCTGATGCAGTGAGGTTAGGTAACTCATTAACTCATACACACACACACACTTGTCCTCACAGGTGACAACGCATATGCATTTTGATTCTATTTTGAAGATAGATGTAGATGTATATGGGTCATAGCCTCCACTTACCATCAGGTGGACTGAGTGCTCGTTTGTCACCCTTATTTTATAAAAAAAATACAAGGCATAACTCAAAATTAAATTTAAAAAAAAAACTCCTAAAACTAAAAGAGCTGATAAACTTCAAACGGCTGAAAAGATTTTCTCGAATTATAGCTGAGAACATTCTCAATCAAGTCACTTTTCAAACTAAAAAAAAAAAAACTCTGACGGCTCCGTGGCGCAGTGGCTTAGCAATGAGTTGTTGCGCTGGGGGCCGCGGGTTCGAATCCCGCACGGAACAAGTATTTGTATGGCCTACAAATAATTGTTCCGGGTCTGGATGTTTGTCCTTGTGCAATTTATGTTTGTAAACTGCCTCCACGACACAGGAGAAAATCCTAGTGTGGGGGTAACGTTTTAAAAAAAAAAACAAAAAAAAATAAAACTAAATGTAAATCGGTTCAGCCATTTAGGAGCTATGATGTCACACATAGCCACATGTTAAATATATAACACCCCTATTTTACGTCGGGGTTTTTTTTTTAAATTAAAAGCCACGACCTAAGTTACCTAAAACAATCGCAATAAAATTAATTCATCTAAAGCAAAAATTAAAAATATAATTATAAAGAATATCATTTCACTCATATCGCACACAAATTCCGATTCAATTCACAACCAATTAAAGTAACTTTAATTAACTCGCGAGTTGTCAGTGGGATTGTACGGACAATACATTTATTAATATTTACAATATTAAAAAACTATAATAAATATATAAGTTTTTTTTTCGATGAGCAGGTCTTTTAAGAAGGCCAGAAACAGATGCAATCAGATGGTACGTTCTACAAAACGCCGATTTATCCATAGCAATATACGTAATTCTTCGCCAGCTGATGTGTAGAAATTCCTTAGTTTTCTAGGTGTGGGTAAAACACCTTCTTTGAATTGTGGTTTATCTCTTTCTCACGATGCTTTAAATCTTCATTTTGCTTCTGCTTCTGCATTGGACCTATCAATCCGATCCCAAACAGTCTCTTACATAGCTTCAATTCCGTCTCCGCATATACCAGTCCTTCTTTTTAACCCTGTTGGTCAGGATGAAATTAGAAAGACTCTTCTGGCAATAAAATCCAAGGCTGTCGGTTGCGATGATATTAGTAGAGCCATGATTATTAATATTCTAGAACACATTCTCCCCGCAATTACACATATTGTTAATTTTTCGCTTGACTCGGGTCAGTTTCCGAGTAAGTGGAAAAAGGCTTTCGTAAGACCCCTTCCTAAAGTATCCAATCCTACACTTCCTAATCATTTCCGCTCCATATCAGTTTTACCTTTCCTATCTAAAGTTCTGGAAGCCTGTGTTCATAAGCAAATTTTCAATTTCATATATAAACATAACCTGCTGAGTACTTTAGAGTCCGGGTTTCGTCCTGGTCACAGCACTACAACTGCCTTACTTAAAATAACTGAAGGTATTAGAGAACGAATGGAAAACATGAAAGTTACAGTTGTGGTGCTCGTTGACTTTTCTAACGCTTTTAAGACAGTTGACCATGATATCCTTCTTGCTATCCTTTCTTATTATAGGTTTGCACCGTCAGTCCTTTAATAATTCTCACCTTATCTTCGCGGACGTCAACAGTCTGTCCACGTAGAGCAAATGACTTCACAGTGGGTTGACCTGATTTCTGGCGTACCGCAAGGCGTTATACTTTCTCCTTTAATCTTCTCTATTTTTAGTAATTCCATCACATCTAATATTGATTGTTCGTACCATCTTTATGCTGATGATCTACTATTTAATCTACATTCTGACATTTGTGACATCCATAATGCGATTAACAAATTGAATTCCAATCTCAAGTCAGTCCGTGATTGGTCCATGCGCTTTGGAGTGTCTGTCAACCCTACGAAATGCCAAGCGGTGATTATGGGTAGCTCAAGGATGCTTGCAAAAAAAGATCCCGCTAGCCTACCTCCCGTCTGTTATAATAATTGCCTGATACCGTTCTCTTCCTCAGTTGGGTCCTCTACTGTACGTGTGCTATCTATATGATGTGGGTAAGTGTTTTCATAATGCTAAGTTTCTGATGTACGCTGATGACACTAAAATATATATGAAAATCACTGATTATGTAGATTGCATGAAAATTCAAGATGATCTTGTGCGACTTGGTAACTATTATGTGGTAAATCGTATAGGAGTTAATGTCAGCAAGTGTCTTTACGTTTCTTTCACAAGGAAAAGAGAACCTACAAAATTCAACTACCAAATAAATCACCTTAATATAACTAAGAAAGAATTAGTGAAGGATCTGGGGATATTACTGGATTGCAAGTTAAGCTTCTCAGAACATATTGAAACAATTACGCACTCGGCCTACAAAAGCCTTAGCTTCATCCTACGCGTAAGCAGACCTTTTACTGATATTAACTGTATTAAATTACTTTATTTTTCATATGTTAGAAGCGTCCTTGAATATTGTAGTACTGTATGGAACCCGTATTACATTGTTCATATAAATAACCTAGAACAAATTCAGCACAAATTCATGAGACATTTAAAGTATAGAAATTTTATTTACACTAATAACTATGAAGAGTCTTGTAAATATTTCAATATAATAAGCCTTGAGGATAGACGTACTCTAATGGACATGGCATTTTTGCATGGTTTATGTAATGGAAGTATTGACTGTGTAACTTTAACTGATAGAGTTCTCTGCTTTTGTACTCCGAAACGTAGAACGAGACATACACCTTTGTATGCAGTTGTTAAGACAAAGACAAACTATGCACAAAACTCTCTGGTGAATCGTTTACAAACAGTTTATAATAAAAGATTCCACTCAGTTGATATTTTCCATTTCAGTAAGGATAGGTTTAAAAAGGATGTCTTGAAACTTCTGATGCAGTGAGGTTAGGTAACTCATTAACTCATACACACACACGCACACACGCACACACGCACACACGCACACACGCACACACGCACACACGCACACACGCACACACGCACACACGCACACACGCACACACGCACACACGCACACACGCACACACGCACACACGCACACACGCACACACGCACACACGCACACACGCACACACGCACACACACACACACACACGCACACACACACACACACACACACACACACACACACACACACAAACACACACACACGCACACACACACACACACACACACACACACACACACACACACACACACACACACACACACACACACACACACACACACGCACACACGCACGCACACACGCGCACACACACACACGCACGCACACACGCACACACGCACGCACGCACGCACGCACACGCACACACACACACACACACACACACACACACACACACACACACACACACACACACACACACACACACACACACACACACACACACACACACACGCCCGCATGCGAGGGAGGAGCATACGAGCATTATTTATGTTGAAATTTTTTTTATTTTTCTTGTAATGTTTTCTAGATGTTTAAAAATATATATTTTTAGTCCCAACTACTTTGTCTTCAACATGTCCGTTATAAATTGAAAATACTATTTAAATAATGTAAATCAGTTTTTGGCTATAATTTAAGATCATAAGATGTACGTACGATGTAACAAAGAGCTGTGGATTTTGTTTGAAATAAAATAAAAATAAAAATAAAATAAAATAAAATTAAAAACCTTGGTCTCCATATTGATAGTACTCTGTCCTGGGGGGTTTATATCTTTGAAACATGTCGTAAAGTCTCTGGTTCTTTACGTTCTCTTTATCGCTTGAAAAATTTTCTCCCCTTTAAGACTAAAATTATGCTTGTGCAGTTACTTATACTACCGATCATTGATTATGCAGACGTGTGTTACTCGGATTTAAACCAAAATCTTCTTAATAAGCTAGAGCGCCTACTCAACAATTGCGTCAGATACATTTTCAATCTTCGTAAATTTGATCATATCTCTCACTATCGCTCCCGCTTTAAATGGCTCACTATTAAACAGAGGCGTGACTCTAGAATTTTGCTTGTTCTCTTCTCTATCTTAAATGATCCATCCACACCTTCTTATCTCAAGAAGAAATTTCAGTATCATGTACATGTACATTCATATAATAATAAACTAAGTATCCCACTACATTTTACTAATTTTGTTACTACTACTTCCTTCACCATTCAGGCTGCACTGCTCTGGAACTAGTCGCGGATAGAGTTCCTTTAGGCACTTCACCGCACGTGGACCCCATGGACCGATAGTTTCCACAGCAAATGGCACAAATATGTAGTCATCTCTAGAGACTCATATTTGCACCATTTACTTTGTTTAGCTGCCTCTGATGCTGCCCCGGCTCGTGAATAGAATAGATTTTTTTATTCAATATAGATCTCATGTTAAATTCTTATTGAAAGTCATTTTTTACTCCACCACTGATTCGAAAAAAAAATCTCTGTTCTGGGAAAACCAGTAAAAATCCCAGCAGGACTTTGTAAAGGAAATTTTACATAAATAGTTGTATAAACTATTTACAAAATTTGTTTTAGAAACAACTTGAAAGCAACCATCTCATTCCCAGGGGTTACTATCAACCATGTGTTCATTTATATTATAATAATCCTTTTTATATAGTTTTGTTTAATAAAATATTTAAACTTGGTAATAGAGAGACCTATATTTTCTGGGACTTTAGGTTGTAAATAGCACTAATGACCCTCTTCTGTAAAAAGAAAAGTAGTTTATAAATCAGTCGCATTTGACCATAGCAAAATCCCAAAAGACATTATGGTATGGAAATAACTGAAATAAACTAATCCAACTATCTCAACACTAGTGAGACCTCTAATATTTTTTACAGGATAGGCTGCAGCACTTAGTCTGCTTGCTAGTTTGGATGTATGGGGGTCCCACTGAAGCTTTACGTCGAGAGTGAAAAAAAGGTTGAGAGGGGAATCTAAACGATGAGAAACCGCCAAAGTATCTACGCAAGTAGCATCCCACAATAGAGCTTTATCTATCGTTTAAGGGACTAATGTCATACCGTCAGGTATCTTGCTATCGTTCCTAAATATTCCACAATTCTCCAAAACCAAGAACACGTTTATAGAGTCAAGAGCCCTTCGGATGACATCGTTCAAAGAACCGTGCCGTAAAAATCTACCGGCACTTTTCTTTCATGAAAGTTCGTGGATCCCAAGCTCGTTGCCGCTGCTACCACAGGGGCACTGATTGAGTTAACAAATCACCGCTTCTAGTCGGATTCCTACGGTGATGCGCAAGCTTTCCCCATCAAATAATGTGCCGAGATTTTTTGATGGTGAAGCGTGTAACCAGTAACAATTAGAAGGCTTGCCCGATCTTGGTCACTATGGAAATTATGAAACAAATCTTTCTGTAGACACCATACAAACGGAATATCCTCCTATTTTTATTGGTTAATCGCCAGTGGTACATTCTCGCTGGGAAAGAGCGTTTGCCATATCTGTCCTGTCCTGCCTCCGTAGCAAAGCACAGATCTACTTTATTATTTAACTATATGTTACATAAAAATATAATATGTTAAACAAAAAATCATGTCACTATGCAGGGAAGCAAGGAATACCACCAAAGTTTGTAGGTGAAGTAGCTTGAGTCAAAACTTTTCCATTAAAATTGATCTCATACTTTGTAGAAATTAAATCCTATTATGAAATACTAGCTGGTACCCGGCGCTTTGCTTTTGCTGAAGAAATAATTGTGGAAATATAATTTTAAATTTGAAAAAGTTATATTGTTTAATTAGAAATAATATGACATTCATTGAAATCGAATAATATATAACTTTTATATTTGTTGGTACGACACGCGCGCCATCTACTGTTAGTTAAATGCTATGCCTATAACTTTCGCGCAAGTGCACTCAATAAGTTGACAAAATTTTGCCGCAATCTGATGAACGGTATGGCAGCGCATAAAATACGAATAAATATATATTTTTTTATATATTAGATAAAAATACAATAAATAAGTTTTAGAGATACTTTATTTTAAAATTTACTGTTTAGTGTTAACTATTTTACATGCTTTTATGAATATTTTGTGACGTTTAATCAAACAATACATAAATTTATTACATTAGTTATTACTATATTAGAGAAACAAATAGAAATTTTTGATAAATATAAATTTTTCTAGTTTTTTTTTCTTAGAATAATAATCTGTTATGTTGATAAATGGATTCCCTAAATTTATTTTCGTGTTTTTAATTTAATTTCCCATTTTCTGCCGACTTCCAAAAAGGAGACGGTACTCAATTCGACGCCTATATTTTTTTTATGTGTGTTACCTCATAACTTTTTACTGGGTTGACCGATTACGATAATTCTTTTTTTATATGAAAGCTAATACTTCTCGTGTGGTTTATTTTATCGAGGTCAGACCAACAGTTTTTGAGTTATTTGAGTTATTCTTAATAACTTATATTAAAGTCGGCTGTACAAAATTTTTAATTTTAAATTATAATTGCACGTATTTTTAAGAATGTGTATATTTTTTTTACATTTTCTTTAACAAAGGGTCATTACAGTTACACAGGTATATATCTAATTAATTATGCTGAGCTGTAGGAAGTTTACTGTCAGTAACTTAAGATTTATTAATTCGCGGTTAAAGCTTTTTTTTTCTGCAGACTTCCGAAAAGAAGACGGTACTCAATTCGACTGTATGTTTTTTTTTATGTGTGTTACCTCATAACTTTGTACTGGGTGAACCGATTTCGATGAATCTTTTTTATATGAAAGCCAATACTTCTCGTGTAGTCCCATATGAATTTGATCAAGGTCAGACTAATAGTTTTTGAGTTATTCTTAATAATTTATATTGAAGTCGGCAGTACAAAATTTTTAATTTTTAATTATTTATAATGAAATTGCAGTTTGTACTGCCGTCATTGGGGCCTATTGGACATCTATAACTAAATTTAAATAAAGAGGGCTATAGATGCGATCATACTTCTGAAAACTAAGATGGAATTCCTCACGTTCTGTAATTATACTGGTTCTATATACCATTCAGACTCAAATACAGCAAATATTTTGGACTTTATAGGGGACATAGAGTAAATAGGAGATAAAGTTGCAGCCTATATACGTCCCGCTGCTGGGCACAAGCCTCCTCTCATCTCTGAGAGAGTTGTGGGGCAAGGAAATATCCGCCGCGCTGCTCCAATGCGTGTCGGCGAACTTCACATGTCTTCGAGATATATTTATTTTTTTCTCAGACATGCAGGTTTCCTCACGATGTTTCCCTTCACCGCCGAGAACGTGGTCAATCGGCACTTAAAATTGTAATTAACAATTTCATTGGTGCCGGCGGGGATCGATCCCGGATTGTTCGCAGTGTGTAACTCATAGCGAGCGCTAGTCATCTGAGCTACCACGGTTCAAATAGGACATAAAAGAAAATAATTATTTCGTTTGTCAGACGTAAATTAAACTATCCTTTCAAAAAGATGTTCCTCTGATAACGAAAGACACGGCGAAAAAGATTCAAGTATTATTTTGTCATTTACACAATAAAATATTTTGAAAAATAAAAAAAAAACAGATCAGTAGGCGCCAGCCACCAAAGATATATTTACGTAGCATTATTTAATATAAATATAAACAAAAACCATTCAGTTTATCAATTTTTGGTAATATATCAAAAATCATGTTAAGATAAAATACAGATCCTGATCACTCCTGACATTGCAATCAATTCCGCACAGACAGACAGACAAAAAATTCAAAAACTTTTATTAAATCCAATTGTGCTTGACTTAAGCGCATTTAAACAATTACGTATAATATGATTTTACCTAGATTTTTTAAAGTAGTTTAAATACACACAAATTTTAATTAATAACCGTATTTCTATACTTTAAATTTTCCGAAAATTTTAAGTCAAACTTCAATTAAAAAAAGTTTGGAAATTCCAAAAGTGCACGAATCATAATGATCATATAGCGAAAAAAATGTAAACGGTAGTTCTATTCGTCAAAGTGTTCAGTCACTGAAGTACACTTTCAAGTCACTGCGTCAATTCCGGAGGTAAGGTCTATTTATAACTAACAAAATCAACCCAAACTCGGCACATCTAGTTCTACTCTTCGAGGATTTCCAGCGACATTCATCGAAGTACACTTTCAGGTCACTCTCTCAATCCGGAGGAAGAGGCGGATTAAATGTCGACTGCGCCTTAGGCTAGGCTTGTATCTCATTGGCGCCCTAAATTTATAATGAGCCAAAGGTAGAATATACTTCCCCTCTCCTACGCATGCGCGCTGCACATCTTGCCCCACTTTTAGACGAGACGGCTATGCTCGGAGTTTCTCTGCGTGATAAACTCAGAAATGAGGATATCCACAGTAGAACCAAAGTCACCGACACAGACCAAAGAATTAGTATGCTTAAGAGGCAATGGGCCAGCCATATAGATCGAAGAACCGACAACTGATGGGGAAGAAAGGTTCTCGAGTGGCAGCCTCGTACCGGCAGGCGAAATGTAGGGCGTCCCCCGCTGGATGGAGTGACGACCTGGTAAGACATACAGGAAGTCAATGGATGCAGGTGGCTCGGGACCGTGATTTATGGCATTCCTTGGGGCCTATGTTCAGCAGTGGACTTGTGAAGGGTTGTAATGATGATGATGAAATAAAGATTTTAGAGACAATATTTTTTCTAAGAAATAAAACTTTGAAAACCTAATTGAAATCCATCCAGTAGTTTTTCCGTGATGCGTGCACAACTTCAAACCTCTATTATTTTATTTATGTAGACTATACCTAAACTTCTATGACTATACTTTATCGTACCTGGCATTGAGCGCGAAACTCACTACTACTAATAACCTCGTAGTAGGCAATGTGTTAATATTGTAATTATTTTTATCTTACAACAAAGGACTGCTTGATATAAAGGCCTATTTGCACAGGTTAGCAAACATTCTACAGTAATTAATTCAGGCGCTCGGCCCATAATTTGAAAACATTGATTAACTCAAACATGAGAAAACGCAGCTCATGGCGCTTTTATAATGCCTCATATGGGTGGTAGGACTTCTTTACTGCCAAAAAGTACTACTGAGTACCCTCTTACCTATTTCGGTGGCTAAATAACAGTACTTGCACTGATGTGTTCCGGCCTAAAGAAAATACAGAGCCAGAATAATTACAAACTGTGACGCATTATGTCTCGGTCCCCAGAGGTGGCAACGAATATTGGGCCTTCTTTGTTGGGGATGGCATCAGGACTCTTAGACTGCAGTAACCATTTCCATCAGGTGGACTGTTGAACTGTTAGTTTGTTTATCGCTTTGTTTTTATATATGAAAAAAAAACTTTTCTCTGATGCCGTTCATAGATTCCACATAAGGCGAAACTTTGGAGGATTTTTTTTTCTTTACTATTATACACAATATAGGTTTAATAATGTGCCATCTAGTGGTAGCGTAAGGCAATCTATTACCGTATATCAACCCGTGGATGTCATAAGAGGTGACAAAGGGAAACTATAACAGCAGTATCTTCCTGATACAACTCAATAATATTAATAAAAAAACTGTAGCTGCGTACTACGTTGCCAATCCAGGTGGGTTGTGTTTGACTAGGGTGACAGCTAGGGCTCCCGCCTTGTAGTGGCGAGGGGGGAGGGGGGGCTTAGTAGCCGTGGCCTGGTCACCCGCGGTCAACGAAGAGGAACCCACTTCGCAGGCCCGAGGTGTGTGTTGGTGGAATGCGGCGAGAGGGATGTGTACCCCTACCGCTACAGCCGAGATGCAGTGTTCAAATCGCAATGCGCCACTTATCCTTCGCGGTCGAAACTTGATTGGTAGCGGAGTCACCAGAGCAACCAGATCCGCCGCTGGAGTCGGGAAACCTAGTGCTTTCGATTCCTCGTTGTTCATGACCTCCGCGTACCGGACTCGGGGGCAACCGTTACGCAGGTGGAGTAAGAGGCCGAGAACGAAGGCGCTGTGTGTACCTGGTGCGCCTTACCTGAGAAGGAAAAGGGGGAGGAGAAATCCTTCCCGGGGGGAGGGGGGCTGTCATGTGGCGGCGGTCGCTGGCGGGGAAAGCATTCCCATGGCCCTGCTAAAATGCGGCGAACACAATAGGGTTAAAGTCGGTGCAAGCCCGACATAACCCGTTCTTGCCCCCGGGAGGTGCGTAGACCATGTCAAATAACCCATGTAAAAAAAGAGAATTGTAGCAGCTATAGTTATTATCCGTCTTATGTGGTATATAACTGCATAAATAGGTCTATGGCCCTTATATATCGACGTTCAGTAGTGAACTTGTATAGGCTGTCATTACGATGCTAATGATGATGATGATGCCTTCATTACAGCCTATCGATATTCCACACTATTTGACAAAGTTGATATTATTGAGTTTTAAACAATTGTTGTTGAACGATAAACAATTAGATCCTTTTTGCTCGTGAGCAAAGAGATAATATATCACTGTAGTATTTGATGACATATTAGAGAAATGATATATATTATAGTGGACTGTCTTCTTCATCATAATTAATATCGACCCCCCGTAAAATCCACTTGTGGATATGGGTGTGCGGTACGTAACACATTCGGCACACATATATTTTTATTTGAACCGATTAAAATCACATAGATTTATTTATATAAAATGGATCATGGTGGTTCCCATATAATGAAATAAGCTTCTTAAGGGTGAAACAGAAACAGAAACATAAACTTTTTTATTCAACATAGATTGTAAATAATACTTATTGAAAGTTACTCTTTTGTTTAATTACCACTGGTTCGAAAAAAAGCCTTTGTCCTGGGAAGAATCAACAAGAAACCTAGCGGGACTATATTTTAAATAACAGCTTACAATCGTGTATGTTACACAAATTAACAACACAACAAATTAGAAATTTTTTCCAGCGGTTATTATCATCCATAAATTCTTTAATATTATACAAACTTACTTAAATAAAGATTTTTATTTTTGAGCAGGTCAAATTTTGTATATTTTCTGGAATTTTGTTGTAAAAGCGTATACATCGCCCCAAGAATGAATTACTGACTCGATGGAGTCCAGTAACTGATACTACTAGCTTGTGTCTGTTCCTAGTATTTACAGAATGAATATCATTTATTTTTGTAAAGTTACTTTTATTTTTATGTACGTACATTACATTTTCGTAAATGTATCGAAAGGCCAAAGTTAAAGTATTAATTTCCTTAAATTTTTCTCACAGCGACTCTTTATGCTATAAATCATAAATTGCTCTTATGGCCCTCTTCTGTAAATTGTAGTGGAAAATACGGGATCAATATTTAATTGTAACAATTTAGTCAACATTTTTGTGATATTTCACAATTAACTCAAAGGTAAAAAAAAAGTATAAAAGAATTGTGTGAGGTTATTTCAGATTATGTTTCATGCCTATTACTACTGCCCCAGCAAGGACAGACAAGAGTTACGCTCAAAATCTATTAAAAAGTCGTAGTCCTCGCTGCTCCAGTTGGAGTTGCACTCTGTTTGTTTATCGTCAACGGTCAAAACTATCGAAAAAATGTTCGTGAACTATCACTAGCACCGTCAAGACGGCCGTCACGCAAATAGTGGCAAAATTTTTGACATTACGGCGTCAAATACCGCTCTCTAGGAAACCACGCTGTTTTGTTTATATAGAAAACGTTATAGTGCCGTCATTCACGGCTTTATTACGACATCGTGTAGCGACACCACAATCCTAGGAAACCAGAGGTTTAACAATGACTTCGGAAGCTATTATGTGGAAACAATTACGTTCTTCAGTTTGTACTTTTAATGAAAATCTTAATTTTGTCATTTATATTTTCATTGCGTTTTTATGACTACAATTTTCTTTTCTTAAATATAAATACTGTCTTAAACGATTCCTTTGATCTAATTTATAGTCAATTGGGCAACATGCTTGTGTGAGAAACCGTCTATCCCTTCAAAGTACTTTCGCTTTTATTATATTGTAAAACACTAAATACTAGTGTATAAGTTTATTAGTTTATTTTATTAAATTATTTGTTTATTATATCCCGTGCTATTGTGTTTCTTAAATACGTTACTTGCTCTTTTCAGAGCAAGTCCCTGTTCTTCTGAGAACAGGGATCTGTTTCTTGGATTAAGAGCGTCCCGTTCTTTTCAGAACGGTGATCCCGCCCTTACTGTTTGCGATAAGACCGTCCCATTCTTTTGAGAACGGTAACCCCCTGTCCCTCGTAGTAGAAACATCTCCAAAAATGTCCTCGCAGGACTTAATAGGTTCAATTTTCGAAGTTTTCTCTAGGTTTGCTAATGACCGGAACGCTATTACAGCATCCCTCTCAGCCCTTCTGGCTCCTCCCGCCGTTCAGGCACCGCCGCCCGTTATTTCGGACTACCTCGCGTCTCGAAACTCGTTCGCGCCGCTAGAAATCGACATGGAGTGCTCTCACTCCGACTCCGCGTCGTCAGTATCTGCCTCCCGGAAGAGGCCTGCTAAGAAGTCTAACACCAGGACATCGGTGTCCTCTGACTCCGATGATACCGGTGACTCTAACACGTCTTACACCACGGTATCGTCAAAGCGCGCAGCGAAGCGCGCCGCGAAAAACCGTTCGCCCCCCGTCTCGGCGGCCCGTGCCGCTCCCTCTACAACCGCAGCCCCCGCCGCTGCCGCGTCTCCTTCCGCAGCCCCCGCCGCTGCCCCGACCCCGTTAGACATAGTAGCGCCGTCGAAGCCGGCTTCACGTTGCGCTCCGCAACTCGCTAAAAAGCAAGTCCCGCCCCCTGTCTTCTTAAGAGACAAAACAGAATTTACACGTCTTAGCAAAATCTGCTACGATTCGGGAATAAAATATGACCAAGCGACGAACATGGGCGTCGCCATTAAAATAGTGCCGCAGTCAATAGACGATTTTCGCAGCATTACTAGACTGTTTACGAACGAACGTGTGTCTTACCATACATACGCTCTCCCGGAAGAGCGTAAAGTTAGAGTAGTCATCCGAGGAGTCCCATTTGAGCTCTCCAACGAAGAAATCCTTGAGGACCTTAAGTCGCAAGGATTTCCAGTTGAGGCTGTGCATAAAATGCACAGCAGAACCGGGTTGAGATACCCAATAATTTTAGTCATCTTAACAAACGTTCCGGAGGCGAAAGCCATCTTTCGACAACTACGCACCGTGTGCGGCTTGTCGGGAGTTAGAGTTGAGCCACCGCATAGGCGCGGTTTCCCGGCGCAGTGCCATCGCTGCCAGCTCTATGGGCATGCGGCGGCCAATTGCTCCGCTTCACCCAGGTGCGTTAAGTGCCTTGACCCGCATACCACTAAGGAATGCCCCCGGCCCAAAGATGCCGTATCCCCACCCGCGTGCGTCCTGTATCAACAGACAGGCCACCCGGCAAGTTATAGAGGATGCCCGTGCGCTCCTCGTCCTCGCTCAAATAGGCAGATCCCACCGCCGGTAAATGACCGTTCATTCCCGGCATTGTATGTTAGGAAGCCCCGTCAGGGCTTGTCCCAGCCGCCGCAGGGCTTCGCACGACCCCCTCAGGGTCCCGTTAGACCACCGCAGGCGCCCATTAGGCCACCTCCGGGCTTTTCAAAGCCTTCGCAGGCTCCAGTATTTCCCTGGGGCCCAAAAAAGGTTGACCCACCGCGGGCAACCTCCTTCGCTCCTCAAGCGACAACACAACAGCCATCAATGGTCGATGACCTTAACACGGTTTACGCCGCGATAAGGAACATCGACATTAATGAAATTGCAGTGTTAGCGAGTAAATTGCGCGCTGCTAGGTCCCCTCAGGACCGCTTATTAGCTCTCGTAGAGCATAATAATCTATTGCGCTCATTGTAAGTTAAGTTAACTTAATTAACTTAACTTCACAATGGCAGAACCATCTGTTATGCCTATAAGTCACGGACGTATAAAGCCTAAAGGGTTATCGCTTATCTCTTTTAACATTCGCGGATTACGTAATAACCTTCCAGAGCTTAAGCTTTTCCTTAGAGATCGCGTAGCCGATTTTCTCCTCTTACAGGAAACCAACCTCAAATATAAGGACACTAAAGGCTTTTCTATTAATAATTATTCTCTTCTTCGTAATGACAGGGACGACCGCCGAGGCGGCGGAACGGCCGTTTATAACAAGAGGACATTACATTGCTCTCATATTGATACGCCACAGCTTACCAATATGGAAGCTACGATATGCAGGTTAGCTATGACGGGACATCAGTCTTTAGTCATAGCCTCCTGTTACATTCCCCCTGGAAACGACCCCCTCAAAAAAGATTTCAAGTCTATATTATCGCTAGGCAATTCAGTCATTATGTTTAGAGATTTTAACTCTAAACATAATGAATGGAAATGCTGTGCAACTAACCGTAGTGGCAAGAAACTGCTTGAAATAACGCAGTCTCTTGACATTACAGTCCACAGTCCACTCGGTGCCACTCACTATCCCGATGTCACCGATTATGCCTCCGATATACTAGATTTTGCGTTACTCAAAGGAGTTTCACTTAACCTCAGGTCAATCGAGACACTAGACGATATAGGATCCGATCACCGACCGGTCTCCCTTATTCTTGGCCATCAGCCACCCCCCATAACAACAACGAAAACGTTTACTAATTGGAAAGGTTTCAAGGATTCTCTAGCGAAAGCTATAGACTCTCAGGACTCCCCCACCTACCTAGCGTCGGACTTAGACTTAGACAGTCCTGAAAAAATCGACACCGCGGTCGATTCACTATCAACACTCATTAAATCCTCCCTTAAGGAGAATGAAAGGGTCGTACCGGTTGCTAATAATAGTGGGCTTCCCCTACATATTAGCAACCTATTAAAAGCTAAAAAAGCTGCTTTCCGGAGAGCAGCAAAATATCCCACCCCCGAATATAGGTACACGGCGAATGGTCTTCAACGAAAACTCCGTTTCCAACTCTCCGAACTTCGAGACCTCCAAAGGAGTGAACTCATGGAGAATATATCTCCCTCACATACAGCGTACTATAAGATGGCTAGAGCCCTTCGTATAGACGCTACAACTCACACTCCCCCTCTCTCTCGCCCCGACGGTACGGTTGCCTTCGAGGACGACGAAAAGGCTGAGTGCTTCGCAGATAGCATTGCCAAACAATGCTCTCCTAGCTCTCAACCTGTCGACCCCTCACATATTCAGGAAGTGGAGGATGAGGTCCGCCGTCGGAACTCACCCCCTACAACCTCTGACCCCATTACTGTGTCCAATGATGAGATCTCGTCCCTCATCAAAGGACTTAAGCCCAAAAAAGCTCCGGGCGCGGATGGCATCTCCAACCAAGCCCTTAAACACTTTCCAGAGCAGGTGTTAACCCTCTTAGCTATTATTTTCAACGCCTGCTTCAATCTTAGCTACTTTCCAACAACGTGGAAAGAGGCAACTGTCATTGGTATTCCCAAGCCAGGCAAGCCTCTTAACCTCTCCTCCAGTCATCGTCCCATTAGCCTCCTCAAGGCGATGGGCAAGCTCTTTGAAAGAGTCATTCAAAATCGAATGAGGCGCTATCTGTTTCCCACAGACGGTGACCCTATTGTCATCCCCACCAATTTGGTTTCCGAGCGAAACACTCCTGCCCCCAACAAGTTCACCGCATTGTGGAATACATCCTCAGCGGTTTTTATCCTCGTCGACATAAAACCATCGCGGTCTTTTTCGACATCGCCAAAGCCTTCGACCGAGTTTGGCACGAAGGCCTTATATTTAAACTATACAGAGTAGGTCTCTCCGATCGTCTAGTACGTCTCGTGGCCTCTTACTTACAACATCGTACCTTTCGTTTTAGATACGAAGGCACGCTCTCCTCACAGAGATCCATCAAAGCTGGTGTTCCTTAGGGATCAGTACTTGCTCCCCTCCTCTACATCTTGTACACCAACGACATTCCAATCTCGTCGAATGGTATACAGCTCTCCCTATTTGCAGATGACACTGCCCTTAACTTTAAAGGTCACACACTTCCTTTCGTAAGGAACAAGATCCAAAAGTCAGTCGATGACCTAGGAGCTTGGTTCCAAAAATGGCGCATCGATGTGAACCCGGATAAGAGCTCCGCAGTTCAATTCGATTGGAAACGACGCCGAGTCAAAATCAATAAAAATATCCCACCGATACATATGTTAGAGTCCACAGTTCCCTGGCATACGTCTGCTAAATATTTAGGTGTCACCCTTGACACAAGGCTTACTTTCGAGCCTCATATCAAAAGAGTCACCCGTCTAGCACGGTTTTATCTAGGTAGGCTTAACAGTATGTTAGGTCGGCATAGTAAAATGTCTCTAAGAAATAAGCGAACCCTCTATAAGGTTTGTATACGACCGGTAATGTCTTACGCGGCCCCTATTTTTGCACACGTAAACTCTAAAATCTTAAACGAACTTCAAATAGTACAAAATCTCTTCTGTCGTCGAGCTACGAACGCACCTTGGTACGTCCGTAATGCCGACCTTCATAGGGATTTAGAAATCCTAACAATACAACAATTTATCAAAAACCTTTATGAAAACTTCTTCAAAGTCTCAGAGTCGCATAGTAACACATTAATTCGTGAGGCAGCTACTTATGCAGCCCCACTACCCTCCCGCTATCGTGTCCGTAGGCCGAGAAACTCTCTCTCGGATCTGCCAAACAAACTGTCAAACGACTTGAACCGCCTCCTGGCGGCTCAGTCAAATTCATAATTAAATTTTCATAATTAATTGTATTCATAATTAAAATGCCTTCGTAGGCACTCCCTCAGCGGCTTATAGCCGCCTGCGCCCTCTTTTTCCCAAAAGAGGGTCGCTTTACGACACGGCATGTGCAGCTTTAAACAGCTAGTTGTCAGTCCCCAAAGGCGGTTTTTAGGGGGTATCACTTAGGCTCCCCAGTTAGGTGTGAGTCCCCTATAGCCACGATGGATAGCCTATCGTGGTATGCGTAATGCATTTTCCGCCTCCCTACGTAAAGGGTAGCCCATTTCCAACTGCTTCGGGCGCAAAAAAAAAATTTGTAAAAAGACACCCAAGTTTTTACATCAAAATCATAGACGCGCCCCGACACAACGTACCTCGCTATAAGAATAACCTTTTGCAACCAAAATCTAAATTAAAATTACACAGTACAGGTCCTTACCCGATGTCAATAAAAATTTATAATAAAATGCCGGAATACATAAAAGCCGAAACAAATATTAATAAATTCATTAGATTTTTAAAAGCTATACTCATTAAAAAAGTTATTATTCAATTAATGAATACATGGAGGAAAATAATTTTTAAGTGTCTGCCCCGCTCCTGTTCATTGCTATGCCTTTCGAGGTGCATGTGATTGTTAGAACTTGCATGTTTTGTTTAGTCTCTAAGTCACATGTAACGCAATTTGTGAATAAATAAATAAATAAATAACCGCAGGAGTATTGAGGTGCATAAGAAACAGGGACCGCATGCATAAAAACGTCAAACGCAATCCAAATAACATGATACTGGAAAAAACTTATAAACGTTACAGAAATTTTTGTACTAATCTTGTTAAAAATCTCAAGAGAAACTACGAGAGATCTGAATTTGCTAATGCTAAGAAAAGTCCTAAAAAAACATGGGAGATCATTAAAAACGTTACTTATACAAATAAAGTAACCAATCCACCATTAGAACCTTTAAACTTGCACGATAATGCTAAAGTATCTGTTGATGCCGTAAATTCATTTTTCGCAAATATAGGGAAAGAACTTGCAAATAAAATTAAATCAAATTTAAAATTAACTGACTTACCAACTAACTTCTTGCACTCTCCATCACATTCTATGGTTATCCTCGAAATTGATGAAGACGAAGTAAATGATACTATTATGAGCCTACGAAATGATACTGCTGTCGGGTGGGATGGTATACCATCCCAAATATTTAAATCAAGCCCAGTTCTTACACTTATCATTACCCACCTATGTAACTTGGCGGTATCCTCTGGGAAGTTTCCTATCGCCTTGAAAAAGGCAATTGTACATCCCATTTATAAAAGTGGGGACAGAGGCAGTGTCACAAATTATCGTCCAATTTCTGTATTGCCAACTCTGTCTAAAGTATTTGAGCGTATACTAAATCGCCATTTAGTTCGCTTTCTCGAATCAAATAGCTTAATCTCAAAAAATAAATTCGGCTTTAGAAGGTCTAGGTCTACCGAGGATGCTGTTGCTTCCCTAGTTGGGCATGTAGTCACCAAACTAGACGAAGGTAGGAAATGTCTGGGTATTTTCCTTGACCTTTCTAAGGCATTCGACACTGTCTCTGTCCCAGTACTGTTAAATAAGTTGGAAACACTAGGTGTTAGGGGTCGTATCCTAGAAATATTTTCTGATTACTTATCAGGTCGGACGCAGTGCACAAAAATAGGTTCTTTCGTCAGCAAACAAGAATCCCTTGAATTTAGTGTCCCTGAAGGTAGCATATTAGGGCCCACGTTATTCCTGTGCTACATAAACGAGCTTTGTGACTTACCTCTATCTCATTGCCGCATTGTTACTTATGCTGATGACACGGCCCTTATTGTTTCTGGGAACAACTGGTCCGAAACAATTAACATAGCAGAGAATAATTTTAGTATTATTATGACATGGCTAAGTCGTAATCTCCTAACCTTAAATATAGATAAGACTAAATTAATAACCTTCTCTATAAAACCCTCTGCACAACCATCAAGCGAGTTTTTCGATATGTGTGCTAACAATTGCTCCAGTGGGACTTCTCGCTGTAATTGCCCAAAATTGCAAAGAACCCATACCATTAAATACTTGGGTATTCAATTGGATAATTGTTTGAACTTGTATAGTCAAGTAGAATCCTTTGCAGGTCGGTTACGCAACCTAATCTATATCTTTAAAACTTTACGTAGCTCTGCGGATGCCGACATCCTGTCATCTGTGTACACCACCCTTTGTGAATCAATCATAACATATTGCATCCCGATATGGGGTTGTGCCTCCAAGACTACCTTCATTAAAATTGAGCGCGCACAGAGAGCAGTGCTAAAGGTTATGCATAGGCGGCCTTGGAGATACCCGACCACACAATTTTATATGGATTGTAATGTACCTACAGTTAGGCAACTTTACATCCTTCGCACCATTCTGCGTCTACATTCAACTGTACCTCTAAATAGTTCTTCCACGCCAAGGAGGCGTCAAAAAGCCGCATGTCCTGTCAAAATATGTAGGACTTCTTTTGCTATAAAGCAATTTTCCTTCTCAAGCTCGCGGTTATACAATAAACTCGACAAAAAGTTACAGATAAATAAGTTCAATGCCTATGAAGTTAAAAAAAAGGTAATTTCGTACCTTAATGAATTAAATTATAATGCCACTGAAGCTTTAATATCCTAAACCTATAAACTGTACCCACTATCACGCACACAAGACACACAATCACTTTCACACACACACACAAACACACACAAACACACACACACACACACACACACACACACACACACACACACACACTCACACACACACACGCACACACAAACACACACATATTATCCCATACATATTCATCACTGAACTATTATTTTTCTTTAACTGCCTGTTCTTAAACTTATTACCATAATGTAATCACCAATTAAATCAACTATGCTGTTTTAAAAATATCTTATAAAGAGCCGAACCACCGACTTTCATAACACAGGTTACCCTAGCATGAAAGTCAGGAGATCAACTTATTTCTATGTCACTTAGGCTAGCCATCTTGTTACAATTAATCTACAATTACATTGTATTAAGTTTAAGGCTTTATTTGCCAATAAAAGTTATTATTATTATTATTATTATTATTATTATTATATCTAATAAAACGAAGCCAAACTTTGCGCATCTAGTTCTCCTCGTCGAGGAGGTCCAATAGCAATCATCAAAGTACACTTTCAACTTATTCTATCAAGTCCGGAGATAAGGTCTCATTATAACTAACAAAACGGGGCCAAACTCGGCACATCTAGTTCTACTTGTCGAGGAGTTCCAGTAGCAGTCTTCAAAGTACAGTCTTAAGTCACTCTAACAAGTCCGGAGGTAAAGTCTCATCATAACTAACAAAACGAGCCCACACTCGGCACGTCTAGTTCTCCTCGTCGAGGAGTTCCAGTAGCAGATACCGACATACATTCAGTTCTATAAGGTACAAGACGTATAAGTATGTTTACATATAAATCCAGCGTGCTTCTAGCGAAACAAAATATTGAATATAAAAATAATAATGAAATCTACCTTGCTACTTTGTGTTTCTTACTACTTACTAGTTTGTGGAATATTTTGTAGTTCTACGGCGATCAATATTATTCTGCACGAACCGCTGTAAGGAACGACCACTCATGATGGCATTTGAGCCCGGAGTAAATAAAGCACTCTGCGGCCTATTTACTAAAGTAAATTAATACAAGGCTCTCAAACCACCGAAAATTTCGCCATTTCTTGGCCGAAAAAAAATTATAACTAAACAAAACAAATTTAAATTGCTATGTACATTCCATGGCTTCCCACATGATAGATGAAGAATTTTAAATATATATTAAGTTGAACAATTGATATATTCAAAAGTAATCGTGCTTACCCCGCCACGCGGACTTGATAAATCCACACCATAAGCCACCAAATATCCCTTTTTTATGTAAAAATAGTAATTAATATATTAAAAAAATATTAATAACTTCAACAATTATCTATTGTTAATATGCTTTCTATATAACTTATATGCATAACATGATTGCCAGATGCGGATGTGCTGTTCTCACAGCGCTCGGTTCGCAAAGCACTCCTCTCCCTGGACATCCAGAAGTCGAGTGGGTCTGACGGAATCCCCCCAATTGTACTGAGCACGTGTGCTCCGGAGTTGGCACCGGTCCTAACGCGTCTTTCCGGTACTCCTACTCCCAAGGCGTAGTCCCAAATTCATGGAAGACAGATTTTGTCCACCCGATCCCTAAAAAAGGCGACTGCTTAGACCCGTCCAACTATAGGCCTATGGCGATCACCTCCTTGTTCTCCAAAATAATGGAATCCATTATTAAAAGGGTGACACCTTACCCTATAAAAAATAATTAAAAATTAAAAATTTTGTACTGCCGATTTCAATATAAGTTATTAAGAATAACTCAAAAACTATTGGTCTGATCTTGATCAATTCATATGGGACCACACAAGAAGTACCAGATTTCCAATAAAAGAACAATTATAGAAATCGGTTCACCCAGTAAAAAGTTATGAGGTACACTCAAAAAACATTCACTCGAATTGAGTACCGTCTCCTTTTTGGAAGTCGGCAGAAAATATATAGCATTAAAAAACGCGTGAAAAGTATTTTTTAAAAAGTCGATCTCTCAAAAATTATATAAATCTGACAAAGAGAATTAATTACGTCCTGGGTGTTATAAGATGAGACTTAAGAAAATATGGTCTTATTATCTCAATAATTTTACATTCAACTTTTGCAACTTAAATATATTTAATAGTTTTATTTTTATTTTCGAATTAAGTGAACTGTGGCAAACGTTTGGCAAATTACCCCATAGAGTGCCTCATAGATGGAACAATAGTTTTATTATCTAATTTATTTTAAGAAATGTATAGTATGTCGTTGCTCGTAGAGGGATATTTGCCATAGTTTCCACGTTTGGCAGGTGGGTTCGGCAGCTTCAGTGTTAAGTTATACGAGGGTGATACTGAAAGTTCTTAGAAAACAAAAAACTGAACAAACTAGCAAGTTATTAGTTTTATTATACCTTTTCAAAATAGTGTCCATTTACATCAATACATCGCTGTATCCGATGGAACCACTGAGAAAAGCACTTTGCCCACTCGTCCTTAGGTGTCTCTTCGACGGCATTTCGAAACGCAACCACTGCTTCCTTGGCGTCCATAAAACGTTTACCTTGAAATTTTTCTCTTATTTTCGGAAATAATTAAAATTCACAAAGTGCCAGGTCAGGGCTATACTGGGGCTGACCCAGTAATTCTACTTTTGACGTCACCAAGTAGTCCATTGGTTGCTTGGCGGTGTGTGACGAGACGTTGTCGTGGTGAAGGAGTATCCTACTACGAGGTTGTTTCTCCCAAACTTTTTCCAAGACATCTGGCAAACAGTTGTTAGTGTACCACTGTGCAGTAACTGTTTTTCGATCCTCTAAAACAATTGTTGCGTAATGACTTGCCCTTCCGAAGATGAACGGCCACCATCTTTTTTCCCACGCTTCGGCCTCTCTTTACTTTAGTTGGCAACTTCTCGGAAGGAAATACCGACACAGCAGACTGTCTCTTAGTTGTAGGATCATAACAATAAATTCAGCTTTCGTCACCCGTAAATATGTCGAACACAGCATTTGAGTCACCTCCGTTAAATCTTTGAACAATTTCACGACACCACTCAACACGATGGAGTTTTTGGGCCTCTGTCAAATTATGAGGTAACCACCGGGCACAAAGCTTCCTGACCGCTAAATGTTCATGAAGGATTTTGTGCACTTGATTCATACCGATGCCTAAGCTTGTCCAAATTTGTTGATATGTCACTCTTTTGTCAGTCTTTATCATACGCCGCAAAACACTGATATCATCTTCAGCCTTTGCCGTAGAATGCCGTCCCTCATGCAGATCATCAGTGAGATTAGTGCGACCACGTTTAAAGTCTTTAAACCAATTGTGAACAGTGGCCAATCGAAATCTATTGTAACTTTCTTGTTGACTTCATTGACATCGAAAGTCATAAAAATTCATTGTACGAAAGTTTTTTCGCGTTAAATTCATGCTGACGTGACACAGACGATTTTCAATTTGCCGCCAAATCGTAAACAAATGACAAATTAATAAAATACATACACAATAATATAGGCAAAGAGTTCCATTTTCAAAATTTGAACTTATTTTTTTATCATATCGTTTACAAGTGGCCAGTTCTAAAAACTTTCAGTGTCGCCCTCGTAATTAGGATCTCTTGGTTTGTTTCTCTCTGTCGCCTCTTAAGACACCCACTGGACGATATGCACAAAAAATATATATTAATACTACGTAAAATGGGGTTGGATAATCTTACACTGCCACTACGTTATTATATTCGTATTATTAGTATACGCATAAAGTAAGATTACAACTCTCTTTATATTTCTAAAACAGTCCGCGTAAATCCATTAGACAGCAAATATTTTGTTTAAAGTTTCTCTAAAGTAACATACATGCAAGTTTGAGTCCTCCGAATAACAATATAAAGTTCATGTAAGTATAATATTTAAACTCAATCCCGTGAGAGCGGCTTGCTATACAATGACCACTAATGCAACCGAACAAGCAGTAGTAAATCACGCTCAGCGTTTTGCTACGTTCACTATATTTCAATTGGGAATAGTTTTGGACAGCTTTTAGCTGAATGTGAATTAATGATGTGACAATAGTTGTGGTTTTTAACCAAGTTCAAAAAACCAGATGTTACTTTAAACGACGCATAGTATATTTTTATATGTATGTGTTCGTGTATCGCTTACGGCTGCATATTCGTATTTGAACTTCTTCTATATAAACATAATAACCGAGAAGAAACTGCACATTAAACAATCTAATATGTAAAATAGCTAAAAGAAAAAAAAGGAAAAAGAACGACTGCCGCTATTGATTGCGTCCACACCCAAATAATATTTTTAATATCATTTTTTGGGTTCCGTATCCAAAGGGTATCCAACGAGACCCTATTACTAAGCCTCCGTTATCCGGCCGTCCGTCCGTCTGTCGGTCTGTCTGTCAGCGGGCTATATCTCGTGATTCGTAATAGGTAGGCAGTGGAAATTTTCACAGAATATGTATTTCTATTGCTGCTATAAAAAAAACTATTAAAATTAAAATAAATTAAAAATAAAAAGGGCTCCCCTACTAGAAATGTGTATTACGATGGTACTGAACCCTTCATACGCGAGTCCGACTCGCATTTCACCGGTTATTGATTGAAACAAACTCAAGACCTAAACATATAATATCTTATAATTGTTTTATGATATTTTATAATATTATAATATTTTAAAATTGTTTTACCGTGTAGTGACGGTGTAAGAATATCCACTATCCCATATCATCCCGTGAGTGTCGTAAAAGGCGACAGGGAGAAACAAATCAGGAGATGGGCAGCAGTGTCTTGCTAATAACTAATAAAAATAAAGAAAACTGCGGTTGCCAACCTGCTTGCGAAGCGACTATAGCAACTATAGCAAATACCCTCCAATGAGGCAACCTATGGGGTAGGCCTATGTTCAGCAGTGGAATTTATTAGGCTGTAACGGTAACGGTAATTGTTTTATGATGTTACACCCATTCTTCTTTTACTAAATAGAAACTTCTAGGGTGTTCACATATAAATTAATTGAAAACATTTCATACCTAAGGTTGGGAAAGAGAGGATAAAGTTTTTAAAGTAACTATTAAGACGACATTCTAGTTGTAAACTTGAACTTGTAATATTTCTTGGTCCACAAAGGTAAAATATATAAACTTTAAATAAGTAAAACCAACTTTGAAAAAGAAATTTCCACATAATTGGTCTGAATTCGGGGCTTTAATTTTTCTAGCACTATACCTTAACAACGACCTTACTTTAATTTACGGTTTTACTTTTTAAAAGTTTAATCTCAATTACAAGTGCATCTATCTAATATTCGAGGGTTTCACTCAAGTCTCAACGCAGTTCATAACCATCTCGAGAATGCAAAGCAGCACCTACTTTTCTTGACTGAGACACAAAATAGATGTCCATTGGATTCAGCGTACCTTGACTATCGTGGTTTGCAAATTTCATCTACGTGCTGCAGTCTATGTTGACGTTCGAAATGACATGTACTTGCAGCGTCTCCGCGCGTTACCTTAAAGACCCCACTTTTTTGGCAATCGGGATGTTGATAAGTACAGGTATTGATAAAATCATCTCTGCTTGTTTCTATCGAATGCACAGCAGTGGCCAGGAGATAACTAGATTATTTGATCACTTCAGTGAGGTTGATGATGTGGCCTTAAGTCGGTATTCTTCTGCACTGCTGGGAGAAGTATGGAGATTTGCCTTGACGCTGGGTCTTTCCCAGCTGGCAAAGCATGCAATAAGGGTACCCAATGTGTGGCCACACAGCCAATTTCTTTGACTTTCTGCTGACTACTGAACCAGGCACGCTAGACGTATAGTTTACTTTTGGGTATCTGACCACTATATGGTGAAATCTGTATAGTCATATTGTATGGTTTGTAAGGTCACACACTTTCAAGAAGTAGAGTTGTAGTTAGTTAATGAGCACGTCAAAAGGAAAAAATCACCAAAGTTAAAAGTTTAATAAAATTAAAATAGTTACAAAGTTAGAGTGGCAAGTCTTGCCTTGAGTAGTAAGTGCTTAAAAAGGATGGTTGTTGACGTACTCCAATTGTGAGATTACAATTAATTAAGTAAATTTAAATAAACGCGACGCGCGGCTAATATTAGTTTGCAGCGTCACTAAATAAAATTGTGTAGTGTAACCATACACATATTCTCTACTTGATTACGAGTTCCAGGATATTTCTTGGAAATCCTCTTTTTTCTCCAAATCCGTCGAGATGCATGGATGCGATAACTGATGTGCTGCATCAAGCGATAGAGTATTTTATCCCCTTTTTGACGCTTCCATCGGTAGCAAAGTTCGCCCTCGGCTTAACGCTGAATGCGTCTAAGCCAAAAAGCTGAAAAAATTTAGCGTATCTACCCTGGTTAACGGTCAAGACCACAAAGCTCTGGATATCTCCTCCAAGAAAAGAGTTTTCAACTTGTCCGCAAAGTCCTAAAAAAACGTTACAGAAAGCCAGTCTCGACAGCGTTTAACATATTGGCGCAAAACTCTCTGCCAAACCATCCGGTACACTGTCCCTATCTTTGGAAGATGGATCGGTGCTGCCATCTGTTCAAGATCCTATAATTAACAAAATTAAATCCAAACCCAAGCATACCATTGCAAGACTTCAAGATACTCTAAGCTCATTCTGCGTAGATCGAACCAAAAATTAATATTCAAAAACTGAAGGTAGCCGGTCAACTGCGACATGGGGACGTCAAATATCTCAGTCCCACCCGTGATTATGGGTGGCTGTAAAGCATCCAAAAAGTCTGAAATTAAAATAAGTAAATTAAACGCGATAAAATCTGTAAAAATAGCTTTATTCAATGTGTAGTATTCGCGTAATTGATTAATTCGCGTGTCTGAGAAATAAGAAAAAATTATAATTCGATGACATGTGAAGTACGCTAACACGCATTGGGGCTGCGAGGTGGACATTTACTTGCCCTCAAAACCTCTTAGAAATGAGAGGAGGCCTGTGCCCAGCAGGAGGACGTATATAGGCTGTAACTTCAACTTTGTGCAACTTGTGTATATACCGTTAACGTCCTCAAGTAAGTAAAAAGTTTTAAGTACTCATACTTTTTGCAGGACTAGTTAAAGCCTGGAAGATTATAAATTTTGTTTTTACAATTCCAAAATTTCAAAATTCTAATAGATGTACAGTCACCAGATATTAAAACCTGGCACCTGTGAAATTATAAAAGCCTCGTGGCTAATTACGCAAACAATATCGAATCCAGGAGGAGCAGCTGTTTGAGAACACAATAGAATATTTTTTATTCAATATAAATTATAAATTATTCTTATTGAGAGACATTTTTTACTTTAACTAAGAACCAGCAAGAAAACCAATGGAACTTTTTTTGGAACGGTTAGTTACAAAACTTATTCAAGATACAGGTTAAAAATGTTTACCTCATTCCCAGGGGGCCATAAACCTTTTTAACTGTGTATGAATATCCACTAAGTCTCATCATCCTGTTGTTATCAGATCCAGTTGTTATAAGAAGCGACTTAGGGAAACTGTCACCTATGTCGTGAAGCAACACCTCTCTGAAAAAACTTCAAAATTATCAAAAATCTGCGGTTGCCAACCTGCCTGCCGCAGGCATCGCGTGGCAACTATGACAAAATACCCATTGTAAAGCAATCTATAGAGGAGCCTATATCCAGTAGTGGCCTTTTATAGTTAGATAGGTATTGATAGCTAGGGGATGGGGAGCAGCGTCTTTCTAATTGAGTTTTGAGTCATTTATTTAGTCATTCATTCACTTAGTAATCCATACATCCGTTCATTCAAACTGAAGTTATAAATACTCGGCATAAGAAAAGGTGCACTGATTGCTTGCAAACTTTTACAACAGACAGTGCATATACATTTTTGCTATTCGTAAGACTGAATAATTAAGAAACTTTCAGAATTTGCTATGGAAATTAGATTGGAATTCTATTCGAAAGCGTTTGTATGAAAATGAGAAGCAGTAAAGTTGTGAAAACTTTTCTTACTTCTGCCTTCTGAAACAAGAAATAACCATTAAATTAATACCATTTTACTATCTACATAGTTTTAATTGTATTGTTCAACGAAGACAATTAATTCAGAAACGGAAGGAAGAATATTTTTTGAGCTTGTGTCCACCACCACAGCAATTTTAAAAATTCTATTAAATTAGAAGAATTAATAATTCAGAAAATGAAAGTCTAAAACGGCAATCAAATAAGTAACATCGATTACAATTATTAATACGATAGTTTCTGGCAAAGAAAATAAAATAAGTATTCTGATATAAAAACTCTATTGAGAAATAAAAAAGTAGGAAAATCCACTACACCATATATGTTCTAAAAGACAATAGTGGAAATGAAACCGGAGAAGAGCAGCAGCATCTTTCTGAAAACAACTTAAAATAAAATAATCAATATTTCTTGGAAATTCTTCTTATGATATGAAATATCAATAGTCCCTTTTACAAAACTTCTAAAAAATAAATTAACGTTCATCTGGTGCCATGCGTTACCATTTAAAATTTAGCCTTAAAAAGGAGTCACAACTATTCTTTTAAGTTGACGCAAAGTAATTCCATATCTTAATTTATAAAGTTTTGCTTACGAAACTATAAGTGGTGTCATTTGCATTCAGACAACGTCTCAGCAGAAAATTGAGTTTTCCTTTGGAGATAAAATACTGCCTCTTGTGCTCTACTTAGAAACAGCGGACCTTAATATGAATAGCATAATATTATAATATTTACGTAAGTAAACATTACAATTATATCATAAACATCACGTATAATCGTAACAACCTATCAAAGCTTGCTATTGAACATAGGCCTCTCTCATATTAAATTGCTTCGTAGGTGGGCTAGTACCTAACTGTAGATTTATTTATTATTTCACATTGACATATGACATTTTCTTCTTTTAGAATCATTATGTGATCGCTGGTTCGTCTGGTCGCTTACCTTCTAAACGATTGACGTCATATATTGGTTTTGTTGAGATAATGTTTCATAGCTATGATAGGTGACTAATAATAATGATTTCTTATATTTAGACGAACACTACAACATTGAATAAAACTACTTTTACGGATTTTATCGCGTTTAATTAACTTATTTTGTTTATTTTTATTAATTCCCGACGTTTCGGGTGCTTTCCAGCACCCATGGTCAAGGGGCACTGAGGTGATTGACGTCCCGATGTCAGAGTTAATCACGAGTACCTTCAGCTATTTTATTATTAATTTTGATCCGATCTACGCAGAATGAACTTACTGTATCTTGAAGTCTTTACAGTAGTATGCTTGGGTTTAGTTATAATTTTATTAATTACATAATCCCAAGCAGGTGGTAGTACCCAGACTCCCTGTCTATTTAAATAAGGATGTTTTTTTTTTAATTTCAATAGCCTCACGTATCATCCTTCGCCTTGGCATATTCAAGGTGACTTTATAAGCAAGGTACTAACAAACTCTATATTTATTTATTATTAAAAATGACGCATATTTACAACATACTACTTTAGCCTCCGCCGAGTTGTAGCAACGTAAGTGACCCCACCTATTTAATTCCTGGTGTTTCAGGCACTTTACACTACCAACCTCAAACTACTTCGTGACAATATGTGTTGTAAAACACCCAAAACGTCGGGAAATAAAAATAATTAAAAGAGTTAAAACTAATCGTGATGTAACCAGTAAAATATATTTTATTCAATGTGTAGTATTCTCGTAAATGGTAATGAGTAAAAAATAAGTTTACTAAAATTTTTACCCCTTATTATCTCATAGGCGACTGAGAGAAACTGAAAAAAAGAGATGGACAGCATTATATTTCTGATAAAAATTTCTAATAATGAAAGTGTTGTTGCCAAGCCACCTACTAATTGAAAGGCAAGGTTCAGCAGTGGACTTTCGTAACTAGACTGTAATCAATAAATGAATGAAATTGATTAAAACATAATTTAAACAACAAGTCGAACGTGTGCCTGCTGTACTACTCTGTGTCAGAGAAGTCACAGACAAGATTTCTACATCTTTAAGCGAGCTTCTATTAAAACGTACTTCAAGACACCGAAGAAGATTATTCAATTTTTACCATCCGTTAAATGTAATATCCCTCTACAAGATGCAGGAGCGTACAAGCTTGATTGCGTATTTGGTTTCTCTTACATAGGACCAAAAAAAATAATCATTAAAACCCGCGTTAAAGAAAACGTAGCTGACGTGAGGCACCGACGTTCTGGGAAGTCTGCAGCCTGTGAACATGTTCAATATCGTCCTCGCCATTACATCAGATTTGATAGACCACGAATCCTCGCAAAGGAACATTGATTTGAACGCGATGCTATTAAAATTGAAAAAACATCCTAATTTCAATAGAGAAGATTGGGATCCTATAATTACCAAAATTAAATCCAAACCTAAGCACACCACTGCAAGATTTCAAGACATTGTAAGCTCGATTTGCGTAGATTGCATCAAAAATTAATATTCAAAAACTGAAGGTAACCGGGCTAACTTTGACATCGGGACATTACACATCACAATTCACCCCCTCCCCTCCCCCGTGACTATGGGTTGCTGTAAAGCACCCGAAACTTCGGGAAAAAAAGTAAATTAAACGCGATAAAATCCGTAAAAATAGTTTTATTCAATATTATATAGAATTTGCTGAGAGCGAGTAGCGTTATCTTGTGAAATTGATAGTCGAGTACAAATTAAATTAAGTAAAATGAAATGAGTTCGAGATGTGCAATAAAAACTTACAACAAAACAAACATTAAAATGGTTTTATAGACTAGTTAAAACGAGAAATGAGTAAGAAATGCAATATAGTGGGTACATCATGTGTTCCCGTTCCACAGCTCTATAAACTACGACAGCTCAGTGTGAATTTGTTTTTGTTAGAATTCAAAACTACGAGTACTTGGTGCTGATGAACTCGCATCCGGATCTGAAATTTTGTATTATTCGAGAGCGGAGTTTTATTTTATTTTGTTGAAATCCATTTACAATCCATTTTAAATCCAGATTAAACAAAGCAAAAATGATTTTACTTTTTTTTAAAGATAAGGGGACAAACGAGCACACAGCCTTCTGTACTGCGAAGAACCAGCTAGAAACTCAGCGGGACATTTTATATTAAAAAAAAAAAGTTTGCAATCATTCATAATGTTACACAATTAACAACAAAAAACAAATTAGAAATGGCTTGGTAGCGATCACCTCATTTCCAGGGGTTATTATTATCCACGAATTCCTTAATATAATAATAACCCTTTCCATACAAACTTCGTTTAATAAAGTTTTTGAACTTTGTAACAGTTGTAGAATACCAGAGGAAACTCGTAAGTTTTTTCTTGATATTCATGTGTTCGGTAGAACCTCGGTTGTTAGAAATGCCACAATGTAATTGTTAGTGGCATAAAATTCCCAAAAATACACAAAGTCAAAGTCAAAATCTAATAATTTTTAAATAAATCTATTTTTACGGATTTTTTTTTTTGTTTTAAATGTGAAAGATTTATGGGGATTAAAATTAGTTTTATTCAATATGTTGTAGTGTATAAACATATCATTACAAAATAATAATTTTATCCAAAAATTGGCATTATAATAGATTAACTTCTATTAAGATGATCTGGATGGAATTAGGAATTGTGTTGCAGTGTACAAACTTGGCAACTGGAAATAAAGATATATTCTGTAAAATTTATTGCAACTATCACTTAAAAGCCATTAAGCTTTAAATAAAGTATTATGTTAATAGTGTTCGCGTAAATATAAGAAATAATTATTTAAATTTAAGTATTTTGTATTAGATCACTTCTTTTTTTAATTTTAATACTAGTTTGTACTGTATTTTTCTCTTTTGAGTGATCGTTTTTCTACACCGTATGTCAGTCCTCGGGGAGTTGGTTGATTCCTTAACAATGTGGCTAATAGCAACAAAAGATTCTTACTTTACAAGGTAGGAGTCTTTTTCTGATAAGCATTTCCTGTTTCCACCCGTTAATTAGCAATGTCTGCGCTTCTGTTTTCTGAATGGTTTGGAGAGCCAGTGGGATTACAGACTGTTTTACCAGAATTACAGGCACAACGCATATTTAACTCTCTACGTTAGAAGTTAGCTTCACGTTTATTATTGCAACCCATCTTGTGATGTTGTCCACTGATGAATATAGGACTCTCTTAAAGGAACGCCATAAACCACAGTCCTTATCCACCTGCATCCATCGAGGTTTCACATCTCTTACCAGGTCGCGACAATCTGAAGCTGCATTGTGTTAACTGATCTGTTGTGCTTTATCAGTGACATTAGTCCTATGCGGTGATCCTTATTACGAAGTCTATCACGCAGAGAAACTTCGAGTGTAGTTCTCTCCGTTGATTACTGATCCGTCAGGCTTTGTCGGCAAATCTTATTCTACTGCGGATATCGTCATTACGAAGTCTATCAAGCAGAGAAACTCCGAGCATAACCTTCTCAGAGCAGAGCAGCAGAGCGACCTTGAACTATCTAACACGGTCAGCAGCGAAGGACCAAGTCTCTAGATTCATAATATGAATTTTACTTGGTAGAGCCACTCTGCAGCTATATTATGGTTCTAGCATGAATTGATTGGTTTGAACCATAAATAACTGGAGACCCTTTTTACTCGAAACAAGGTATTCCATCTTAGTCTTCAGGGGTGTCAACTACTTAATCGAAGATAAATGGAAATGTCTGTGGGCCATACCATCCACTTACCTTCAGGCGTATTGTGTGCTCGTTTGTCACTATTTTCAATAAAAATGACGAGTTTTATATACAGAAATAAATCAATATAATTTATTAACTGTTGTATGATTTTTTTCAACAGTATGCCTTAAACGTCTTACCTTCAAAACATGATATCTATAATATAAAAGAATCGCTGAATGTGTTGCTAAGCGCAAATCTCGAGAGCAGCTGAACCGATTTCGCTAATTCTTTTTTTATAATATTCCTTGAAGCACGAAGATGGTTCTTACGGAGAGAAAAATTTAAATAACTGCCTGAGAAAGTTTAAAAACAACACTTTTCTATATTCCCATACAAAAGATTCGTAATTATACTTAAAAGTCAATTTGAAATTTAATACTATACCATAAAGTTTAAGTGATAGTGGAGGGGTTCCGGGAAGGCAAAACAATTGAGTGACTTTCATCATCATCATCATCATTACAGCCTTTCATAAGTCCACTGCTGAACATAGGCCTCCCCCAAGGAATGCCACAAAGCACGGTCCTGAGCCTCCTGCATCCATCGACTTCCTGCATGTCTTACCAGGTCGTCACTCCATCTCGTGTTGTGAGTGATGTTAGTATCATATAAATATTAATGTCAATATTTGTTAATATTTATATACACTGGCAGATAGCTAATGTTATAAGGAGCAACTGGGGCTGCTTTTATTTTAGGGTTCCGCGAAAAATAACTCCACACGGGCGAAGTCGCGGGGAACAGCTAGTTTTAATAAAAACATCATTGCATACATACATATGTATGTTCTAGAGCTGGCCTCCATTTATTAAAATCTTTTGATCATGAAACTTGTGAATATAGCTCGTGGCGCAAATTTCGAGCGAGAATTACGCGCTATTATGGTTATTCTGTGGCGTCTCATTTTAATGTCATTCTATTAATGTAAGTTGCTGTACATTTTGTGGCATTAAATAAATTGACCACGCTCTCACAGAATACCAGAATAAAATAGCAGCTTAATGCTGCTGTGTTTCGTATGGTGAGTATACGGAACCGGATACACTTTTTACTGGGTAGGAGCATTCCATCTTAGTCCTTGGGAGTGACAATGCATCTGCATTTGGATTCTAAATCGAGAATAGAAGTGAATAACTTTAATTCAATATAGATTACCTAATACTTATTGAAAATCATTTTTATTTACCACTGGTTCGGAAAATACCTCTGTACTAAAAAGAACCAAAATAAACCCAGCTGGTTTAAAAAAAAAAAACATATTTCACTTTACAATAATTTTGTTTGTACAAATTTAAAATTACTTATTAAAAGAACTTATTTACTAACACTAGTCTTAAGTTTTTTTTTTTATTGTTATACTAACATCTCTATGGTCTGAGTCTGAATAAAAAAATATTATTATTATTATTATTATTAAAATGAATTTTAACAGAAACAGCATGGTTCTACGTGGTAGAGTCATGATGTAGCTATATTTCTGGTATAGTTGTAACATGAATGGGTCGGCTCGACCGGGGAAGGACCACGCTCTCACAGAATACCAGCGTAAAATAGCAGCTTAATGCTGCTGTGTTTCGTATGGTAAGTGTAGAGAACCGGAGACCCTTTTTACTGGAAAAGAGGCAAAAACGAGGCATTGCATCTTAGTCCTCACGGGTGACAACAGATGCGTTTTGATCCGTAATCGAGGATAAATGTAGTTATCTATGGGCCATAGCAACCACTTACCATCAGGTGGACTGCTTGCTCGTTTGTCACCCTTATCCTATAAAAAAAATGGTGGCGATCACCTCATTCCCAGGGTATTTTTCATTTATGTGTTCTTTGATATTATATTCACCCTTTTTGTACAAATTTTGTTCAATAAAACATTTAAACTTCTTTATTGACAAATCTTGTACTTTTTCTGGAATTTTGTTTTTAAAGCATATACATTGCCCCATAAATGTATTACTAATTCTGTGGAGTCTAGTAAACTGGTAATACAAGATTATGTTTGTTCCTAGTGTTTAAAGTATGAACATCTTTATTTTTATCAAAACTATTTATGTTTTTATGTACATAGATTACATTTTCATATGTATTATATATATTACATTACATTGGGATGCCAAAGTTAATATGTTTATTTTTTAAAAATTTTCTCTAAGGGATTACAATGTAAGTTATAAATCACCCGTACGGTCCTCTTTTGAAAAACAAATATGACTTCGATGTCAGTTGCGTTACCCCATACCAAAATTCCATAAGAAATCACGCTATGAAAGTAACTAAAATAAACTAATATAGCTCTCTCAACATTGGGAGTCTTCTAATATTTCTTACAGCATATGCTGAAGAACTAAGTATGCCTGCTAATTTAGATATATGGGAGCCCCATTGAAGCTTCACGTCAATACTAATACCAAGAAAAACAGTGGTATCCACCAGACTCAACTCTTCCCCATTTAAGAGGGCATTGGTATTTGAATTTTTAATAGTAGGTATTGCAAACTTAATACATATTTTCTTATTGCCACTTAAGAGCAAATTGTTGGCGTTAAACTAATTTACAAATTTCTAAAGAACATTATTTACATTGTCAAAATTAATTGATTGTAGTTTGAGTTTGACCAAAAATCGAAAGCTGAGGAACGCCCATTGATAAATATATAGATAGAAAATTCTTTATTGAATTAAAACAAACAAACATTTGAAACAAAGGCGTACTTAATGCCGAAAAGGCATTCTCTGCCAGCTAAACTTTAGTAGAGTGGTGAGAGCTATGGGTAGAGCCCCAACAGAAAAAACTTACATATTTTCTCACATTTTTCCAAACATCCTTATTTATACATATATATATATATATATATATATATATATATATATATATATATATATATATATATATATATATATAAACTTATAGGTATACATATATACATATATACAAATGTATATAAAAACATATAAATAAATATACATGCTTTACCAATAAAATACATACAATCTAGTATAGGAAATTATAATATTATATAAAGCAATAACATTAATCAAGTAATTTTAAATAATGTGCCTCAACTTTATATTTAAATGTATTTTTTGAGGGAGCATAAATCTCGTGGAAGGTAAATCCAAACTATAATTGATGATAGCGTAAAGTAATCCAAGTAGTATGTAGAATTGTGCATCGGGATAGTTAGTGTTTTGTTGGTCATCGAAAGTGATAAACTTAAGTATGAAAAACGCTCTTTCAGATAAGCTGGGGAACAAGGATTGTGAAGAATACCATCCAAAGTGGTTAGAAGGTGTTTGTTACAGCGAAAATGGATGTCGAGCCACTTACTTGCGCAGGCCAAAAATATAGCATATGCACAGATTAAGCAGATAATCGAGTTTGCTAAGCAGTTCCTCAGTTATATCTGGATAAGCAATATCGGCATAATCTAAAATATAAAGCAACAAAAAGTTGACTAACGTAACCTTGGCCGTCTGGATAATATTTTTCCAGAGCTTTAATGAATGCACTGTGCTAAAAATATGTTTCCGGACCTCATTTACTTGTGACACCCAACTTAGATCGTCAGCCAAAATTAAGCCGAGTCTTTTAACCTGCCTAGCATAGTCCTTAGGTAGATGTTGATAGTCAAGTCAACTTGTAATTTTTCTGCTCCTTATGATTATAACCTGTGTTTTGGTAAGATTTAATATTAGTCCATGACAGCTTGCCCACAAATGAACTGCAACAAGATGTAAATTCATTCCATCCGCAGATGCATTTAGTTTATTCACATTAAAATGGTGATACAGCTGGACATTATCTGCGTACAGGTGATACTTGCTGAAATTTATCACGGAGATAAGTGCATTGATAAACACAAAAAAAGCAACAGAGATAAAACACCGCCTTGATGAACACTAAGCAACACTAAGCGGAAAACATATTATCTACACGTATGGGTTGCCGGCGTCCCCAAAGATAGGAACAGTATCATTGTAAAAAATAAACTGCTGTTATGCAATGTTATTCAATAATTGCAGTTTATTTTCAGTATGATTAGTATTATAAACGTCTGCCCAATTAGCAGTGCATAACTCATAATTTAATAGCTGGCAATTCACATGGACAAGGTTACGCTAAAACACAATTTTGGGAGGTGATTTAGTAGATTTAAGAGCATATGATGCGAAAATTAGATTGTGGTGGGAAAATCCTGGAGCCACGAATTGACCATGTAGAGATATACGATCAAGATGGGGAGTAAGAATCAAATCGTTTGCAAATTAAAATGCAGGCGTGTTGTCAGCTGTGAGGACTGAGATAGAATGCCTCTTTTCCAGTAAAATGGGTCTGCGGTAACACACATTAAAAAAAACAAACAGTCGTATTGAGTACCGTCTCCTTTTTGGAAGTCGGCAGAAAACAGACTATGCGATGGTTGCGATGGTCACTGAGCGTGTGAGTTAACAAGTTTGTGCAATAGGCATCTGGGTCGGCTCGCCGCACCTAGTGGCATCAGCCGCCGAGTGGTCTTGAGACTTGAGATTTGAGACTTTATCGTTCTCTGAGCGTATAAAAAAAACATTCACCATACAAATACAGCAGCATTAAGCTGCTATTTTACATTGATGTTCTGTGATAATGTGGTCCTTTCCCGGTCAAGCAGACCCATTCGTGCTACAATTATACTATTAATATAGCTGCAGCATGGCTCTACAATGTAGAAGTGATGGTTTAGCTGAACTGGGAAAGGACCACGCTATCATAGTGGTGAGGGTAGAGACCTGGACTTTTTTACTGAAAACGAGGCATTCAATCTTAGTCCTCACGGGTGACAACGCATCTGCATTTTGATTCGTAATGGAAGATAGATGTAGATGTCTATGGGACACAACATGCACTCACCTCTTACTTGTCACACTCGTTCTGTAAAAAATTAGGTTCCATAAACATTATTGATATCTTTGTTGAATAAAGAATATGCATTTTATTCTCAATTAACTCTATAACTCTGGATATTAATATGCATTTTTCGTTTATTTATTACAGCCTGTCGAATGTTCACTGCTGAACGTAAGCCTCCTCCATGTAGTGCCTCATAGGAGGGTTGGATTTTTTCCATAGTTACTACACTTGGCAGATGTTTTGGCAACCGCTGTTTTATTTTACGTTGTTATCAGGAAGATATTGACGTTCGTCTACTGTTACATTTCCCCTGTTACCCCTAACGACACTTACGCAATGACGGGTTAATGGATTCTTTTAAGCTGCAATTACACAGTAAAAATAATATTGCACTTAATAGTGTTAATAATGGCAGCTGGAACCAAACTCTGGATACTTGGGTACTATCAAATTCAGAGCAAATGCTTAGCATCTGAGGTGCCAGAGCTCTTAATATATCTATAGTGTGTACCACGCGCAAAAAAAAAATACACACACAAAGAACTTGGAAACGCAATAAAACCAAAGTGTTTTGCTGAGTAGCATTCAAAATTACATTCACTACATAAGTACAACGCATAAATTTCACGGGATTGCTTGCAAAGTGTGCATGATGTTTATAAAGAGCTTTAGAATGTTCCAACGTGCAAAGTAACCAAACCCGCTCATTATATTGAAAGTGGCCTTCGTTGGCGGACGTTTATGTGAACTCATTAGAAAAAATATTGTTAGCACGAATAACAAAGTGCTACATGCATTTATCAAATGTATAAGGCACATTATTTTATCAAGCTATTTTTTTAAAGAATAAGGGTGATAAGTGAGCACACAGTCTATCTGATAGTAAATAGATGCTGTGGTCCATAGATTTTAGATTGAGAATCAAAGTGAAAATCCTTTGTCAACCCTGAAGACTAAGGCCCGTTTTAATAAACGTTACTCAGCTCAAGTACACGCACTTGAGTACAATCTTGAGGTTATGATCTTATTAATAAACATATCTCAAGATGCGGTTTATGTTTACGATTTCAGTTGAGTGCGACACTGATTAATAAACGAAACTCGACTCTCAAGTTTGTGTACTTGAGTGCAAGTCACAGAACAGTATTCCTAAGTACAGCGATTTGAGATACTGTTTTTATATGTTTATTAATTAGCAACGATCTTGAGATGCTGATATCAAAATGAGGGCGTATCAAATGATTACGCACTTGAGTTCATCGTTAAGTAACGTTTATTAATACGGGCCTAAGATAGAAAGCCTCGTTTCCAGTAAAAAAGGTCTCCGGCTCTCCACACTCATCATATGAGACACAGTATCACTAAGCTCCAATTCTACGCTGGTGTTCTGTGAGAGCGTAATTCTACCCCGGTCGAGCCAATCCATTCGTGCCACAACCATAATATAGCTGCAGCAAGGCTCTAACACGTTGAGAAATTCTATATGTTATTTCACATAAAGTAGGTAGTTAACTTGTCTTTTTTTATAGGAGAGGGGGCAAACGAGCATGCGGCTCACCTGATGGTAAGTGACTACCGCCGCCCTTGAACAATTGCAACACCAGGGGAACCAGGGGAACCGCAGATGCATTGCCGGCCTTTTGAAAAGGAGTAGGCTCTTTTCTTGAATATCCCTAAGTCGTATCGGTCTTATTGGCGGCTGGGATTAATCCGAATAATTCGTAAGAACCTTCCCCGTGGTAGGTGCGAAAGAAAATGGAAAGAGATGCAACATCCCTTCGCAGCGCAAATGAATCGAGCCGATCGGAAAGGAATCGGTCGTCGACGATTCGAGCCGCTGCGCTGGATGCGAAGAAATGGAAGGAGTTAGCACTGGGGAGCTCCAGCCCAGAGATGTGAACAGTATTCCATTTGAGGCCGAACCTGCGCCTTGTAAAGTTGCAGGCGTTGTGCCGACATGAAATACTGTCCCGCTCTGCTGAGCACGCCAAGCTTTTTAGAAGCCAATTTGGCCTTCTCTTCCAACTGACCACGATACTGCACGTCACTCGATATGTCAACGGCGAGGATTTGATACTGGCTGAGGCAACAAGGGGAGTGCCTTGAAACTGAGGAGATACAACAAAGGGATTATTTTTAGCGTTAAACGCGCAAAATTCTGTCTTCTGAGGATTAAACTGGACTAGATTTAGTATCCCCCAATCTGAGACTTTGTTCAGCAGAGACTCGACCTCAGACACAAGTTTGTTCCGGCACTCAGCGACGTTTTCCCGAGAAGTATTGGCACGGTCGGTGTATAGAGCATCACCAGCACTGTCATCCGTATAGCAATGAATGTTACCGGTTTGCAACATATCATTGACATACAGAATAAACAGCGTTGGTGATAGCACGCAGACTTGTGGAAATATAATATAAAATATATTCATATATTTCTAAAGTATGTTCAGATATAACATCATTGTTTGAATGATTGTTTTTATTAAATCGGTTATACTTTAGGGGTGGTCTAAAGTTGGGAAAAGTGGAAAGAATTTTTTTTATGAATTAACATTTATGGAACTTGTGATATTTATTAGTTCACTTTTATACGTGGTAGAGCCATGCTGCAGCTATATTAATAGTATAGTTGTAGCATGAATGGGTTTCGCTTGACCGGGGAAGGATCGGTGGACTGTGGACTGTGTGCTCGTTTATCAACCTTATTCTTTAAAAAAATTTTAACGTAAACTATTATGTGGATTTTTTCCCTTTAGGTTTTGAAATCGGTTTAAACTTTTTCAAGTTTATTTTTTATTTTTTAGTATTTTTAGTATATCCTACTCGTATTTCCACTACTAAACATAGCCCTCCGCATGGAAGGTTTTTTCAAATTTTATTGTTTTCAAGAAAATGTTTTGACATCACTTATTTTCTTTTTCATATTAAGCGTTTTAATCGTGTTCACGATTATTTATTTTTCTTTTTTAACGCGGAGTAGATTCCTTTTTTAACGATGTGCTGTATTCCTGTTTGAAGGCTCTTAGGCATTTCATCTTAGTCCTCAGGGGTGACAGACATATATAGCTTTATTTGTATGAAGTTGGCCGCAGGTGTCCATGGACTGCAGGAGCCATTTACCATCACGTCGACTGTAAGTTAATTTCTTATTTAAGTGTTTTTTTTAAATGTGAGGTTATCTATATTTCTGCCAATTAATAATTCCAAACTCATAAATACAGATTATAATGCATTTTTTCTTAGTTCTCAGAGGTGACTACGAAACTGCATTCTTAGTTTTTATTTTCTTTAGTTCTTTGTTTGAAATTCGCTACAGTTATCCATGGGTTGCAGTTGCCACTTACCATAGGTATAGTGTAAGTTAGTTGATAACTTTAGTTTGATTTAATAATGTAAAGTCATTAATAATGAAGTATATTTAATCTTTCGCTTAATTTTCCATAAACAAAAGCGTTAGTTGCCCACGGACTGCATTAGACACTAATCAACATGTGGTTTGTATGTACATTTGCCTTTAATTTTTTTGAAAAAAAAATATAGAATATACTCCTTAAGAGAAGGTCGGCAACTCACCTGCAATTCTTCTGGTATTGCATCGTTTATGTTCGATGGTAGTCACTTATCACCAGAGCCACATCTTCATTAATATACACATAAAATATTGTTATTAAGTTAAAGCTTTTATTTACCCTCATAATATTTATTGAAGCAACTTTCTCAAAGCCCTTTACATAAAAAGCATGCATTCAATCCTTACTACAGGCAGCTGAAAACATTTCAAAACCATTTATTAGATTAAAAGATGACTTTCAAAGAGAATGCAATTTATAAATGCATTCCTAAAGCAGTATTTTAGTGCATTATAGCTGGTATGTTTGAAATGGTTTTATTGAAAGGATTTGTTTAAAAAAACTCTATGATAATAGGGATACTGACAAATTATAGTTATCCGTATAGAATAGAATAGAATAGAATGATTTTTATTCAATATGGATTATTACATAATACTTATTGAAAGTCATTATTTTATTTACCACTGGTTCGGAAAATTCCTCTGTCCTGGGAAGAACCAGCAAGAAACCCAGCGGGACTTTTTTTAAACATAATTTCACTTAACAATAATTTTGTTTATACAATTTTAAATGAATTTTCATAGAACAAACACGGTGGCGATCACCTTATTTCCAGGGGTTATTTTCATTCATGTATTCCTTGATATTATAATAACCCTTTTTGTACAGTTTTTCTTAAATGAAACTTTTAAACTTGTTTATTGACAAACTTTGAAAATGTTCTGGGATTTTGTTGTAAAAGCGTATTGCACATTGCCCCATAAATGAATTACTAATTCTGTGGAGTATATTTGTATCACTTCTGTGTATTCATAATGAGTACAAGCTATCGGTCTGCGATTACTTAGGTAGTGGCGTAGTGTTTTTATAGTGTTTAAAAAATATAAAATTAGGAGGTCTTCATAAGTTTTTGTGTGTTATTTAAAGAATAATAAATCAATAATGAGCCGTTTATACGTAGTAGAGCCATGCTGCCGCTATATTAATAGTATAGTTGTAGCATGAATAGGTCGGCTCGACCGAGGAAGTACCACGCTCTCACAGAATACCAGCGTAAAATAGCAGCTTAATGTGTTTCGTATGGTGAGTGTAGAGAACCGGAGACCCTTTTTACTGGAAAAGAGGCATTCTACTTTAGTCCTCACGGCTGACAACGCATCTGCTTTTTTAATTCGCAAACGAAGATAGATGTAGATGTCTATGGGGCACAGCAACCACCTACCATTAGGTGGACTGTGTACTCGTTTGTCACCCATTCTATAAAAAAAATGAGAGCTCCGTAGCGCAGAAGTTTAAAATTGAGTTGCGGCACTGAGGGCCGCGGTTTCGAATCCCGCACGGAACAAGTATTTGTGTGACCTTTATAACAACAACAACAACTTTAAAATTCATGCACAGGTAAACACAATGAACAATTATTTATTCCTTGTGTTTTTCTTTGTATGCAGTTGGCTGCAGGTGCCCATGGACTGCAGTAGCCACTTAACTTTGGACTGTGAGTTCGTCACTGTCACTTCAGTTTTTAAAAGATACATATCTATTTTTTTTTTTGTAAAAAACATTACCCCCACACTAGGATTTTCTCCGGTATCGTGGAGGCAGTTTACAAACACAGCGTGCACAAGAATAAACATCCAGACCCGAAACAATTATTTGTAGGCCATACAAATACTTGTTCCGTGCGGGATTCAAACCCGCGGTCCCCAGCGCAGCAACTCATTGCTAAGCCCTGCGCCACGGATCGATATCGTTTAGTGTTTTATCATTCCTATCGCTTGTTAGCTGTTTTGTAAAATTTCGACAATGTATTTATTGAATGAGTTACATTTTATTTATAAAACTGATTTGAAGTTTTCTGCAGTTTATGGAATTTACTCGGTGAATCCATAGAAATGTCTTTTAGTAAAGAGCTTTGGCAGTGAAAATAGGATGTTTATACGGACCATGCTACTTCGAGTATAAAGCTGTAATCAACGTTGAAACCAAATACAAAATAGAACTTTGAATGGCACATCTCTACATAGTATAATACAAAGTCATTTCCCGCCGTCTGTACGCTTAAATCTCTCATCAATACAGTTTTAATTAGTAGACAGAATGATGTATAGTAAAAGTTTGTATGTATAAAAAATGAATATTGTATACTATATAATTTTTTTGTCCGAGTGTATGTGACAGAACTCCTCCTAAATGGTAGGACTGATTTTGATAAAATTTTGTGTGTGTGATTAAGTTGAATAGAGAATGGCTTAGATTCACAATTGGACCCGGTAGGTTGCGTTGTTTTTGAGATTCAGAAATGAACCGTGCGAAGCCGAGAACGATTGCTAGTCATTAAAATTAATTTAAGCCAGGTTTATTCTTTAATCTTTTATTTTCTGGTAATTTTTCAGTTTTTTTTTTTTTTTAACAAACTCTCCCCAACAAATAAGATAGACGAAGTATTACAGACATACATCGAAAGCTATGAGGTCTTCCTGGTCTTTTGAATAGTCGCTTATACGATACCCATGGGATGAAAAGATGTGATGCATACTCTACTTACCAGGACATAGCGATTTTTACTTCTCTGAACACAGGCTTACGTGTCTCAGAAACATTCAAGGGCTTGGTTGCAATAACTCACGAATTTGCATCAAAATCAGAGTATAGTATAGAATCGCATAGAAAACGAACAAAAAAAATTATATCAGAAACCTTTTCGATCGTGCATAGAACAACAAACTGTATTTGAAATAAAACTAATTTTACGGATGTTATCGTGTTTAATTTTCTTTTTCAATTCCCGACGTTTCGGGTAATTTACAGCACCCATAGTCACATACAATTAGGTGTTTGACGTCCCGATGTTGTAGTTAATGAAGAGAAACAACGTTAAATTAGTTTTATTCCATGTGTAGTATTTGCGTAAATATAAGAAATCCACAAACAGAGTTTCCGTCGTAATCGAGTCGATAGAATAAAATATAATGATTTTTATTCAATATTGATTAATTACGTAACACTTATTGAAATTCATTTATTTATTTATTACTGGTTCGGAACGTACATTCGTCTTGAGAAGACCCAGTAAGAATCCCAGCGGGGTTTTTGTATAAGAACGGGTAAAGTTGAAGCAGGTGAATGGTATATTCATTTTATAAAATACTAGCTTGCCAGGCAAACGTGGTGGCGACACTTTATCCTATAAGTCCTTAAAGAGCAATGGCAGAAAAATAGTTGACAAAAATTATAGCGTCTAGAAATAAGTTATATATAAAATGAGTTTAATTATTATTCTATGATTTTTCAAATAAAAATGTATTTTAATTAAAGCCACAGAAAAAAAACAAACATTTTTGGGAATATAAAATGACTTAAATCATTTTACTCTATTCAAATGTTGCCATTTAGTATAATCATACTATTTTCGTATACACTTTGTGAGACTACCAACACAACACACAGATATGGCTGAGAATAAGTCTCTAACAAAGAATTTCCTACAATAATATATTATATCAATCATAGTACTATGTAACAATTCCATTTAATGTTATGCCAATTTGCTAAAATAAAATGTCACGGTTTTTTTTACTGGCTTTACGGCTCTGGGTTCTAGCCCTTCTGAGAATGTCGCTATGATACAAAAGTCCTGGAGCCATGCCAGAAATATACATTTATAGTATGCAAATATATAATAGAGATACAATAATCTAAAAACTCTCAATTATGTATTAAGCTAACATCAAACAACCACAGGAAGCATGACTTTCCCAAGTGACATAGGACATAACCTAAAAAGGTTCAAATGTAAATATCTTTTTTTTGAGGCCTTCTCAGTACAAAATTCTTTGACAGTGTTATTAAGGGACTGACGCTTAACATTTTAAGATATTTTTGGTATATAGACGCTACCATTTCTTCTCAACTTATTTTATGTATGAAAGTCTGCCATTGTTCTTTGCAATAATAATATTGACGGTCACTTATCAGCATAAAAACTATACCATATTTCAAGTTGGAGCAATACACATTCACAAAATTTCGTTAAAATCGGTTGAGCGGTTTCGGAGATTAACGTGAACGAACACGGGATTTTTATATATTAAGACTAGCATTAATGATACCCGGCGTGTTAGTGTCACAAAATAAATAATTGTGGAAATTATTGTTTTAAATTTTGTAAAGTTATGTTGTTTAATTAGGAATGATAAATACATTGATTAAAGTTGAATGATATATAACTTCTAAATAAATTTGTCGGTACGATACATGCGCCACTTATCGTATGTTAACTGTGCTATGTCTATAACCTTTCCGCAAGTGTGAGCAATAAGTTGACAAAGTTATAACGCAATCTGATGGACGGTATAGTCTGAGAGCTGGCGACAAATTTTGGGAAGGTCCTTTGGGCAAGTTGAAATTGTGAAAAAATATAATTTCGTTAATTGGCTAATCCATTTCCACGAGTCTGGCAGAGTGTTTGCGGTTATTTCGTTATAAAACTATATTAAAAGATAAAAAAAAAATCAAGTTTCCAAAAACCATTTTTTTTTGCAAATGTAATATGCTGCGCAGTAACGAAATAACCGAAAAGAGCGTTTTCGGTTATTTAGACTTTATATTATATTATATTAGACTCGAGGGACTGGACTTGACGAAATTATATTTTTTCACAATTTTAACATGCCCAAAGGATCTTCCCAAAATTCGTCGCCAGCTCTCAGACTAGTATGGCATCGCATAAAATACGATTCATATATGAAAGATAAAAGAAGAAGATTATGGATGTCAAAATATTCTATTATGTTTTAAATTTCATATCTAAAATTGCCTTTGTTAAATATTTTCTATTGAAATTAGGATGTCTTTTTTTTTAATTTTTTTGGCGAAATTAAGTATTAGGCATTTATAAATACATAATAATAATCAGGTTTAAATAAAACTCAGAGTATAAAATACCTAGTCAGGTCATAAATTCTGTCACATGTTTAATATAAAATAATTGAAACAAGTTTATTCATTATGTAACCATTTATATACCAAAATGAACTTAACAAAACAAAGATTCTTATGACACTAAAGTTTATACAAAATGACCTCCGTGATTTTGAATACAGGCCTTCAATCTGCGCGGCCAGTCGTCTATCGCAGCACGAACGAGGTCCATGTCAATATCGGCGGCTACCTTAATCAAGGATGTCTTGAGTGACTCCAAATTGGGATGAGGCTTTGAGCACGCCTTTTCCTCCAAGTGTTGCCATATCTTGTAATCTAACGGATTCAAATCTGGACTGGAGGAGGGCCAGTATTCGTGCCGGATGAAGTCGATTTCACGCGCCGCCAGCCAGTCTTGTGTGCTCTTCGCTCTATGAGCTGGCGCCGAATCTTGTTGGAATACCCAGTGCCTGTTATTGAACATGGTATGAGAAACAGGTTCCACAAGGTTCGTCAGGACTGTATTTTGATACACAACTGCATTCGTTTTTACACCTTTCTCACAAAAATGTACCTCTCTTAAGCCCCAATAAGAAACTCCCAACCATACCATGAGCGAGGATGGAAAATGACCTCGTTGGACACGCGAAATACGGTTGCTCGCTTCTTCACTACTGTGTGCGTACACCTTATCATTTTGTTTCTTGTAGCTCTCTTCTACGGTAAAAATTTTTTCATTCGAAAAAAGAATTTCCCGATATTTTTTTCCCGCGTACCGCTTCAACAAAGCGCGGCATCTCTTCAGTCTCAGGTCCATTAGACGAGCATTCAAACGATGTCCTGTTTTTCTTTGATATGCCCGAAGCGATAAGTCTTCATTTAACACCCTTTTCATCGTGGTTCTGCTTAACCCCATCTAAAGGGCGAACAGTTTCTGCTTACGTTTGGGATTTCTTTGAATTCGCGCCTTCACAGCTTTTATCACTGCTGGAGTCCTAACAGACCGAGCGCGACCACTTCTTGACCTGTCATCTACACTAGAGTCTTCATTGTATCGTTTGATAGTACGATAACCGAATCTTTTGGTTATATTCAAATTTTTCAGTATGTCAAAAATTTGAATTGGCGCGTAACCACAACGATGCAACGCAATAACTGCAACACGGTCTTCTTTAAGCGTCCACTCCATATTTAAAAATGAGTAAAATTCTAAGAAGTATACAGTTTTATTTTCATGAACAATTCGAAATTCGAATTCAATAAACTTTTTTGTGGCCAGCATTCTAAAAGAAAAGTTTTTACTGTGTGACAATACTTATGATCTGACTAGGTATATATTCAAATATTTATTATTATAAAAGAACAAAAAAACACAACTTCTGTAATTTATGCAACTTAACAGTCATTTTCTTATGTACTTATTAAAATGGCAGTTTTAATCATCACAATAATATTAATTTTATAAACTACAATATATTTTCTAATAATTAATCGTAAATTGAACACAGGAAAGATAAATTTGAATTGAGATCATCGGTGTTCAATTGACCACAGTTTTGACAAAAAAATCAATGTGCTCCATACCTACAGGCACGTAACATTTTTACGTGAGTATTTTGTTTTACGATCTTTCTTTCTAGGACAATTTAAGCATCATTTTTGAGCATTAGACCTTCTTGCTGGGCGTTCAGTTTAATTTTCAGGCGAATCATCAAAATATTTAGCAATTCTATTGCGTAGATCACTTGGAAGCTTTTGGTTCTGCCTTATAAAGTTTAAGTGGCCTGATATCAAAGCAGTATCACCAGGCAAATGTTTATGCTTTCTGCTCTACAGCAACATTGCTCCTGCGTAGTTCTTTTTGCCACTTCGCTCTCTTATCTTTGCCAATATAATACCTTTGTCTAGGCGGGCGAAGCTCTGAAAGTGGTACATCGTCGTCACTGTCAAAATCGGAAAAAGTTTTTCTGCATCAAATTCGCTGTTCGTGTCACTAAATACACAAATTCAGATTCATCTACAGATCCCGGTTCTGATCCTCTAGATTCTAACTAAAAGTCATTTCCTTCGTCTAAATATGCTTGTAATATATCAGCTTCCTTGATATGCGACATTTTTCTTGTAAACTATTATCTGTAACGAACTAAAATCTACACTTATAACATAAACACACATACTACTAATATACATAAACACACATAAATACAAAAATACATATATTACATCGAATAAAGATCTTACCTCTTTATCAACGTGCCGTACGAGGTGGGGTGTGTGATGCCCGTACGTACTTTAAGGTCGTGTAGCTCGTTTGGAAGTTGCAGCTGGACTGACTTAGTGCCACTGATCAGAGCAGCAATGTTGCAATTCCAGCTACTGAGAATTCGAACTTAGGCGCGTTCACAGTTTTTAAATTATTGCGAAATTTGAAGGACTGGGGTCAAACCCCACCTGGTGCACGGAGGGTTAATATCGTACGAAGGAATTTTTGCTTTGTCGGGTGGAACGCTAAAACTTTGTGACCCGAGAGGAGATCGCGTTCGGATTCGATTATAATTTTGTGTTAAGTGAAGATGGGACATTGAACATTGACAGACAGTTCTTAAGTTGTGCAGTGTGTCACTTGTTTTAAGTTCGATTACGTTGATTTAGTTAAATTTGAAGTTAATCAAATGTATAATAAAATTGATACACTAATATAGTGAAATAAAAGCAGAAAGTCTCAATTGGTGAACGCCCACTCGAGTGCGTGCCGCGCATGTGCGTCAGCGGTCCGAGTGCATCGGTGACGTCAAGTTACATTTACACACTTTCGTACACCACTTACACACTCACATAATTAAAACCTGACTGTGCCTGCTTATTCAGCCAATAAATAATAATTATCCATAGGCCATTTGGGCCCGAACCCCTGGGTTGCCCGTCGAGTGGATCACTCATGGGCCCTGGTCCAGTGGACTTCTGTCGGGGCAACTGAGGGCCGTAACGCTATGAAAAAATTATTGATTAAAAAAGAATTATTCAAATTAGTTTAAAATTAACGAAGGTATCGCGTAATATAAAAACAAAATACAGTCGAATTGTAAATCTCCTCCTTTTTTTAAATTATGCTAAAATTAATACTCATTGGTAGCCATTTTTATACGTGAAATATTTAATGAAATATTTAATAAAATATTTATTTGCATTTGGTTAAAGTACATTGAAGATGGTCACAGTAATTAAACATCCGCTTAATCAGCCATTATTAATAGCAGGCAAATCTTTAAAGCTATAAAATATCGAGATAATAATATTTAAGAATAGTGATTATAGCAAAATGTCAACAGGTAGTCAATAAATACGAAATAATTAATAAACATTTCATAATAGTGGTAGACCCATGATGCAGTTATATTAGTAGTATAACTGTAACACGAATGGGTCGGCTCGACCGGGGAAGAACCACGCTCTCACAGAATACCAGCGTCAAATAGCAGCTTAACACTGCTGTGTTTCGTATGGTGAGTGTAGAGAACCGGAGACCCTTTTTAGTGGAAAAGAGGCGTTCCATGTTAGTCCTCATGGGTGACAACGAATCTGCATTTTGATTCGCAAACGAGGATAAATGTGATATTAGCCAGAATTTCCACGCTTCGCAGGCGGGTCAGCAACTACAGATTTTAATATCTTGAGTTGTATCACGACGAGTCCCCATATATCCCCGTAATATCCGCCGTATCCTGTTCATTTCCGTCTGTCGTCGTCTCATTCGCTACCTACGGAATGATATTATGTAATGGATTCTGTCATGCCGTTAAGTTATAACTGTCTATCTACGGCCGACTGCATGGGCACAGGCCCCCTCTTATTTCTGGGAGGGTTATGGAGACGTTAGTCCGCAGCGCTGCTCTGTTGCTTGGCGTACTACAAATGCCCTTGAAATATTTTTTCTCGGGCACACATCATCTTTCTTACGTTGATTCTCTTCACCCGTGGTAAATCAGTCATTGAAAATTGCATTAAATCACTTAAAATTGTAATGACCCGGGTTAAACGCGTACTGTGATGTTTATTTGTTTATTCATGTTGGCGTTACTTATTTATAAAATAACGGAATTGATGCAACATAGCATTTTTAACCAATCTACTTCCAGGATTTGTAGAGAAAAAAACCCAGTCTAGGAACAGTAAACACTTGTGTCGTCTAAAAGCTTTTACAAAAATTTACTTCGCAAATATCCGCGTTATAAAATAAAATGATGTGTCTTACCTAGTAGGAAGAAGCACCTCCCGCCCTCCCTCAATTGCGTGCACTATCCCCGTCACCACTAATCCCAGCACCGCTACTTCCAACACCACTACACTAGGCAAGACACACCACTGACGATAATACGACACGTGTTTCGCCTCTACACGAGGCATCCTCAAGTGATATAGACTCTACGGTGGCTAACCGCTAAGTGAGCGGCGAGCCAAAACAAGTGCCTTTTATACAAACCGATGATGCAACCGCTCTCTACCTAAGGAGCGAGCGACTGCGTCATGCGATAAAACATGCGACCAATCACCGCTGGACTTACGCAGCCGTTTGTAAAATTAAAAACAAACCGCCGCGCAACGCCCACATTATTAGAGAGCAGGCTTGAAGATATTTAAGAGAGGTGAGTTAGTAACATTTGTTTGTTCATTCAGCAATGCAACGGTATTATTATTACTTTTTAATATCTCTAACTGTTCCAGCACACACAGCCGCAGCCCTTTATTACACGTATGTAAGACTTTAAAGGAGTGGTCGTTGGCTAGGTTGTGTCCAGTGTCCAAAAGATGTTTTGCAAAATGGGATTAATCGGGATTGCAATTCCTGTACGCGGCTAAATGCTCTTTATAACGTGTCTCGAAATTGCGACCAGTCTGACCCACGTAAACGGCGTGGCATTCGTCACAAACAAGTTTGTAAACACCTGACTTTTGACGAATATCCAACTTATCTTTACTATTACAGATATTTCTAAGAGAATTGTTTGTTTTGAACGCCACATGAACGCCGTTTTGTCGAAGAGTATTAGCTACTTTTTCAGATATGGGGCCTAAGTAGGTCAAACTGCTCACATATCGATGAACACTTTGAGGTTGAACCGCGTACACAGAGTTGCGAATAACATGCTTTTGTTTCTTTTTAATTAAATTGTTAATGAGATTTTTTGAAAAACCGTTAGAGACCGCTATTTGATAAATTATATTAAGTTCTTTTAAATAATTTTCTTTACTTAATGGGACAGTGAACAAACGGTTAATGTAACAATAAAAAGCGGATTTATGTTGCCATGGATGACATGATGACGCGGGCATGACCGTGTCGGTGTGAGTTGGCTTTCGATAAATATGGAAAACATGTGACGATTCTTTTCTTGTTATTGTTAAGTCAAGAAAATTAAGGGAACTATCTTGTTCCAATTCAAGTTTAAATTTAATTTTGTCATGGACTCTATTTATTTTATTGAGGAAAACATCCAGTTGTCTCCTTGTGCCAGTCCAGCAAATAATTATGTCGTCTACATATCGATAGTAATATAAGATATTTTGATTGACAACTATATGTTGTTTTTCGAAATTATCCATGAAAATGTCCGCCATAAGGGGACTTAGAGGGGACCCCATAGCTAACCCTTCTTTTTGTAGATAGAAACGGTTATTGAACCGGAAATAGTTTTGTTTCATACAGAGAGAGGTTAAGTTAAGAAGATCATTTGTTTCCCCGGGATGTAGACGACGTTTTTCAAAGAGATCTGCGAGTATACGCAAACAGTCAGGGGATGGGACATTTGTGAAAAGACTATCAACGTCTAAAGATAACAATATGGATTTAGGAGGAATACGAATATCTTTAATTTTGGAAATGAGATCTAAGCCATTTTTTAGGCTGTAAGTGGGGTTGAATCCAGATTTCTCTCGAAGGAGGAAGTTTAATTTTTTAGCAAGGAAATAAGCTGGTGCACCAACATATGAGACAACTGGACGAATAGGAACATGTTCTTTATGTATTTTTGGTAACCCATATAAAATGGGTGCTTGAGGATTCATTGGAACAAGATTGCTCCGAGACAAGTTGTGATCAGGAAAAACATATGATGACTGTTGTATACATAACTTAATATCCGAAGTAAACTTTTTGGTTGGGTCAGACTCCAATAGCTCAAAGTCATCACCTTGGATAACATTGTTAACTTTCTGGCTGTACCCACTACTCTCCATAATAACAACAGTATTGCCTTTATCGGCTTTAGTAACAATAAGGTCGTTTTCCCTTATTCTCTGCTTTAGGGACTTAAAAACAGGGAACTCAGGATTAAAATGCGAAGACGCGGGAACAGCCCGAATTTCATTAGCTACCAAACTTTTAACGATGTTATCTTTCTTACCGATCACAACAGACACCTCCGCGTCAACAGCCATAGTCTCTAACGATTTTTGGGAGACCGAAGGTGTTAAATTATACTTTAGGCCTTTATGTAAAAGGGACAACTCATCTGTTGGAAACTGGACATCGGAAAGATTTTTAACTCGGGGATAAAATTGGTGATATTCTGTATATATGTCCTTATTACGATTACGGGATGAAGAGGATACAAGTCGTTGTAATTTGCGGGACTGAATTTGATATTTCTCATACACAGCCATTGAAGCAAGTTCTCTGGCTTTCCCATCCAAAATATCAAATTCAATATTATGTAATTTATATGAAAGTTCAGAGTATAATACTTTAAGGTGGATTTTTAAATTATCTTTATTAGAAAACCAACAACGACACTCCTCATTAAGCCAAATGTTCTGAGCTTTAGAAATAGCAATACTGGCCGCTCGAATATTTGTGCTGGAACGTATTTGAATATAATTGGGAATAACATGAAGTTGTTTGCACTGCTGATTGAACCAAAAATTTTGGGCAGCAATACGATAGAGTTTTGTTAATTTGATATAGAGTCTTGCCTGGTCGGCCGTGCTAGCCTTTTTAATATAATTAATAGAATCAGGCGTTACTTTGCGGAAATCCATTATATAAAAGCTTTTACAAAAATTTACTTCGCAAATATCCGCGTTATAAAATAAAATGATGTGTCTTACCTAGTATGAAGAAGCACCTCCCGCCCTCCCTCAATTGCGTGCACTAACCCCGTCACCACTAATCCCAGCACCGCTACTCCCAACACCACTACACTAGGCAAGACACACCACTGACGATAATACGACACGTGTTTCGCCTCTACACGAGGCATCCTCAGGTGATATAGACTCTACGGTGGCTAACCGCTAAGTGAGCGGCGAGCCAAAACAAGTGCCTTTTATACAAACCGATGACGCAACCGCTCTCTACCTAAGGAGCGAGCGACTGCGTCATGCGATAAAACATGCGACCAATCACCGCTGGACTTACGCAGCCGTTTGTAAAATTAAAAACAAACCGCCGCGCAACGCCCACATTATTAGAGAGCAGGCTTGAAGATATTTAAGAGAGGTGAGTTAGTAACATTTGTTTGTTCATTCAGCAATGCAACGGTATTATTATTACTTTTTAATATCTCTAACTGTTCCAGCACACACAGCCGCAGCCCTTTATTACACGTATGTAAGACTTTAAAGGAGTGGTCGTTGGCTAGGTTGTGTCCAGTGTCCAAAAGATGTTTGGCAAAATGGGATTAATCGGGATTGCAATTCCTGTACGCGGCTAAATGCTCTTTATAACGTGTCTCGAAATTGCGACCAGTCTGACCCACGTAAACGGCGTGGCATTCGTCACAAACAAGTTTGTAAACACCTGACTTTGACGAATATCCAACTTATCTTTACTATTACAGATATTTCTAAGAGAATTGTTTGTTTTGAACGCCACATGAACGCCGTTTTATCGAAGAGTATTAGCTACTTTTTCAGATATGGGGCCTAAGTAGGTCAAACTGCTCACATATCGATGAACACTTTGAGGTTAAACCGCGTACAAAGAGTTGCGAATAACATGCTTTTGTTTCTTTTTAATTAAATTGTTAATGAGATTTTTTGAAAAACCGTTAGAGACCGCTATTTGATAAATTATATTAAGTTCTTTTAAATAATTTTCTTTACTTAATGGGACAGTGAACAAACAGTTAATGTAACAATAAAAAGCGGCTACTTTATGTTGCCATGGATGACATGATGACGCGGGGATGACCGTGTCGGAGTGAGTTGGCTTTCGATAAATTTGGAAAACATGTAACGATTCTTTTCTTGTTATTGTTAAGTCAAGAAAATTAAAACTTACTTAAACTTGTGTCGTCTGTAAATGAATGTTAAGTAAATTAAAGTTATGAAATCCGTTACTCAGTTGCATTTCTTTGGTAAACAAATGATATACATTTTATAGAATAAGGGTGACAAACGAGTACAAAGTCCACCTGAAGTTAAGTGGATGCTGTGACCTATAGAGATCTACTACTGTATTGGAATACCTCGTTTCTAGTATAAAGGGTTTCCGGTTCTCTAGGTATGGTGAGTATGCGAACTGCTTCTTTTTCACGCTGGTTTTCTGTAAAAACTTGGTCCTTGCCTGGTCGAGTCAACCCCATTCGTGCTACAGCCATATTGTACGCTTCATTGTGGCTCTACTATTTAAACAAACTTCATTGCACGATTAAATTAAAATTTCAAACGAACCTTTTCATAAACTACACACATCGGTGAAAAAATTAAAAGGCTTTTCGTTTCCTGAGGCTTCAAATGAATTAATATTATGCGGCTTTGAATCTTTTCTTCCACCTTGTTATGTGACCCGTTTTAATTTAATGAAAACATTGAGAATTCTTCACTCGTATGTTGAGGAGCCAAGTGCACTACTTAAGATGTTCGTGAAGTATTTAACAAAGGAAATTTTAGATTTGTAATAAAACACAACAGGATATTTTGACATCAATAATCTTCTTCTTTTATCTTTGCGAGACGGACTCAATACTTTTTATCGCCACACTGGCAGTTTGCCGTATTATTGGCACCAAACTCCCCACGGCTGGACGCTCTACTAGACAAAGTAGCGCTATCCCAGCCTGGATAAGAAGGATTGAGGACCGTATCGCAAAGTCAATGGCCCTCATTGGCAGACTGATAAGCTTCAGGGCGGGCAATAATAGGCCAAGAATTGTGCGCACCGTCAGGATGGCGTTTGCTGGGATAAATATCAGTTTGTTCCAGCCGGATATAACGCAAAAACTGACGGAGCGCATAGACGACCTGAAGCAGAGAATCGCTGCTTGGGGGAGTGGATTTGGCGATATACCGAGAAGTCGACACGTCTACACGACACCAGAATTGTCTCTTTCAGAGTGATCAGAAGAGGCTCTATGAATCATTGGAGCAGCCAATGGTACGTGGAACGGGCTTAGCACCGAATCAGGCCGACACTATCGCATTCTGGCGCGGCCTGTGGTCAGAACCCTTAAACCACATCGAGGGCCCTTGGACGGAAGTTTCGGCGAGTCAGTGTGCGAATATTACGCCCATGGACCCCGTCATCATAACGCCGGATGACGTAGCTGGGGCGGTCCGTAGGGTCCCGAACTGGAAAAGTCCGGGTCTCGACGGGCTACATCACTACTGGCTGAAGGGGTTCGTGGTGTATCACGCTGTGCTTGCCCGACAGTTTCAAGAGGCTCTCGACCAGAAGTCGCTCCCGAGCTTCTTCACTACCGGGATCACTCATTTGGTTCCTAAAGATCAGGATACCACAGACGCGAGCAAATACCGCCCCATCACGTGTCTACCCACGATATACAAGACATTAACATCAAATTTGAGCGCGAGAATCACTCGTCACCTGAGCTCAAATCAGGTGATGTTGCGCGCTCAGAATGGATGTAAGTGCGGTGGTCGTGGAACCAAGGAACCACTCCTCATTGACGCGGTTATTGGCAAGGTGGTTAAACGCAACCGCCGGAACCTCTCCGCCGCCTGGATAGACTACAAAAAGGCATTCGACTCCGTGCCTCATAAATAGCTTAAGAAGGTCCTCGATTTGTATAAGGTTAACTGTATAGTTCGAGACTTCCTCGGGTAGTGTGTTGGGCAGTGGAGTACGATGCTTTGTCATCTAGGCGAGCGGATGACGGCTGCGGAGAACCACATAAGGATAAGAAGGGGTATGTTTCAGGGCGATTATTTGAGTCCAATCTGGTTCTGCCTCTCTCTGAACCTTCTCAGTACCTGACTGGATGGTTCCGGGAGGGGATTTCAGCTTCGGAGAGGAGGTACAAAAGTGACCCACCTTTTCTATATAGATGATCTCAAGTTATTCGACTCCAGTCGCTCTCATCTTATGGAATTGCTAAACATCACTTGTGATTTTAGCAATTCTATTAGAATGGAGCTGGGGACGTATAAGTGTGCGTCCTCCATGTTGAAAGGGGAAGGGTTGCTAAATCTGAGGGTGTAGACTTGTCTATGCCCTTCAACATAAAGACCCTATTCAAGGCTGAAGCATATCGATATCTGGGTATGTCACAGAACACAGGTCGACGAGGCGGACATGAGGCAATCAGTTTGCGATGTTTTTTATGCACGCTTCACAAAAGTGCCTAAAAGTCTTTTTCGGGCGTTAATAAGACACATGCATGCATGAGGCTGTACTTGCCGCGGAAGCATGATGGACGCGGCTTTTTAAGCTCGCTTACCATGCATAATCGCAAAGTGTGCAGCCTCCATAATTACTTTCTGGCGAGAGCGGATGATCCATTCTATAGGGACGTTATTCTTTGTGATAAAGGACTTACCCCCCTATCCTTAGCCAACGAGGAATGGCAAGATCCGGCAGTACAGAGCATTTCCGACCGGGAGATCGTGTGGAAGGAGAAGGAGCTCCACGGGAGGTTCTACAAGGCTCTACATGAGCCTTTCGTAGACACAGTTGCCTCCCTCCACTGGCTAGGTTTTGGTGACCTCTTCGGGGAAACTGAGGGTTTTGTCTGTGTAATACGGGATCAGGTTATTAAGACCAACAACTATTGGAGATACATCCTAAGGGATGGCACCGTCGACATTTGTCGAGCTTGTCGCCATCCCGGTGAATCACTTAGGCATGTCATCTCCGGTTGTTCGGCGCTTTCTAACTCTGAGTACTTGCATAAGCACAACCTAGTAGCCAGGATTCTACACCAGGAGCTCGCTCTGAAACACGGTCTCGTGGATCGGAAACTGCCATATTATAAGTGCTTGCCGGAAGCCTTGCTCGAAAATGACCGCGCCAGGCTCTACTGGGACCGGGCCATCATTACAGACGGGACCATTCTTTCGAATAAGTCAAGTAAATATCTGGACCTGGCTCACGAGGTGACTGATATGAGGGGCGGACTGCCTGCCCAAATTATACCTGTAGTCATTTCTGCGAACGAGTTGCCATCTTAGTCCTCACCCGTGAGGACTAAGATGGCATGTCTCGTTTCCAGTAAAAAGGGTCTCCAGTTCTCTACACTCACCATACGAAACTCAGCAGCGTTAAGCTACTATTTTACGCTGGTATTCTGTAAGAGCGTGATCCTTCCCCGGTCGAGCCGACCCATTCGTGCTACAACTATACTATTAATATAGCTGCAGCATGGCTCTATTACGTAAAATGGGTTTTTATTTATTTATGTATTTTTATGTATTTATTTTATTTTGTTGATATTTATGTATGTTTATCATTAATATTTACAATTATATAATCATACAGCCCAGCCAGATGAGAAATCTTCATAGATAACCCACATAATAATTTTATTTCAGATAACCAAGTGACCCATAAAATTTGTTAGTAAATATGAAACTTATAACCTATTTTAGTACATAAATCTAACTCTTAAATACAATTGCCTTATTAGCTAAACATAGGCGGTAATATTGCTTAACGAGGAATGAATCGTATTTTTCAGCAATTATTTTCATAATGGAGTTGGAGCTAGCCCGCACCCTGCCAAGCAACGAGGCTGTTTTCTTTCTTATAAGGGCGTAATAGTCATCTGTACGCGCCTTTGCACATTTTACATTTTCTAGGCTTTTACAGCCGACGGCACTAAACACCATGAATTCGCTTTAATTTCCATTGTATCGCAAGCCATGGCTTAACGCATACTTCTCACATATCTTAAGGAGTTCTCTGGTGGCCTTAACCGTGGGAGTCAGCAACACCATATGATCTGCGTAAATTATGTTATTAAAACTTACATCGTCGATACGACATCCAACTTTTTTGCTGCTGATTTCAACGATTAGGTCATTTATGTACAGGTTGAAAAGCTAACGTAATTCCTCCCTGTCTGACACCACATTGCAATCTGTATCTTTCAGAGAACTTATTGGCCCATCTCAAATTATTATACTGACTATTATACCAGTACTGAAAAATCTTCAAAAGCTCAGCTGGAATCTTTTTCTGGCGTAGAGTATCTCATAATAAGTCATAGTTTACGAGATCAAAAGCTCTGGAGAGATCTAAAAAAACATGCATATACAGGTGTATGTCGCTTTGTGTAATATTCAACAGTGTGTTTTAGGGCTAAGATAGCATTCTCAGTAGACAATTCAGACCGAAACCCAAACTGTGCATCGTGCAACTCAATATAATTTTCCAGCTGTGTAGCCAACAGGCTGTCAAGTATTTTAGCCATAATTGTTGCCAAAGATATAGGTCGATAATTACACTTGTCTCCTACGTTACCTGTTTTGTTTTTAACTATAGGCACAACTATTGTCCGCATAAGGTCGTGAGGCAGATACGAATGACAGAGACATGAAGAGAAGAACGTAGCGAGTAATCGAGGCAGGTGAGGTCCGGCATGCTGCAGGTGCTCGATGCTGAGAGAATCATGGCCGGGAGATTTCCCCCTGGTTATATTTTTAATGGCAGTTGCCACTTGTTCAGGTGTAAAACGAATGCAGTCATAACTGCCATGACAGCTCTCATCTCCGGGCACCGGCTGCGATGAACCTAGCAACGACTCTATTTTAAAATGCTCTGCAAACGTATTAGCTATGCTAATTGGTTCATTTACACCTCCAACGCACACAGGCAGGGTAGGTTTAGTATCAAGTTTGTTGGTGGCTTTCCCGACTTGTGAAAGCCACCAACAAACTTTTGAAATTCTGTGCCTTACGATGTGATGCTATGATGTCGAGCTGAATTTGGTCTTGATGGATCTGACACCATTTTAGTTTGCTCTTAAATATTTTACGTGTTATGTACATATTGTCACATTTTTTTTAAAGGATCGGGTGACAAACGAGCACACAGTCTACCTGATGGTAAGTGGTTACTGTGACCCATAGACATCTACATCTATCCTCAAAAAAGACTCAAGATGCAGATGCGTTGTCACCCGTGAGGACTAAGATGAAATGCCTCTTTGCCAGTAAAAAGGGTCTCCGGTTCTCTACACTCCCCATACGAAACACAGCAGCGTTAAGCTGCTATTTTACGCTGGTTTTCTGTGAGAGCGTGGTCCTTCCTCGGTCGAGCCGACCCATTCATGCTACAACTATACTATTAATATAGCTGCAGCATGGCTCTACCACGTAAAAAATATAGGACTACTAGTTGGTTTGTTATGCCACAACCATAAGCGATATTTAAACCAGGCCATCAAATGTGCTTCCCTCACATGTCTGTTCCAACCTACAATACGATGCTTATAACATCTATGGTCATCATAACTCTGTATAGCGGCTTCAGATAAAATAGCAACAATATTATTGTACATTTCATCAAGCATTAACCTATGATAAGTATTGTTACCGTGTGAATTAAAACATACGCTAAGTTCCTCAGGTACCTTAAGCGACATTAATTTGCTATTACACATATCATAATATACTTCAATCCGATCACTGACCCTTTCTTCTTAGCACCGACTTTGACTTTGATAGAGAATGTGAAATTATTTAATTCTTATTAATTCTATAAAGATAGCTTTTACTCTTTATTAAAACTGATTTCATACAATAGAACAAATTAATTGAAAAACAAATGTTAAGTTATTTACGCGAAAGCAGGTTAAGGTTCGTCTGCAATTTCTTAAATAAGTCCGCGGCTTTGGGCTGTCTTTATTAAACAAAAAGTAATTCCTTTTCTTTAAGAAATTAATTTTACTCCTCAAAAGCAAAACAATTTATAGATTAACGATTCAATAGCGGGTTCCATTCAAAAGAGAATAAATAATATGTTATGTTGTGTTAAAAGAAATATTTTTTCATTTAAAAAATTATCGGACGAATATATTTATTTTATACATCCGATTTTCAGACGATCAGCAACAGTCAACCTTCTTATGATCCGTATTGTTTAGTAAAATTTTATTTATTTCAACTTTCATGCAAAAAGTTGTACATATTATGGCGGACTTAATGAGATAGGGAATTCTTGGCCAGGCAAACATTAGGCTAAACAAAAAAAACAGAGGAATTTTATATTTTATTTCATTCTATTTAAACCCTATCTAGTGTAATAATTTATTGTTCACAATCCAATTACTTATTTTTTATAGAAGAGCGAGTAAACGAGCATGCGGCTCACCTGATGGTAAGTGGCTATCGCCGCCCATGAAAAACGGCAACACCAGGGGAATTGCAAGTGTGTAGTCAACCTTAGTCATATTGGTGCGGAAAAATTTCCGGTGGTATAAAATTCAATTAATGTGTTTTGCTTGCTTTCAAATAACGAAAAAACGTTTCGCTCGTACTGGAAATTCTGCCTAAATCCCTAACACTAATGAATTGGACAAAACTAAAACACTAAAAATCCTAGCTAAAGTACACCGATTCCTTCTAAGGATGATTTGCAAGGCTATTGAAATAAAAAAACGTCCTTATTTTAATAGATAATATGGCTGAGTACTACCATCTTATAATTAATAAAATTAAATCCTAGCCTAAGCATACAACTGCAAGACTTCAAGATACTATAAGTTCATACTGCGTAGATCGGAACAAAAATTAATAATTTTAATCTGGATCTAATTTTAAACTATGACATTGGGACGTCAAACACCTCAGTCCCCCCGTGACCATGGGTTGCAAAATGATAGAAACATTGGGAATATAAAATGAGTTAATATACGCGATAGAATCCTTAAAAACTACTGTTTTTTAAAAGTATAGTGTTTGTATAAATGTAAGAAATCATTAAAGACCTTTGAATTACTTTCATCTCGCAGATATTGTCATATTAATGCAATATATTAACTATTTATTACAGGATACACACAGTGAAAATGTTACATAGTTAATTAAAATTTAATTTAAAGTACATACACCAATAAAATATCCACAGTTAGTTTATACACAAGGTATGTATTATAGTTTTTCCCTGCATTTTTCGTTTTTCTTTAAGGTAAGTACATCAAATAAAACTTTTCTATGTGAAATCAATCGAGGGAACTTAATCGAAATTGATTGTAATACAAAAGGCGAATCAACGAAGCTATTAAATAATTTGTCCTCTTCTTTTTAACTATCATTTATGCCTTCTTCGCTTAAAGGGAATTTTTTATTTTATATATATTTTTTACTTCGGAACGAGGGTGGTCCATCCCCGGTCGAGCCGACCCATTCGTGCTACAACTACACTATTAATATAGCTGCAGCATGGCTCTACCACGTACAAATAGCTGCAGCATGGCTGTACCGCGTACAAGTTTAGGTTACTATAATATAATAAGTTAATACACGCGATAAAATCCGTAAAAATTAGTTTAAATGTGTAGTGTACGCGTATATATAATAAATCATTACACAATCCTTCAATGAATGTAAACATCTTCTTACTAACCCTCTAATCTTACAATATTCTAACTTCTCAAAGGAATTCATACTAACCACAGACTTTTCGATAAACGCATTACGTGCTTTGCTATCGCAAGGCGAAATAGGCAAGGACTAGCCTATAGCATATGCATCTCAAACACTCCATAAAGCTGAATCCAACTATTCCACTATCGAAAGAGAGTTATTAGCTATCTTTTGGGCAGTCAAACGTTTTAGACCCTATTTTTTGGTAGGAAGTTTAAAATTGTAACTGGATACAACCCGCTAACATGGATTTTCTTGATAAAAGATCCTGGTAGTCGGTTAGTTCGTTGACGACTTACACTCGAAGAGTACGAATACGAAATGTATATAAGGCTGGTAAAAACGACACTAATGCAGACGCTCTCTCACGTCCACCGATTCTCCACACGAACATAAATAATCCAACAAATAGCGACAAAAACAAACATCTTGACTCAAACACTTCAGAAGACTATTTACAACAAAATTTTCAATACTACTTAGAAATCGGCTCTCACACTTTTAATACCATATCTCCATGTTTCACCAGACTGCCTCTTAAACAAACGTCACAAAACATTCTTATTCCAATCTCTTGTCAACTTTCTGATAATATCCTTTTCAACGAAGCAATTTCCACTTGCTTTCAAGTGGACCCATATTTAAATAAACCAAAAAAACTTTACGAAACCGATTTATTAGTTAATAGATAGATTTATTAGTACAAAGTAAACAAAATATTATATTTGGCTGTTCGAGACCCACACATTTCGATCCTTGGGATTCTGAAAGCTATTTTGAAAAATTACTCGCTTTCCTACACAAACATAAATTAAAATCACTTTACATTCCAAATCAAAAAAACGACCCCACTTGTAAACTTAAAGGAAATGAATAGTTACTTAAAAGTGTACTTGGATGACTGGTACTAGAACTTCTCGACGTGGAGAACTAGATGTGCCGAGTTTAGCTTCGTTGTGTTAGTTATAGAATATAATCGATATATAGAATATACCTTATCTCCGGACTTGACGGACTGACTTCAAGGTGAACTTCGTTGACAGCTACTGGAATTCATTGACGAATAGAACTACAATTTACTATTTTTTTTTTTTTTTTTTACTATCAATTGGCATTGTGAATCGTGCACTTTTGGATTTTACAAACTTTTTAAATTAAAGCTTGACATAAAGATAACAGAAAAGTATTGTTATTACTAAAAACTTTTATGTATTTAAACTACTTCAAAAAAAATAAGTATAGTCATGTTATACGTAATTTTTAATGCGCCTAAGGCATGTACAATTGGATTAACCAATAGTTTTTTCTTTGATTCCGAAGGAATTTTTTTTTCGGGTAGGTGTGAAAAAGAATCCTGAATTTTGAGTATCACCATAATTTTAATTGCTGATTTTAATTATTTATTGTGCACAGCACTTAATATTTGTTAAGTATTTATAAAAATATATATGCATTAGGCACCTGCCATAAGCTGTTACCACTTTTCTTACTTACTTTAAATTGTTTAAATAAAAAAGCTTCGCTCGAGGGTAGTCCATAGGTTTTGTCAGAATATCTAACGCGAATTATGCAGTCTTTATACTTGGAGGCTTGCAGGCACGTCGGTATTAGTAATGTGAGGACCTTGGTCAGACAAGATAGGCTATACATGATAAGCGAGGCCCTCAATTCCACCGTAACTGGTTGGGGTTTCCATTATAATAATGCAGTTTTCGCCGTGATGGAAGGACGCGTGGGCGATGCATTTTGACCTATATGGCTAGCACCAAGTCCTCGTAGCTCGAAGAACCAACGACCGATGGGGAAAAAAGGGCCTCGAGTGGCGGCATCGTACCGAGATGAAGTGTAGGGTGTCCCACTACAAGATGGAGTGACGATCTGGTAAGGCATGCAGAAAGTCCATGGATGCAGGTGGCTCAGGACCGTGCTTTGTGGCATTCCTTGGGGGAGGCCTATGTTCAGCAGTGGACTTGTGAAGGGATGTAATGATGATTATGATGAAGTCCTCACTGACTACGTGTGTTTGTTACATGGTTTCGTCACAGTATCTACATTACAGGTGGGACCATGCTCTCACAGAATACTAGCGTATAATAACAGCATAATGCTGATGTGTTTCGTACGGTGAGTGCAGAAAACCAGAGACCCTGTTTACTGGAAACGAAGCAGTTCATCACAGTCCTCAGAGGTGACAACGCATCTGCATTTCAATTCTTAATTGAGGATAAGTGTAGATCTATATGGGGCACAGCATCCACTGACCATCAAATGTACTGTGCGCTCGTTTGTCACCCTTTTTCTATAAAAAATGCTTAGACTCGTATTTATCCGAACTCGTCTGTCGTATTCGTGTGTACTTTCGAAAGGGGTTGGTTGCATAAGTAGAATATAATAGAATAGAATAATATGATTTTTATATAGATTATTACATAATACTTATTGAAAGTAATTTTTGTAGTTCTAATATCAACGTAGTGGAGAAATATAGTACAGTATTTAAAAAAAATCTTCACGTTTTTTTGTAACATATATTTTAAAAAAAACAGACCCATTCACGTGGCACTACCAAGTTAGAATAGTAGAGATAATGTTAAACCGTATAAATTATTTAATATTATGTTAAACTAAGCGATCGTGTTGTTAATTTGCACTGTTTAAATAAAATATACGTCTGAAATATTATGTAAATTGAGCGATGCTTAACGCAATCTGACGAGCGGCAATTAACGTGGGATAAAGATATGGTAGGTCAATTAAGCGGTCGTTGAAACTACTAAAATAATAAATGTGGAGATTTAAGTACAAACATAATCTAAATTAAGTTATAGCTACTACAAAAAAGTAGCAAGTTATAAATTTGACTATAATATATTTTTTGTATGAATGTCACGCAATATCTTTGTCAGTTGTGAACGGATTTTGTTGATTTTTTATACAGTAGGTTATACGAGGGTGGATTGAAAAGTACTCGGCCTAACACAGATCCATTCAATTCTAAAAATCAAATCTACCCACATTATTTAGTTCAGTTCAGACTAGTTCATTGTGTGAAGTTCGAAACATGTGCGATAATTAGTTGTGATTTTATAAATTTATTAACAAAGTAATCGGACATAATTTCCGCGAAAGGAGCAAATCGAGCAGCGTGCCGTCATTAAGTACCTCCATAAGAAGGGGCTATCATCAAAAGCCATCCATGATGACATGGTCAGTACATTAGGCGATTGTGCTCTGTCATATTCATCCGTCAAAAAATGGATAGCAGAATTTAAGCGTGGTAGAGAGAGTGTGAAAGATGAACCCCGCTCTGGAAGGCCTTCGACGTCAACTACTGACGAAAATATTAAAAAAGTACTTGATTTAATAATGGGAGACCGCAGATTAAAAATTAGAGAGATAGCCGAGATTATAGGCATCTCTTATGAATGAACTCAAAACATCATTGTCAACGAGTTGGGTTTCCACAAGGTGTCTGCGAGGTGGGTTCCGCGACTGCTTTCAGTTGAACAAAAAAGGACGCGATTGACTATTTCACGCGACTGTTTGGAGTTATTTGAAGCCGATGCAGATGATTTTTTGAATCGTTTTGTTACTATGGACGAAACATGAGTTCATTACTGTACACCGGAAACAAAACAACAATCAAAACAGTGGAGAAGACCTGGTTCACCACCCCCTAAAAAGGCTAAGTCGATATTGTCGGCAAATAAGGTAATGGCTTCAGTATTCTGGGACTCGAAAGGTGTGATTATGATTGATTATCTTGAAAGGGGTCAGAATATAAACTCTGATTACTACTGCACCTTACTACGTCGTTTACGAGAGGAAATAAAAGAAAAACGTCGAGGAATGCTCAGAAGAAAAGTCCTGTTTCATCAAGATAACGCCCGTGTTCACACGTCAGTACAGTCAATGGCTGAAATTCACAACTGTGGCTTTGAACTGTTACTGCATCCGCCGTATTCATCTGATCTGGCACCATCAGACTTCTTTCTGTTCCCTAACCTAAAAAAGCACTTGGGAGGTCAAAGATTTTCGACAAACGACGAGGTCAAAGCAGCTGTAGACGCATATTTTGACTCTAAGGAAGAATCATTTTTTTTCAACGGTCTAAATGCTTGGAAGGGGAGGTGGCAAAAGTGTATTGAACTTGATGGTGATTATGTAGAAAAATAAAAATATAACTGATTTAGTATGTGTTTATTTTCTTGGTTAGGCCGAGTACTTTTCAATACTTCAGCAGTGTCCTTATACATTGTGTTTTCAAACATTTGATTGCAGCACTTGTGGCCTTGGGTTTGAATCGGGCACGAAACAGGTGTTTGTATGGCCTATAAATAATTGTCTAGATTCTGAATAATTAGGTTAAGTTAGGTTAGATCAGGTTCGCCCCCGACCCCCCCGAACGGGTTCCAGCCTTGTCGTGGCGGGGGGGCTTAGTAGCCGTGGCTTGGTCATCCACGGTGAACAAAGAGGAACCCCTTGGCTGGTCCGTGGTGTTGGGCCGGCCCGAGGTGGCCACTCCGAGTGTGCTTGACGAGCCCACTTCACACGTGGGCTGCGGTGAGAGGGGTGTCCGCCCCCTCTGCCGCTGCAGCCGAGGTGGAGTCGCGTAAGGAAGAGGAGTGTTGGTATTGCGAGGCGCCGCTCTCCCTACCCTCCGCAGCCGAATCTTGGTGGGAGGCGGAGCCATAGACCAGATCCGCCGCTGGGGTCAGGAAGGCTGGTACTTCTGAGTGCTAGTTTTTCCTGGCCCCATGGCCTTCGTGCATCGGACACGGGGGCGTCCGTTGTGCATGTGAAATTGAAGGCCGAGGAGGAGGGCGCGCCATGTGTTCTGGTGCACCTTACCTGAGACGGAGATGGAGGAGGAGTATTCCTCTCCCGAGGAAAGGCTGCCATAGGGCGGCCGGCGCAGGTGGGGTCGCGGATGTGGCGAAATCGTTCCCGTGGCCCTGCCAATATGCGACGAGGGTGGAACACCATGGGGTTTTTTAGTCGGTGCGAGTCCGACATAACCCGTCCTTGCACCCGCGAGGCGGGTATGCGTAGGCATTTCCCCATGTAAAAAAAAAGGTTAGATCAGGTTGTCCGAACGGGTTCCCGCCTTGTCGTGGCGGGGGGGCTTAGTAGCCGTGTCTTGGTCAACCGCGGTGAACAAAGAGGAACCCCTTGGCTGGCCCGAGGTGTAGGGCCGGCCTGAGGTGGCCACTCCGAGTGGGCTTGACGAGCCCACTTCAGATGTGTGTTGGTGGGCTGCGGTGAGAGGGGTGTCCGCCCCCTCTACCGCTGCAGCCGAGGTGAAGTCGCGGAGGAAGAGGAGTGCTGGTATGGCGATGCGCCACTCGCCCTATTTTCCGCGACTCAGACAGGGCCGCACCGTCAATTGATGCAATGCTGGTGGGGCTGCGGGGGGAGAGGAGTGTCGTTATTACGAGGCGCCGTTCTCCCTGCCCTCCGCAGCCGAATCTTTGTTGGCGGCGGAGCCATACACCAGATCCGCCGCTGGGGTCAGGAAGGCTGGTGCTTCTGAGTGCTACTTTTTCCTGTCCCCATGGCCTTCGAGCCTCGGAAATTGGAGGCTGAGGAGGGGAACGCGCCATGTGTTCTAGTGCGCCTTACCTGGAAGGGAGATGGGGAAGGAGTAGTCCTCTCCCGAGGAGGGGCCGCCATGGGGCGGCCAGCGCAGGTGTACGTGGGTCCATAGCCCTGTATGGCACTCCTGTGTGGGCAATGGACATGACGGCCAGCACTCTCGCCATTCTGTGTAAACCGCAAAGGCGATGGCCATCAGAGTCGTCCGCGGGTATCGCACGATTTCCTACGAGACGGCTTGCATCCTGGCCGGATCCCCGCCCTGGGACCTAGAGGCGAAAGTACTCGCGACATTATATCGATGGCGCGAGGAAGAGCGGGCACGGGGCTCGAGGCCGGTGCAGCGGCAGATCGCGCTGCGCTGAGAGGAGGTCCGTCAGGTCTTGGTGGCGGAATGGCGGCAAAGGCTTCTGCGCCCTTTCGCCGGCCTCGCTACCGTCGACGCGATCCAGCCAGTACCCGACGACTGGCTCGGGAGAAGGCACGGCTCCCTGTCGTTTAGGGTGACGCAAGTGCTGTCGGGGCACGGCTGCTTAGGCAAGTACCTGTGCCGCATAGACAGGGAGCCGGACTCTCGGTGCCACCAATGCGTTCATTGCGGGGAGGACACGGCGCAACACACGCTCGCCGAGTGTGTAGCTTGGGAGGAGCAGCGCCGTGTTCTCACAAATGAAGTAGGAGGCGATCTGTCGCTGCCGGCCTTAGTGCGGAAGATGGTCAGTAGCGCAGAGTCGTGGGACGCGGTGGTGTCCATCTGCGAGGACGTGATGTCGCAGAAAGAAACTGCGGAACGGGAAAGACGACTCCCTTCCCCGGCCGCAGAAGGTGCACCGGGCGCAGGAGAAGGGCGGACAACGCCCTTTTCCGGCCCCCATGAAGGGACTTGGGGTAGCTCCCGCCCCCCCTATTCGATGGACCCGAGGCGGAGGCGCGCGCTAGTGTCAGCGCGCGCCTCTATCGGCGATACACGGGGTAGTTGAACTCCTCACTACCCCGTGCAGGAGACGAGGCCCAGACAGACCAGGCCATCACTAGTTTGGGGCTGCGGAAGAATTTGGATTCCCGCGGCTCCGCGCGCGCACGTGCGAGGAGACACCGAGGTGGTTTTAGCCGGTAAGAGTCCGGCACGCCCCTCCGCTTTTCCCTAGGTGGAGGCAGCCCATTGGGATTTCACCCCATAAAAAAGGTTAGATCAAGTTAGGTTCCCGTGTGGAGTTGCCAGAGCTCCCATCGGGCGCGTTCCCACGTGGCGGATAGGGGAACGCCACCCAGATATGGTTGGTAGCGGGAAACCACCGCGGACCAAAACTGTTCGGGGTTGGGCGTACCCATGGCTCCATTAGGACTAGAAACATCAGCCAACCAGCAACTGACACTGGGGAACAGCTACCAGCGTCAATGAGAGCAGAACATCCGCAGTCACAGCCACTAACATCACTACCGCCGCCGAAAAAGAATTCCTTCCTTCACGAAAATCCTTTTTCTTCTTTACCCTCCTCTTTAACCTCTTCTTTGAAGGGTAAAGAGGAAAAGGAGCCTTCCATCTGTCGGTGGTGGATCTGCCTCCAGTGACTGCCTCGCCACAGCCGCACAACTTGCCACCGCCAATGGATGGCTAAAGCAAAAGCGGTCTACAGTAGTGGCGGATCTTACCCCTTCTTCAAGAGGGAGAAAAAAGAGAAGGAAAACTGCAATGCGTACGCCAGCATCGGCAGCAGTTACAGTGACGTTGCCTAAGGACTCTACAGTGCCAAGGTAATGGGTGAGGCAAAGCCAGGATCCAATTGACAGAGTTGGGAATCGACTCCGTTTTCTAAAAACGAGCTGTCACAGAGGGCTTACTTCTTAAGATTGCGGGACATGATTGCAACTCAAAGGCGGACAAGCTGGCAGTTGAATGTTGCGCATTTTAATTAGTCGTCTAATTAAAATGCGCAACATTCAACTAAAAGACCTTGACGATGCTCTCAACCACTGTAAGATAGCAGCCGCGATCGCCGAGTTGGGTGGTTGTTCGGTAGACGACATCAAAGTTGGGGACGTTCGCTAAACCACCACCAGCATGGGGACGTGCTGGATGCGATGCCCGGTAACGGCGGTCCGAAAACTTATGACTGAAGGACGTTTACGCATTGGCTGGGGTTCAACTCGAGTGGAACTACTGGAGTCCAGGCCTATGCACTGTTACAGATGCCTCGAAAAGGGGCACGTCGGCAGTAAATGCCCTAACGAGGCAGACAGGAGTACCCGCTGCTATGCCTGTGGCAAACCCGGTCACAGAGCAAACCAGTGCACCGCGTCGGTCCTTAAATGTCCAGTCTGTTCCGACCTTGGGTGTCCATCTAACCATAGGTTGGGGAAAAGTGCGCTCAACCTGCGAAAAGGGGAGTTAGGAAGAGTAAACACCCTCTCACTCCCTCCAGCGAGACCTCGCTGGTTTGGCGACGAATCGGGCTCCGTAACCATCTACTGGGGCGTGGTCATGGTGCTCCACCCTGTGTCCTCCTGCAAAGGGGCTTTGTTGCAGTGCAATGGGGCACCCTGGCTATAGTGGGCTGCTATGTCTCTCCCAACAGGACCCTCGCCGACTACGAGGAGTACCTGCACGAGGTGGCGGATTGCGTGCGCGAGTGCTTACCCCGTCCGTTGATTGTCCTAGAAGATTTTAATACCCATAATAGGGCTTGGAGCAACTCTAGGGACGATCCAAAGGGAGAGATCGTAATGGAATGGGCGGCTGTTCTGGACCTTCGAATATTAAATCGGGGGTCTGAGAGTACATGTGGGCGGGGGCAGGGGAAGTCTATTGTAGACCTTACGTGGGCAACTCCTCCTGCAATGCGTATGCGGCCGGGATGGCGAGTTGCGACAGAGGTCGTCAGACCACCGCCACATCGTGTTCGATGTCGCACTTCGCCACTTCAACAGTAACTTCAGTCGTCCATAAGGCAGTCCACCGATGCGTTGGTGTCTCGACCGAGACAAGCTCGAAGCCGCCGCCATCGTCGCGGCCTGGCCAGAAAAAGCCGAAGAGGCTCCAAGAGGCTCCGCTCGATCCGAAAATGGAAGCAAACTAGTTCCGGGCTACGATGGCGCAAATATGTGACGTCTCGATGCCCAGAACCAGCCGCCCCAAGCGCAGGGCGGTGTACTGGTGTTCAGCAGAAAATGCACACTATCGTGTGATCTGCTTGCGGAGTCGGCGCCAGTATACAAGAGCCCGAAGAAAAAGGCGAGCTCCAATTGAAGAGATAGCCGGATTCTACAGGACTTAACGAAGATCCCTGGGGACGACCGTACAGGATAGTGCTGGGAAAACTCCGGCCATGGTCGCTGTCGCTGGTTGCTTGACGGAAACTCTCGATCCGGACCTGCTGGGAAGAGTGATCGACACGTTTTTCCCAGAGGACCTGTCAATTCCCTCAGGTTACCTGTCGTCGTCATTGGAGTGGCACTATGAGATGGAGGTGACCGTGGAGGAGCTGGACCGAGCTGTTAGCCGCTTGAGACCCCGGAAGACCGCACCGGGGCCTGACGGAATTTCTGGTCTGGGATACAATACGGAGTGCATTAGCATACCACCAGGTGCCTGCCTACCTCTGCAAGGCGTAAACGGGAACTACTTGCGCGAGAGGTACATTCTGTACATGGGGTAAGATGGTAGAAATATACAAAGGGAGATCAAACGTGGGGTTCCGCAGAGCTCAGTGCTGGGTCCGCTACTGTGAAACCTCGCGTACGATGCGGTTCTGCGTGTCGACCTTCCTGCTGGCGTAAATATCGTGTGCTATGCCGATGACACACTGGTGGTCGCCAACGGGGTCACCTTCGAGGGGACCATGGAGCTCGCTGAGCTTGGGACAGAAGTCGTCGTCGCCAAAATCCATGAGTTTGGTCTAGAAATAGCGCCTAATAAGATCGAGGCCTTATGGTTTCACAAATTATCTTGGAGCAGGGAACCACCCGAGTCGTGCGTCTACGTGGGTGGGTCTGTAGTCAGAGTGTAGCGGTACAGGAAGTAGCTAGGGTTCCACTTGGACAGTCGCTGGGGCTTCGAAAAGCACTTTAAGAGCCTAGTCCCCCGGATTGAGAGGGTAGCGGGTGCTATGCACAGACTGCTGCCCAATCTAGGGGGATCGAGGGAGGAAATACGCCGCCTCTATGCGGGGGTAGTACGGTCCGTGGCCTTATAAGGGGCACCTGTGTGGGCAAAAAGGCTAGCTATCCGGCGCTGTATGGCTATACGGATCGTGCGGGGATACCGCACGATATCTTTTGAGACGGCAACAGTCCTGGCTCGCTTCCCACCCCTAGATATACTAGTGTATATGGATGCGACGGTGTACAACCGAATCCGCATCCTCCGTCAGAGAGGTAGCAGCGAGCCTGATGAGGCGCTCGAGTCTATATAACGGCAGGAGCAACAAAACGCTTTAGCGATGTGGCACACTCGACTCAACGAGGAGCGGTATGCCCGCCTACATGTTATTGGCGCAATCCTGCCGGTCTTCAAAGCCTGGATGCAGCCACGAGTAGGAAGACTCACCTACACACTTACACAGATAATTACCGTGCTTCGGTGATTATCTGCGTAAAATCGGACGCGAAACAACAGCGAACTGCTTCCACTGCGGTGGACAGGACCAGTACTCCGTGCCCCATATGTCCAGCGTGAGAACGGAGCGAATGATCCTGGCAAACCGGGTCGGTCGGGACCTCGCCCTGCCAGCAGTCGTGTCGGCGATGTTGAGCGGGTACTCGGCGTGGGGGGCCGTAGCCACCTTCTGTGAGTCCGTAATAGTCCAGAAGGAGGCTGCTGAGCGGGATCGGAGGAGTACAGATCGCACTCGGATACGATGTCATCTAGGCGTCCACGGGAACTTAAAAAAAAATCTTGTTAAGTAAGAGAAGCCCACTTCGGATGTGTGTCGATGGGCTGCGGTGAGAGAGGTGTCCTCCCCCCCCCCTGCCGCTGCAGCCGAGGTGAAATCGCGAAGGAATAGGCGTGTTGGTATGGTGATGCGCCACTCGCCCTATCCTCCGCGACTCTGTCGGGGCCGCACCGTTGATGCGGTGGTGGAGAGGAGTGTCGGTATTGCGAGGCGCGGCTCTCCCTACCCTCCGCGGCCGAAACTTAGTTGAAGGCAGAGCCAGAGAGCAGAACCGCCGCTGGGGTTGGGAAAGCGGGTGCTACTAAGCACTCGATTTTCCTGGCCCCATGGCCTCCGCGTATCGGACTCGTGAGGATCCGATACGCAGGTGGAGTAGGAGGCCGTGGAGGGGGGCGTGCCTTGTGTTCCTTGTGCGCCTTGCCTTTGGAGGAGAGTGGGGAGGAGAGGTCCTCCCCGAGAAGGGGCTGCTATGGGGCGGCCAGCTCTTGTGGGGCCGCGGATGTGTGCAAAAGCGTTCCCGTGGCCCAGCCAATATGCGGCGAAGGTGGAACACCAATAGTAGTACTACTATATCATGGTTATTTAATTTTTTTTTTTCAACAAATCTACGTCCCAGGACCTAAAACCTGTATTAATGAGACGCTTATACCGTGCAGTTGTTATATATAGAGGGTAATTATTAATTTACTGAAAACCTTTTGGGAATATATTATTTACACCATAACAACAAAATCTGAAAATTAAATTTTTATTTTCATACAAAAATACAAATATTTTAATAGGACCTTCTAAACGATAATAGTCCTGGTACAAAGCGCGTGACGGGGTCGGGGGGAGGGGTGGAGGGGTGTAGGATGCGGCGCTTGCTCATTTGAACTTGACTTAATTAATTATTTATGTCGTCAGTGGACATTGGTGCGCCGGCGGCGTTTCTCGTTTCGCTGTGAGAATAATATTGCGAACGTTACGTTGTTACGATGGCATAGTGATGCTCAAATGTTAAGTATACTGAAATGGTGCGAATTTTAAAAATTTACAATGATAACGTTAGTGAAACCTGCTGTGAATATTCAAGGCGATTTCGCAACTCATGTGTACCAAGATACGCTACGATGCTAGGCGCTACACAGAGATTACGGGCAATTCCAGCCTGTATCAATCGATCGTGGTCGCCCACCGCGGTACCCAGTACGTGAGCAGGAAGTCATACTGCAGTTTTTTGAACGAAATGCAGTAGGGAGCATTTATGAGGCAGCCCGACAGTTCAATGTGTCACAATACTACGCATGGAGTGTCATACACAATGAAGTGAAGTACCCTTTCCACCTGTATCGTGTTCATGAACTCAGCGAAGCTGATAAACCAGCGCGAGTTACATTTTGTAACTGGTTAGTAGATGCTGAACAAGCTAACATTTTATGGACTGATGAAGCAACATTTGGCAGAATTATGACTATTTAATTCGCACAATGAACACTTGTGGTGCTATGAAAATCCACATGAACCAAGACCGCATAGCTTTCAACACCAGTTTTTTTAAATCATCCGCCCAAGGATCGTTTCTGTCGTTATTTTAATAAAAATGCCCAAAGACCCAAGCACATTATTACTTCTTGCTGTGCAGTATTAAAAGTTGTAGATATAGCTCATATCTTTTGTCTTCAGATGACCTAAAATTAGTCAATGTTAGGCAAGAGTTGGATTGCGAACGTTTACAAGAGGACATTAATATAATAGTGGAGTGGAACAATAGAAATAAACTTTATTTCAATGTATCAAAATGCTCAGTAATGATTATAGCTCTAGTGTTAATGTGTGGGCAAGCATTATTAATACAACGTTACTGGACCTTGTCTTTATAGAAAGATTAAACAGTAAAGCTATCATAGTTTTCTCACAGACACGCTGCTAAAATTTTTAGAGGATATACCACTTTCATCTCTATTCAAGCAGAGAATACCCTAGTCGCTGGATCGGACGTGGCGGGTCTTGTGCATGGCCTCCCAGATGGCCAGATATCATACCAATGTATTTTTATTTGTGGGGGCATGTAAAGACATTAGTGTATACTGGTCGCGCATTCGAAAACTGCTATATGTTGAAAGGAAAAATAATTTGGGCATTCGATCAAATCAAAGTCAATTAATAACTATTGTAACGCTATGTGCGCGATACTCACCGCAATCCGCGGATGAGTACCTAATTCTAATTTTTAAATTTGAATTTTAATATTTTTATTGAACCATTGTACCTAAATATTTTTATTCAATTACTGTTAATATCTGTATTTAATCATTATAAATATTTTATTGTAATATTTGTTATTATTTTAACCTGCATTCACTTTTTAAATACAACAAAAAAAAATAGTTAATAATACTTATCATTTAATTTGCACATGCTACAAACCGAAAAGAGCAGGCGGCGCCTTTGATGACACCTGTGTCTACGTCATACATCTTTGGCTTGGACTTGGGCCGCCGCACGTTGACACGTTGCTTCCCGCTGGATGCGACGTTGCGTCTTGGATGTAGGCAACGTTGCTGGCAAGCATTATTCGTAACAAACTACCTAAATGTCTATTAACTTGTAAAGAAATTAATAAAAGAGTTAAACAGTTCATCAATTTGTTTTATGCAAAATAAAGAAGTATATGAAAAGTTAATGTGAAGTCATTTAAAGTGGCGCCCTGGTGCAATAGGCACAGTGGTGAATGGTTTAGTAGGCACTCGCAACGCAATCAGCTGAGCGCGGGCGATGACCGGCCCGGCGGTCATACTTAGGACCTATTATAAATTTTAATATTTGTGATTGTTTTCAATGTTATTTGCTTATTTAATTATGTTTAATGATTTCAAAACAAAGTGTGATACTGATATCAAGTGTAAAATAAGGCATTTTCTTTGACGATTTATTCTGAATTTGTTTATGTACTACAAAATACAGACTTAAAAGGAGTCAGACATGACAACATAAACTTAAAAGTAGTTTTTTTGTAAATGTATCGTATTCTGTAAAGAGTGATCTCTCTAAAATTGTTTGTATTTATGAAACCAATATATTCCCAAAAGGTCTTTAGTAAATTAAAAATGACCCTGTATACTAGCTGATCCGGCAAAAGTTGTTTTGCCATATACATTATTTCTAGGATTAAAATAACTATTTGTAAATAATTATTTGTATTAATGTATTTCCCCAATATGAAGAGAAAGTAGCGTGTACTAGGTTTTAGTTATCTATGTATGTGTACGTCATACGATTGACCTCATTTTATCTATAATATTATCTGTGTTTATACTAATAAAAGTTCGGATTTCGTTGTTTGAATCACTCTCCCGTAAATGAAATGAATAAATGAATTAACAATTAAACAATTTTATAGGCGGAACTAAGGTCTAATTGAACGATTCATTTATATTGTACAAAAATATAAATTTCAAAAGGTGGTGTTTATGCACAAATTTAGTCATGTTTGACCGCCACCCAATTGCGTTCGAGCTGGCGCATCACCCGATGGTATGTAGGTGAGATAAGCGCTGAGGTGGGGAGTCAGTCGCTCGACGCGTGGGCAGTCAGTCGCTAGACGCGTGGGCTAAGGGTTGGTGCCCCGCCAGCTAAGAGGCGGGGAGACCGTCAGACTCAAAATTCACGGCCCGTCGTGGATCTAGATAGCTAGATGAAGTACGTGCTTCTTCGTCACGTAGAAATGTGAATTGTGCGATATTTAACTCGGGCGAGAGTGGGAAATAGTGTACGCGCGTCTAGTAGATATACGGTCTAGGATTCGAGCCGCGCATTCCTTGGTTGAGAGCTTCTCCCAGTTAATTGTCAAGATATCATTATAATTGTGTCGTCGCGTTTAGTGTCCCTTTTGTGTTTTCGTTGGCTAGTTAGATTAATTCGCGTGTCAACGAGGCGTATTTTGAATCTTGTGCGACGTGTTGTTCTGGTGTCGAATGAAGGAACTTAGTTGTGTTAAACGCTGAATCTGTCGGCTATCACGTGTTCGATTCTACGATGAATGTGGAATTAGGCGAATTTAAGTTAGTTAATTGTACAATGAAGCTAAGAGACTAAATTAGTGACAATGAAGAAAGAAACGGTCCAGCGATCTAGCCTGCTGGAGCGATGCAGCATTTTGGGGCAGCCTGGAACTCGGCCGCTGCTGGTCGCCTAAGCTTGCTCAGGTCGCAGACATTTACACCTCACTGTACACTACTCGCCATCCACTATTACACACACTCACGGCCTGCCCAAGCCTTGGTGCGAAGTTAGCTTCTGATAATGTTAAGTACTATGTGTTTCTAGCTTTCACCCATATAGTTTATTGTGATAGGAAATTCCACGCGGCCATATTGAGGCCCGACTTGCGTCTGCTCGTAAAGTCTTCTGCTGATAGGCCCTGGAGGATTTGACCCTTGCTGCAGCAGCCGTAGGCCGTAACAAAGTGGTAGCAGAGCGTGGTTCCGGGTTCGATTCCCGGTCGAGCCCGACCGTAGTGTTTGATAAAAATTAAACAATTTTGGTGGCAGGGAGCGTTGGTTTGATTGGTTTAATTTTGTGTCTACAATCAGGCCCGGCCGTAATACGTAAAGATAAAATTCTTTTCTTTTGTTGCTTTGTTGCTTGCCTTTTTGTTGTTGGTGGCTAGTTGTGTTTGCCACGCCCTAGGTTACGTAAGCGGGAGTTTGCTAGAGAGATGCGTTGGGTAGGTAGATGGTTATTATATCGTAATCGGATAATTATCGTTGTTCTATAATTATGGTTGATTACTCATCAAAGGGTGGGTTGTCTGAGCGAGGCATTTTTTGTAGATCGAACGGGATGTGTATCTTTATTGTATTGTGGTTCGTATTTAATCTAATAGATGGTAATTTGTATTTGTGTAGTAGTATTTAACTTGATATGATAGGAACTGTATTTTGTTCCTCGTTAATTCTTTTTGTATTTGTTATTTGTTAATTTGTAGTTTGAATTTGAGCCGCGTAGTAATTTGTATTTAGAAGTAATGCCATAGAGCGGCCAGGGCTATCACTGTGCCGTTTGTGTCTGGGTTCGAACGGCGTTTCCTCTCAGGGCTCTCCGGGCCCTTGACTCCCACGGGCGAGGGCGCTCGGCCGCGCCCCCTGTCGGGGGGTTGTTCCCCCAGGGGCAGAGGGTCGTCACCCTCTCCCTCAGTATGTTGAGAGGGACTTCACTGCCACTCAGCGGTCAGCTAGACCCTTCTCGCCCTCGTCAGCTGAGTGGCCGCGGCTCGAGGTACTACCGTTCCCCCTTTGATGTAGGCAGCCCAGCTAGGTAGCTGCCGCCCTAGCTCCCACCACGGCCGTCTCCACTAATTCTGTGAGCCGTCAACAGCATACATGTCAATCTGTTCTCTTGTCGACGGCCTCAGTGAAGGCGTACCGCCCGAGCGTCGAGTGTTTGACGGTACGCGCTTTATTTGTTCCGGGTTCACACCCGGGTTAGCCTGCTTAGTTGATGGGAAGCCTAGGGCTCCATGGGAGCGTTGAATTGCGCTGTTAGGTATTGTTAGATTTGGTTTTGGTCAAGCACTTAATAAACAATGCTTTGAATTAAAGTTAAAATTGGTTTTTTGCCTTCCGCGAAATGTTCATATTTGTGGCGGTAGTGATTAAAAGGGTTGAATTTAATATACTCCTTAAATGCTTGTGCACATGTTTGTAATTGCAGTTGATCACTGTGTTTGTTTTGTCGCAAGGAAAATTGTGCTATAATCACTCGCTAATAGTTTCGCAGAGTATCGAGGTCACATTCTCCCCGCCCAAAATTGAAATTGAATGATGTGCCCTTTGAATGCTTGTTCGTATGTTTTTGTAAATGTATTTGATCACTGTGTTTGTTTTGTTGCACGGAGGATTGAAATTAAATTATATGCCCTTTGAATTGTTGTGCATATGTTCTGTAAATGTTTTTGATCACTGTGTTTGTTTTATTGCACAGAAAATTGAAATTGAATTGTGTGCCTTTTTGAATGCTTGTGCATATGTTTTGTAATGTATTTGATTATTGCGTCTGTTTTGCTGAAAGGAAAATTTGAGTTCATTTGAAATTGAATGACGCGTTATTTGGATATTTGTATATATGTTTTGGGGAGTCAGTCACTCGACGCGTGGGCAGTCAGTCGCTCGACGCGTGGGCAGTCAGTCGCTCGACGCGTGGGCTAAAGGTCGGTGCCCCGCCAGCCAAGAGGCGGGGAGACCGTCAGGCTCAAAATTCACGGCCCGTCGTGGATCTAGATAGCTAGATGAAGTACGTGCTTCTTCGTCACGTAGAAATGTGAATTGTGCGATATATAACTCGAGCGAGAGTGCGGAATAGTGTACGTGCGTCTAGTAGATATACGGTCTAGTATTCGAGCCGCGCATTCCTTGGTTGAGAGCTTCTCCCGGTTAATAGTCAAGATATCATTATAATTGTGTCGTCGCGTTTAGTGCCCCTTTTGTGTTTTGGTTGGCTAGTTAGATTAATTCGCGTGTCAACGAGGCGTATTTTGAATCTTGTGCGACGTGTTGTTCTGGTGTCGAATGAAGGGACTTAGTTGTGTTAAACGCTAACTCTGTGGGGTATCACGTGTTCGATTCTACGATGAATGTGGAATTAGGCGAATTTAAGTTAGTTAATTGTACAATGAAGCTAAGAGACTGAATTAGTGACAATGAAGAAAGAAACGGTCCAGCGATCTAGCCACTGTACACTACTCGCCATCCACTATTACACACACTCACGGATTTTGGAAGGATTTTACAAGGATTTGACTCTTGCTGGAGCAGCCGTAGGCCGTAACAGGTGGCTTTGGCGAGAAGTGTTGAGACATGAATGCTCCATAGTGTTGCTTAAATCACAAGATATATAGAGTGAAAAAAATACACTTTTAATACTCACTAACTATTCACTTCTGAGGTTATTAGAAAAATTAAGAACTATAGTGAGCTTATTCATAGACTTTGTTATCCTAGGTGTTAGGAGATTTCTTATTAGGTACCATCATCGCACCATCTTTACAGTCCACTGCTGAACATAGGCCTTTTAGAAGGAATGCTACAAACCACGGTCCTCAGCTACCTGCATCCATATACTGTTAGATATTATGTAAAATAACAAGTGTCTAATAGTTTTTGAGTGATGGGAGTTTGAAAACTGGCTTGAAATGGTATATTAAAAAGGTCTTTGGCTTTTGCATATCACCACTTACCATCAGGTGGGATTGCGCCCAAGGACTGACATATAATAAGATAAAACAATTATACCTATTATTTGGACATAGATCTTGGGATGTAGTACAGAGTCGTGTTCCATCACTGCTGGCTGTATTAAGGAAGCCTAAGGTCACGCGGGGTGATTCAATCCCTAACGATAATATGAGGTTATTATAATATTTATTTATTTTTTCTTGTTTTAGGTTTCTTACCATACTGGCCACATAATACTAATATAATTATTCTTAAAATGATAGTAGACTTGATGTATATTTGTATAACGTAGCAGAAAGATTTAAAGTTGATAACTGTTTAAAATAATCAACATAAAGAAAATAGGAGTGATTTCTATGCACCTTTTAAGAGCAACCAGCGCACTGCAAAAGTTCACGACATGCTTTAAGGAGCCACCGGTAAAATTATAAAAGCCTGTCCCACGTTTGCAAAATGCATTACCGTCACGTTCCGCGGAAACATGTTTAAAAACAGTTTTGAATTTAAATATTTTTCATGCTCCGTTAGTTCGTGTCTATTAGCATAAAGCAACTCCAAACTTGAGTGAGTAACATTGTTTTTATTTCTTTTTATTTTAAAAATAGTTTTTAATTACGGTTGGACTATAACTTAGATCATCATATATTATGATTAATTAATTAAATTTATTTTGGCTCACTTCGGATTTCTTCTATCATACCTCAATTGTACTCTCTGGTCTGCTGCTCTGTGGTTTTTCTACCGACTTCAAAATCGAGAAGGTACTCAATTCGACTGTATGTTCTTTTTTATATTTTACCTTATGATTTTTTTGTGGGTGAACCGATTTCGATATTTCTTTTTTTATTTTAGAGCTGGTACTTTTTTCGTGGTCCTATATAAATTTGATCAAACTCTGACTAATAGTTTTGAGTTATTTTAATAATTTATACTGTAGTTGGTGGTACAATATTTTAAGTTTTTCATTATTCAGTATTTATAACTTATTGTCCTTAATTATTTTATACTATTATTTGCCATTCTTGACAACACCTAATGTGAAGAAGCCATGCAGCCTAAGCTGGTAAAGCGCACTGACTTAGCATAACAAAAGCCTGTTCACTTTTGCCTTGAACACACATTATAATCGTATGGAAAGAAAGATGCTGGCAAATTTAAACCTTTCCTTGTACGCATTATGAACGATGAAGCAAAAGGTTTGTTTCAATTGCGTAGTATGTCGACGACACAGAGGTAGAGAACAGACAGACAGACAGAGGAGTGGGAAGAATTAAGTCATGCAATTCCTGCTCACGCTTAGATTTACATCCTGTAAAAATATTTACTTTAAATAAACAGGGCGCATAAAAGACTACAGTGTATCACTCTGAAATGGCCCGCTAGCTCAGTAAAATATTCATAATTAGGTTAATGAAAAAAGCGTTAAGAAATCTGCATATTTTTGTATAACACTGAATTACTACTACTTCCGTTTACCACGAGTGTTGTAAACGGGAGTTGATGTAATTAGCATCAAAGTAAGCTTAAAATGCTTGGTAGAGAAGTGGTTCACATGATAGTTTCGAACCTGCGACTTTTCCGCACAATTAGGCTACCGTCATTTCCGTATTGCTTTTCAAACTAGGTAAGAAATGCTATTTTATTTTTCACGCATATCGTAGTTAATTAGTTTGCTTAATTTTTAACATTTTAATTTGTTTTTTTTTTTATAAAAAAAAATACTAGTAATGTTATTAAACATTATTTTCCTTTTAACCACTTCTGGTAAGCTTAAAATGCTTGTGTTAGAAGTGGTTCACGACAGTAGTCTAATGGCGGATTCGAACTAGGGATGGCGATCTGAAATCGATTAATCGAAGAATCGATTTTTGGAACCTACAAGATCGATTTTTTAAATCGATATGTAGTACTGAATCGATTCGGTGAATCGATATTTCACCCTTGAAAATCGACATTCGATTTTTTTGGTATAAACCATAAAACTATTTACAATTAATTGAAGGTATCCGTATTATAAGAGTGCTGCCGGTTAAAGAATTAATTATTCAAAAACTCGCGAGTTGGCTGTATGTTTAGATCCCTTCGCATCTCTTGAATAAAAAAAGTTACGTTTGTAGTCTTTGACTCTTTGACTTTTTGCGTCATGCCAGCCATAATTTATTTTTGGTATTTATTTCATTTGTTTATTGTTCATTGATTGAGTGATTCTCGTAAAGCGATATAAATACTAATTTTTATGTAGTGTTTGTTGCGGAATAATAACTAATTGAGACTAAGTAGGTAAGTAAAGCGCTTTATTTTGTTTTTTACTTTCGTGCTATTATTTTCAGTTTAATCTATTAGTTGTGATCATTAAATCTAACCATGTATGTAATTCATTTACGTTTAGATACGAATAATCAATATTGGGCATTGAAATAACTAATAAGTAAGTCATATGTGGAATTCCTTAAGGAAGTATGCATGTATTTTCTTAACTCTGTAAAATTTCTAAATGTAGAAAATAAATGTCTTATTTTATACTTTATCTGTTAGTTTGACATGGTAATGAAAATATTTTTTATTATCGAATTACCTGATTTTACTGATAAGAGATCGTTAAATTATAATATGTACCTTGTTTTTAATAAAATATTACATTATAAACGAAAACTTGAAAAAAAGGTCGATTTTTCGGAAATCGATCTTATAGACCTCGATTTTTTTGTGAATCTATTCATTAGGTCACGATTCGAATCGATTTAAAAATCGATCTTTTTCGAAAAGAATCGCCATCCCTAATTCGAACCCACTACCTTTCGAGTTCGCGGTTCGCACTCTGCCATTAGGCTACTGAAGCTCTAAATGTATTCTCTAAATATATTAAGTGGAAACTTAAATATATATATCTAACTGTTTTATAGAATAAGGGTGACAAAACGAGCAGACAGTCTACCTGATGATAAGTGGATGATGTGATCCATAGATATCTAAATCTTATCTTCGATTAACAATCAAAATGCAGATTGCATTGTCAACCCTAAGGGTGAAGATGAAATGCCAAGTTGCCAACTAAAACGATATCTGGTTCTCTAACACTCACCATACGAAACACAGTAGTGTTAAGCTGCTATTTTATGCTGGTATTCTGTGATATCGTGGTCCTTACCCGGTCGAATTAACCCATTCATGCTACAACTATAATATGAATGCGGAATGTCACTACCACATAAACGAAAAACAAATCATTCAATTATTAACTCGTTATATTGTTGAAGAAATATGATAAATTATTTCAATTATTCGAATTATAACTTTAACTATTTACTTCATTTTTGCTTTTTTAAAATAAAAAATACCGCTATATATTGTTAAGGAAAAATAGTGAATTCGTGAAAATTAATAGAATAAGGTGTTACTTTGCGGAAGTCCATTATATTAAAGTTGGTAAAAAATTACTTCGCGTACATCCGTTCGGTAAAATATAATGATGTGTCTTACCTAGTTTGAAGAGCACCTCCCGCCCTCCCTCAATTGCGTACACTATCACCGTCATCACACAAACTAGCCGCTATTTATTGTTACATTAATCGATTATTCACTGTCACATTAACAAAAGAAAATTATTTAAAAGAGCTTAATATAATTTATCAAATAGCGGTCTCAAACGGGTTTTCAAAAAATCTCATTAAAAATTTAATTAAAAAGGAACAAAAGCATGTTGTTCGTAACTCTTTGTACGCGGTTCAACCTCAAAGTGTTCGTCGATATGTGAGCATTTTGACCTAATTAGGCCCCATATCTGAAAAAAGCGTTTATGTGGCGTTCAAAACAGACAATTCTCTTAGAAATATCTGTAACTATAAAGATAAGTAGTATGGATATTCGTCAAAAGTCGGGTTTTTACAAACTTGTTTGTGACGAATGCCACGCCGTTTACGTGGATCAGACTGGTCGCAATTTCGAAACACGTTATAACGAGCATTTATCCGCGTACAGGAATTGCAATCCTGATAACTCCCATTTTGCTAAACATCTTTTGGACACTGGACACAACCTAGCCAACGATCATTCCTTTAAATTCTTATATACGTGTAATAAAAGTTTACGAATGTGTGTGCTGTAACAGTTAAAGATATTAAAAGTGTGGCGGCGCTGTCGCCCCGCCACAAATGAAACATATCGAACCCTATACCACGCTAACAAAGTTCCGAAGTTAAAAGCAGTATATATAGAATAGAACTACAACTCGGAGCGTTGGCCGGTCCCCGGTCAGAACACTTTGCCCAGTGGGAGATCTCCCCTTTTCCTTCTACCCGCCACAATAGTGACCTCGACGTGATATGAATATGCAAGCAATAACCTTCAAAAACTACAACTTCAAACCTTCGTCATCAAACTCAAGTACCCCATTCATTCGCTCCCGAGCTGATATTGACTGCAGTCTTCACATTCTGTAAGCCATCTAGCTTTACAAAGGTTCATCGCAGCACTGAAATAATAATGCTTCCTCTTTCTTCAAGCTACTCTCTGCGCTACAGTGTTCGGCACGGCTCTGAGCCTTACTGCTCGCCTCTGCTTCACGGCACTCTCGCAGATTACTTGCCTTCTTCTCGACTTACCGCAGACTATAAGGCAATCCCTGGCACTTGCTCCGGCTCATCGTTCTCACCGGAATCACTTGCAAGTGCGTAGTATGGCATGCACTACACACTAGCATAACGTTCGCACCGGCGTCACATGCCCTTACGCACACAGCATGTATTCCCCACCGGCACTAAGGATGCACCGGCAATCGGACTGTATTATCGACCTCCGGTATGAGCAGGAGGGTGATGTGGCGGCGCTGTCGTCGTGCCACAAGCAAAACATATCGAAGCCTAAATCGCGCTTACAAAGTTCCGAAGTTAAAAGCAGCTCCGAACTACCAATCGGAGCGTTGGCCGCTCCCCGGGCATAACACCTTGCCCGGCGGGAGATCTCCCCTTTTCCTTCCACCGGCAAGAAAAAGGTAATAATAGTAACGATGCACTGCTGAATGAACAAGCAAATATTTCTAACTCACCTCTCTTGAATATCTTTAAGCCTGCTCTCTAATAACAGACATCCTCGCAATATGGCCGTTTGTTACCCTCACGGTGATTGGCGATTGGTTGCGTGGTTGGAAGGTAGGCGGGCGTCTGTTTAAATAGGAGTTGTTTTGGCTCACCACTTACTTAGCGGTCAGCCACCGCAGAGTCTAGATTACCTGAAGATGCCTCGTGTAGAGGCGAAACACGTGTCGTAATGTCGTCAGTGGTGTGTCTTTCCTAGTTTAGTGGTGTTGGGAGTAGTAGTGCTGGGATTAGTGGTGACGGTGATAGTGCACGCAATTGAGGGAGGGCGGAAGGTGCTCTTCAAACTATACAAGACATATCGTTTTGTTTTATTTTATCGAGCGGATGTAGGCGAAGTAATTTTTTACCAACTTTAGTGAATTTGTGGTCAATACCCTTGGGACGCATTCGTACCCTTGACATTCACGTTGATAGCTTTTTGATCTCCCGTTAAACCGTTGCTAAAGTAAGCAATCAACCTTTTTGAAACTCCATTTTAAGTTAGTTCTAACCGTTTGGAAAATTTAATTTGTGATGTTTAGCAAATAATTTCCTTTGAAGGATGTGAATTTGTGTTAAATAATAAAAGAATTTCTTTTAAGATATTTTTAATATATTATCAAGCACCATTTAATTGTAATGCCATGAAAATCGTTATCAATGTTTTGAAATGATTATTAAACAGCTATAATCGCAGTCAGACCTCTGATGCTGTTGCTGTTATGTATTTCTCACGTATCGTGGAGGCAGTTTACAAGCTTGAATTGAACGAGGACAACATCCAGTACCGTAACAATTATTTGTAGGCGATACAAGTTCTTATTGTTTGTAGAATTCAAACCGGCAGCTCTCATTGCCACAACTCAATGCTAAGCCATTGTGCCATGGAGCCGTGTAATTATCGCCGGTATGGGTATTTTACTTACATTCTAAGTTAAATGTTTATAATGATATCTATCGAAAACTCGTAAACCACCTCCTGGACTAAATGGGCGATGGGTTCGCTTACATTTTGGCCTAGAGGTCGAAGCAAACTAACATAGTGTCGAGTCCTAATAGTTTCGGCAAATACGTAGGTGTAGATTCCTATGTATGATATCCTTGTAGGATATTAATATAAAAACAAAGTAGTGATATACTACTTTATTTTTTGCTATCATCTAATTTTGTTACCAAAATTTTTATTAAAGTATATATTATAACCACAGACTTTGTTGTTACAGTAGTGATGAAACTCGAACTCTGTTTTCACTCGATTCAATCGAGTGAATTTGTGTAACTCGGTACTTGAGTGAAAATAAATTTTACTTGAGTCCGCTTGCACTCACGTTTGCGCCGAGTCAACTTGACGCACCGTGTAGATTTGGAGAGCGCTGGATAGATGTCACTTCACTAATTCACTTATAGTATAAGGCACCGCAAGTGACGTCACTGGTTACATCCAAATTTAAACTGGCATCTGGCATGTTGTAAACAAATAATATGAACTTAGTGTGATTTATAATATCGTGATTGTGCTATCATTGTTATTTATTTTTGTTACTTCATATACGTAATGCATAACATAAAAGGTGATTGAAATATACGTGTTTGTTTAAAGCATGAGTGATAACAATGAAATAGCAAACCAAAAATAGTCAGTGTGGCATTATTTTGAAAAAAAAATTTGATGGAAGCGATTTATAAGATAAGTAAAAAGCAGTTTATAGATTTTGAAATAATACAGACATGGAAACAAACATGGAAATTGTACAAATAAATAAACAATAAATATTTGTTTTTTAATTCATATTGCCACATATTACTTATTTAAAGAAGGTAACTATTAAAAAATGCTTTGACTAAGGTAATCGCTATTTTCAACTCGAGTTATAAACTTCAATCGATGTAGGGACTGTAAATTGCTAATTCGAATAACACAAAAACTCGAGTACAACTAGAGTGATATAATAAATTAACCCGAGTGACTCAAGTCACACAATTCTACTCGACTCGCAACTTTATCTTATGGTTAATGCAGTGTCTGTCTACAATTTAATGATGAACTCTACTTAATAATTCGAGCAATTTATTTATATACTAGCTGTGCCCGCGGCGTAGCTCGCGTATATAGGTTTTACTTAGAGAATTTGACATTCAGGTAAGAGAATATTAAACGTCAGTGTAACAGACGTATCTGCTTAGTGAGTATATACACTAAGAGCTCCGTCTCTATTTTCGCATACATGTCCACTAAAAATTGGTTAAACAACCCCCGAAGTCTTTGCAGATATGTAAGATGATTATGCCTTACATGTAACAGGTGCGTATAAAATTGCAGAGCAGATACTTTTTTATTAAAATTGATCTCTCTGGTATTAGGATTAACTTGATAAATTCCGAATTTGTACCTATTTTCACCGTGACAATATATTAATGGATATTGTAGAGCATCATATTATCGATGCGTTTCATAAATCCCTGGTAGTCGATCGTCATGTGTGTTCAACACGACGTCACGTCTATTGCACTCCTGGTCAACTAATACCACTGTCACTTCATCAATGACAGGAACGTTGCTACCGCGGTGCTCAATAACAGGACGTCTGTCAACGTTTATAACTATTTTATAATTGTTTATTAAATGTTAACGGATCGTTTGCAATGCAACCCTAACACTATGAAAGTATGGATTTGTTTCATATAGCATCCTTTGAAGTTGGAATATGAGTTCGCTATTGAGTTGTGGGAAGTTGTGATTTTGGATTTTAGTCTGTTCATTATAATCTGATACAAAATAAATTGACTATTTTACTTAATGTCTATAGAGTTTTAGTAGTATTCTAAATTCTAACAGTAATGGGAATACCAAAGACTATAATATAATCACTACGCTCAAACAATAACAATTAAAATGACACTCCTTTCTTTATAACTCATAATAAACATATATATATATATGATATTTATATATATATATACATTGGTTCTGGGTAATGTATGGTCAGTTGTGAGACTGTAACTGCACTGCAGTTAGTCTCAATACGATTCGGAGTATCTTAACGCCGCAATTCAGAAAATAATGTAATTTGTACAACACCATCTATTACGTTCTTTGTGAGAAAACTTTTTTAATTTAAGGAAAACATGTTTTTTATTGTTTACTGTGTTTTAAGTATAAATTATTATGTAACGTTTTTTTTACAAACAAATCTTTTTCTTACTTTTTCTGAGATTTTATCGCGCCATTGAACAAATTAGAATCTACATTTCAAATTAATAATCATAACTTTCAATAGAATTAACCAAATTTTAATAAAACAAAAATTTTATGTAACTTGAAGATACGCTTTATGATTTGCTTAAAGATTTATTTAAAAAAAGATGTTTACTTTAGATGTGATGCGTTTATAAACAAAGAGGCAGACAGACAGACAACTCTAAAAATTATAAAAATGTGCTTATTTAATTATTTTCATTTCCCTATAATGATTTTAGTGACAATATAATAATATTCTATACAATATACAAAAACAGACACAACATGTTATCACCACTTTTATTAGATTCATTAGACGCGATTGGTACATTATATATATATATATATATATATATATATATATATATATATATATATATATATATATATATATATATATATATATAAAACATAAAAGAACTTATAAACCAGGGTCTGCATAGTAAGCAAAAAAGATGTTTGATTCTCGCCGAAACCAACGCAATTGTTAATAGCTCTTTTAAAATTTGATTTACCACATAGAGTGGGTACTCGGCGGTAAAGAATAAATGAGTTTGTCAACACGTAGTAGGGTAGCGAGTAATATAAAGATTAGCAGTAAATATGAAAATTCATCTACAGGAAAAAGCACAACCCGCCGTTTTGTATTACATTTGCACCATACTGCTATCTATCGATGAAATTGGTTAACTATTTCACTTTATATTTAGTTGATAAGTTAATAATATATTTTTGTATATTTTATTTAATACGTTCTTTAATACTTTTGTTTACTGCGTTTTAGATATAACTATATCATTATAGAACATTATATTACCTAATTTAATTATGATTTATGATATGGTATTAGTTTAAAATACACTTGATGACTCAACCATCACCACCGTTGAACAAATTCGTACCTATACTTCGTATTCATACTTCAGAATATTTATCATTACTTTTGATTGAATGAACTGATTTTAATAAAATAAAGACTAAATGTAACACGAAGATACACTTTATATTTTCCTTAATGATTCTTATAATATAAATTAATACTTTACACGTGATACGTTAACAAACAAACAAACAAACAGACAGACAGAGAGACAAAAAATTCTAAAAATGATAGAAACGTATTTAGTTACTTATCTTTAGTACCTCTCAATTACTTTTATTACAAAAATATAAAATGTACAGACGTCTGCTTTTACATTTTTATTATATGTATAGATAGATGAAAACTCATCTACAGGAAAAACCACAACCTGCCTTTTTGTATTACATTTACACCATACCGCCATCTATCGATGAAATTGGTTAACTATTTCACTTTAGATTTAGTTGATAATGTTATAATATATTTTTGTATATTTTATTTAATATGCTCTTTAATACTTTTGTTTACTGCGTTTTAGATATAATTATATCATTGTAGAATATTATTTTACCTAATTTAATTATGATTTATGATATGGTATTAGTTTAAAATGCACTTGATGACTCAACCATCGCCACCGTTGAAAAAATTCGTACCTATACTTCGTATTCATACTTCTGAATATTTATCATAACTTTTGATTGAATGAACTGATTTTAATAAAATAAAGACTAAATGTAACACAAAGATACACTTTATATTATACTTAATGAATCTTATGATATAAATTAGTACTTTATACGTGATACGTTAACAAACAAACAGACAGACAGACAGAAAATTCTAAAAATGGTAGATATGTATTTAGATACTTATCTTAGTACCTCTCAATCACTTTTATTACAAAAATATAAAATGAGCAAACGTCTGCTTTTTATATTTCTATTATATGTATAGATTATGTAATATCAATAAACTAATAAAGTATAACAGTTTGTGATAATTAAATTATTAATAACATTAATAGCTACGTCATCAAGTTAGAGTGATAATTTTATGAAGATACAAACCAAAAATAACCAAAAATATAGAACTATTTATTTAGTTTAGTAATAATAGTTGTATTTGATGGAAAAACAAATATAAAAGTATTTCGTTCCGCCTATTCGAGTTGGGCACCTCGAGTATGTGAATTTACTGTAATTGAACTAACTGATATAGATATTACGTAGTTCAAGCATATACATTTTTTAAAGCCTTAATGGTGAAGGATATACTGACAAAATTATTTAAATTTAGTGTTGGATATTTATTTTATTATTAGACGGGGAAGCTTTTTTACGTCTGGTTTAAACAAGATTGTTATATTGCCATTTTTGAAAGCCTCGAGATCTTTCTAGTACTTTCAACAGTCGCTTCTTACAACACCCAAGGAATGAAATGGAATGTTGGATTCTTTCTTATATACCTTAACAATTTATTTATTTGATTTTTTTACTAACTACCTTTTCCCCACGGCTTCTCCTCGCGTACTTCGGTCATATTTTAGATGGCAAATTAAACAAGTGGGTAGAAAACTGAAAAGTCTGTTATGTTTCTGTATTTTAAATAAATATTTACATTTCGGTTTATTTAAAAAATTAAGAGAAACTCATAAAATCTAGGTTCCCAAATAAAATGACAGTATACCAACCAATTGATGAAGCTTCATACATTATATAATTTAACGAAAAAAATTACTATTTTGTAACTTAACTAACTTTCTGTTGATATTTTGTTTAAGATAGCGGTACAGATAAAATTATGTCGAAGAGTTTTCAGGGGACCTTTAAAACAACTATTGGTATTTTAAGTGAACAATCAAAAACGTATTTTGGTTAGTAAGATTTACAAATACTTTCAATGTTCTATGCACCTAACGTAAGCAAGCATCAAATAATATCCAAGCTATCCCACCGAAATTTATCCCCAATTGCAGTTAAGCTTTAGCCGTATACTTGCGACATATTTGTAATAAATACCAATAGTGGGTCAAGTCTTTTGCTATACCGTAAATATCTACAAGGCAGTCTCGCCGTCAAGTCGCTAAAATATGCAAGGATTGCCACAAAAACTTTTCCTTAAATAATAATAATCATACCATTATATTTTATGAGTATTCTTTGTAATAATTTATTTTTCTAAACAAAGATATAAACTATTAAACATCTACATCTATCCTCAACTACGAATCAAAATGCAGATATGTTGTCAACCGTGAGGACTGATGATGATGGCGTGCCTCATTTCCAGTTAAAGGGGTCTCCGGTTCTCTACACTTACCTTACAAAACACAGCAGCTTTTAGCTGCTATTTTACGCTTGTATTCTGTGAGAGCGTGGTCCTTTCCACCAATGTGTGACCAATTCGTGCTACAACTATACTACTAACATAGCTGCAGTATGGCTCTACTACTTTACAAAACGCAGCTTCATCTGATTTGTCATTATGGAAACAAAGACTTGTGCTGGTAAAAACTGGTTAAAAAAGGCACAAAAGTTACCGTATCTCAATATTACTCTTTCAGAGAGGAAGCACTACGTTAGCTATTTCTGACACATGTGTAACTACTCACCCTCAAAGTAAACATGGTGCAAGCACTCACCTCATGTGGAAGCGAAGGAAACGTTACTGGCTTAATGTAACTTTCCCGTCTCGGTTTTTTTTGACCATGAAACGATAAACTCGTTGTTTTCAAATCTTTAGCAATTTTTATTCAACAGCACACAATGTGTAAGCTCTTGAATACATTTCACTGCAAACGACATCACACAAATTACAATCGTCATTAAGTCGTCTCAGTCTGATAGACATCCGCGTGACATAGCTCACCAATCGCAACGAAAGCTAATCAAGCATCAGACATCTATTTGCCGTGCCAAAGAAACATGTGTTTGGCGGCTGCTTGAGCCGTCCTGCCATTAGATCCGCTGAGAAGTCGCAGGCTGTAGCGATGTAGCCTCTATATTACCAGGGCTCGGCCCCATCGTAACATGTCCAATTAGCCATCACGACACCTTCCTTGTTTTTATGATTATTGTTGTAGCGACTTCTACGAACCTTTCGGACATCAAACCCCAATTTTGTAGACAACATAATATTAGGAGTAAACTGTAACACTTATCAACACGATAGAAAAGTAGTATAATATAAACAAATAGAAAAAAGGCGGCTTATGTTTTTCAATTATTTTTTTTATACGTGGTAGAGCCATACTGCTGCTATGTTTCTGGTATAGTTATAACACGAATGGATCGGCTCGACCGGGGAAGGACCACGCTCTCACAGAATACCAGCGTAATCTTGCAGCTTAATGCTGCTGTGTTTCGTATGGTGAGTGTAGAGAACCGGAGACTATTTTTACTGGATACGAGGCATTCCATCATAGTCCTCACGAGTGACAACGCATATGAATTTAGATTCGTAATCGAGGATAAATGTAGATGTCTATGGACCACAACAACCAATTACCATCAGGTGGACTGTGTGCTAACGTTAACGTTTACGTTAAACATTTATTTTGGTACATCGCTTAAATATTTCGAACTTTAAATCGTAGCCAATGTTAATCATACTGCATGAACTATCCATTATACCAAAACTCGAACAACTTAAATTTTCACAAAATGCAAAACTATAACTAATTTATGTGCCTTAAATATTTCTTTTCACATTTGTTAACATATTTAGTTACGTTAAGAAACAATGATAGTACTCGCGGGTGCTTTTAATATAAATCGTATAAAAAGACTTAACTTTTGGCTTAAGCATTTTACTTTATACTTTTACTTTACACTTTATTGGTATGTCAATGTCGTAAAGAGGGCAGTAAATTGCAATACATCATTTAATATAAAAACAAAGTTGATGCATTTGTGACGCGAGGCGCATCATAGTGTTTCACCAACGTAATAAACTCGCACTATTCGAAGATTATATGTGAACGATAACAGGGACTATCCAAATTCTGATGTAAGAAATTATTCCCAATTCTGATGTTAGAAATTATTCTCAAAATTATTTAAATAAAAGAACACTACTCGATAACAAACTACTATCAGGACCCAATAACACAATAACACCAAAGAATGCAAACCAACAGCAACACTACCCACCTCAATGTAACAGAAGGTAGCCTTTCAGCATCACGATCGTCTTTGCTTATAATAGAAGAATACCCCAACTGGCAGAGTAACAACAATGATACTCGTAGAATTACCAACTGATATCTCTTAGTCGCCTGTGCGATACTTTATACTACTAAAACTAGTGGGAAATTAACATTCTACTTTCATTTGTTCGTATTTCCTTTTATTTTTTCACCTCATTTCCGACAATATTATATGTATATTACCTATCTATTTGATAAATTATTATGGAAAAACGTCCAGCAAACAAAAGGATTTATATATATATAATTTTTTAGTTACCGCATGATAATGAAAAGTGAATGTATTTCATTTTTTTTGTTAGATAGGTACTTAGCTTAAAACTTCCTTAGCGAAAAATTTATTAAGTAATAATTTAACTACAGAAGTAATACCTAAGTATTATTGCAAAACTTTGTTGAAATTTTCTTCACTATCCAAGTACCTACTTACATACCTATACTTGTATTTTGTAATTAAAATATTTTAAGTTATGTAACACAAAATACTGAAATGAAAACGTTGTTTAGAAGATTTTTAAGTAAGTATAATACGATCACATTTCTGTTAGGAATTTTATTTCGGGTTTATTTGTTGTTTACACTATCTACCTATGTTACGGCCCTCAGCTGCCCCGACAAAGGTCGACTGGGCTAGGGCCCATAGTAACCCACTCGACGAGCAGCCGAGGGTTCGGGCCCAATGGCCTATGGAGGATTACTAACTAAGGGCTGATAAGCAAGCACAAACTTACCGAGTTCCGGAGGTAGTGTTGACCACAGCGCAGTCAGGTGGTAAGTAAGGTGTATGTAAGTAGTGTGTGAATGTGTGTAGATGTAACCTGATTTCACCGATGGAATCCGAGAGCAGACCCACAGGCGCTGCTTTTCTTCACAACGTGCGATCACTCCAGTACCAAGTTCACCAATTGAAACTTTCAACTTTTATTTTATTATATTAGTTAATCAATTTTATTATACATTTAATTAACTTCAAATTTAACTAAATCACGTTAATCGAAATTAAAACAAGTGACACATGGCACAGTTTAAGAACGGTCGGTCAAAGTTCAATGTTCCATGTTCACTTAGCACAAAGTTATAACCGAGCACACGCGATCTCCTCTCGAGTCACAAAGTTTTAGCGTTCCGCCCGACAAAGAAAAAATTTCTTCATTCGATATTAAAAGGACACACAAACAACTCGTCGATGCAAATTAATGGCAATATGAGTTAGTTTAACCCCTAAGGTACCGTGGATATGAATTCATGTCCACCTTTTGTGACCGTTGAGTACCGCGCACATGAATTCATGTCCGCATGACATGCTGCTATTTTCGTCTTAATTGATATAAAAATATAATATATTTTCAATTGAACAATATTACATTCGATTCTGAACGTACTAAAGAGTATTCTGAAGAATTATATTCACTCGGTTACATAGACAAAATCAAATATAACAGCCATTCGCTTTTGCGCTGTTGGTGCGGTTAGTTGCGTAATCATTGAAGTTTTGTGATTGTGATTTTAGTTGGATTTTCTTTCAAAAAACGGTCAGTAATGTTATTTATCTTTACTACGTAATGTTTTTTAAATGATCTAAGTTACAACAACAGTAACTTTTTATGTTTCAATTGATAAAAAAGTAGAAACAAAAAACCTCTACGCGAACAATTCATACAGACGTTCTGAGACGTTTAGCCTTTTTATAAATAGTTTATTGCATGTATATATATTCATAAAGATATCACATTATTGCTTAATGTTATATCTATATGATTGTATAAGAAAAATAAAGGAAGTCACTATAATATATACACAAAAAGGTTTTGAAAATGAGGCGCGCGCAAACTGTCGATTGTCGAATTTTTAGCAAATGTTTGCAAGTGAAAAAGTAGAATTATTATAATTATTACATGAATAATTTCAGTTCATTTAGGAAGAATATGTTGTATTGATTGTAAGGACTTAAAAATAAAATAATAACTTACGATATTTTATTCATAAAATAAAATTTATTGTCAGTAAGTACACTTTATCAAGATCCATTAGAAACAAATAGCTGTACAAAATAAAATAAACATTTAAATGTAATGGTTATTGTTTCTACTTATCGAAAATCTTAACGGCTTTAAATAACTGTAACTGAAACCTCTTTAAACATTAACGAACAGTCGTGAGAAACATAAATGTTTATAAGAAGTGCCGCCAGCTGAGGTGGCGACAGAGGCCCTGGTACAAAGCTGTTTTTCGTTATGGCGGTCGCGGTATGGGAAAGGTAAGCACTCAAAACTCCCGAGATGCCTCGATGTCAAATAAAAACACACGAACTAGACAACGCTATCAGAGGCAGTCGACGCGCGACCAAATTATACGAGTGACTTCTAGACTATGGGCGCGGCCAGTCGGTGCGACGCGCGCGGGCCAGCGTGCCATGCGGTGACCTTTAAATTCCATCGGAAGGGCACGCCGAGGCGAGCGTTTTGGAATGTAAGTTTTAAATATTACGATTTTGCCTAAATAAACTCCCGTCCCGGACATAAGGACTTATGTCCGCGAGTAAATTGGCAAACGGAATAGGCTCGCGACGGAACGTGGCAAGACCGAATCTCCAACCAAAACGTCGGCCACCCTAGGCACCCTATCCGATCCATACGATAACTTAACAATGCGTCCACGGCGCCAATACAAAGGCAAAGCGTTGAGTTCTTTAACTAACACGAGGTCCCAACCCGAGGAGGATCCGTCTTGTCAGACTACTTAACGCGCTGCTGCTAAAGATGTAGGTTCTCCAGAGACCATCGGTGCCAAAAACTCTGAGTCATCTGTTGCAGCAGGTCAAATTTGCTCAACCGCGAAGAGTTTATTTCCCTGAAAGGGTACTCGGGCAGGGCGTTAAACGGCTGACCAATCAGGAAGTGGCCCGGGTTAGAACCTCCAAATCATTCGGATCGAACGAGAAGGGACATAGGAGCCGAGAGTTGAGTACCACCTCAATTTTACAATATACAGTGGCGAGCTCCTTAAATGTTAAAATAGTTTCGCCAATAACGCGACGGAGATGCGTTTTTGCAACCTTAACCACCGCCTAAAAAATACCGCCCCAATGTGGGCAAGCCAGAGGATCGAATTTCCACTGGATGCCCTTCTTGGATATCACAGTACCTAAATAAGTCCTGTTGCTGGACAGAAATTCGACGACTTCTTTCAAATATCTGTCCGTGCCTTTATAACTCGTTCCACAATCAGACCGGATCAGGTCCGGTAAACCGCGACGCGATACGAAGCGGCCCAGCGTGGCCAAAAACTTCAGTGCTGAGGACACTTACAAGTTCTAAGTGAACGGCCTTAGTGGCTAGGCTTTGATGATTTTGAGGAGAGGCTATGATTTTGTTCACGCAAGTAGATATAATAAGCCATCTACTATATAACCATTTACTTAATTGTGCAATAGCTGATTTCAATCTGATAACATCCTAACTAGCTAGCTTTTTTAAACATGTAGTTCTATGCTTATATTTTAACCAAGTTTTAAAAGCATCAATACTCAAAACTACTATGTAAAACTTGAAAATAAATTGTAATAAATTTATTTCTTTAGGCACGAATAGTGTTACTCAATTTCAATTTTCTTTTCAACAAAGCAAATATAATGATTAAATATATTTACAAACATACGTACTCGCATTCAAAGAGTATACTAAATTCACGTTTTTACTCACAACCACTACAACTACGAAACATTTCGCGGAAAAACCAAAGCATTTTTTTTACGCTTATCCCCTAGGAGCAGGAGGCTCGGCACCTCCGATACCTACCATTGGACGTGATTCAGAGCTCCAAGGGAGCCTAACCAAGTAGAGGCCACGCTGAGTTGTGAACCCAAATCCAATAGAGCGCGAACCGTTAAACCGTCGCCACTAGGGTTGTACACCTTCACTGAGGCCGTCGGCAATGGAACAGTTTGACAAGTGGACTGTTGACGGCTCAGAAAATCAGTGGAGGCGGCCGTGGTGGGAGCTAGATCGGCAGCTAACTAGCTGGGGTTGCCTCCATCGGACCGGCACTCGAACCGGGGCTGATTCGAGGTCGCAAGAACCCCGTAGTACCGGTACCGACCAAAAGGGGGAGGGTGGTACTCCAGTCGCGGCCGCTTAGCTAACGAGGGTGAGAAAGGTCTAGCCGACCGCTGAGTGGCCGTGAAGTCCCTTTCAACACGCTGAGGTGGGGCGACGACTCCCCCGCCCCTGGAAGAACGACCCCCTGACTGGTCGGGGGAGGGGCCACCTTCAAACCCAGGGTTACGGTGGCCGGCAGGCGAGGGCCAAGCATCGCCCGATGGAGGGCGTGGCTGAGCGCCCCCGCCCGTGGGAGTTGAGGGCCCGGCAGAGCCCTGAGAGAAAGCGCCGTTCGCACCCAGGCACAAAACGGCATTGTGGTTGCCCTAGCAGTGCAGACAGGGCCGCTGTTGCGGGCAGTCTCATTGGAGGTGCCTTTCCAAGCACGAGTAGCACCAGCGGCGTTCCTTGGCGATAGTTCGCCTCGCCGGAACTCGGTGATCGGATGCTCGACAATAGGAGCAGGGGGGCGCCTCCCTGGCCGCTAGGCCGCTGTAAGATGCTAGGGAGCGGCGCCCTGCCGCGGGAGCTCCGATCGGCCTTAGGGGGGTTGGCGACGACTTGCCCTGCGGATTGCGCCTCTCACTGGGCACAGCTTGGTTGGCAACCCGTAAGTCGTCGACGGTACCCGCTGCGTTCTCAATTTTTCGGCACTGCTCCTCCAAGAACCGCAGCAGATCACTGAATGGCGGAATATAGGAGGCGCCGTCACCGCCGTACCTCTCCTCAAAATGTATCCGAAGGTCGAGAGGCAGGCGGGACAGCACGATGTGGAGCAAAAAGAAGGACCACCGGCAAATCTAGCCGCCTCAACGCATTACAGGCCACCAAGACTGGATTTACGATGTCCGAACGTAGTCTGGTCCGGTCCCTAAGCAGCGGGAGGCTTAGAAGCTGCCTAACGAATTCAACCGCGATTCGCAGGACGTTGGCGTATCTTCCGGCAAGGAGGTCCTGGGCAGTCTGGTAGGCATCGTCCGACAATCTCAGATGGCCGACGACGCCCAGGGCCTCCCCCTCCAGTGAGGCCAGGAGGTACGCCATCTTCTGGCTTGGTGTAAAGTCCCTCGAGGCGTCCACTAGGATATCAAAAAGACCAAAAAAGGTCAGCCAGTCGGAGAGGACCCCGGAGAACCTTGGCAGCTCCAGAGTTGGGAGTCATTCCAACAGCTCCGGCTGAGTAGGCTGCTTCCGAGGAGACTCGTGCAGGCCACTCAGCCGAGTTTCACGCGCTTCATTATCACACTTGGCCCCCGCCTCAATCAAGTCGTCCATGAGCGAAAAGAATTTCTGGTAGTCCGCGTGGCAGGAGTCTAGGACTCCTTGTTCCGCATCCGAGGCCACGAGATCTGTGTAAGTCTCCTCCACTACGGCCCTTCGGGCCACGACCTGCTCGAGCCGCTTCGCTAAACTATGGACACGATCGGGTCGCGCTATCAAAATATGGGCATTCGCGGCCTAACGCAGCTCTGCCTGCAAGCGAAGCGCCGGTAGCTTGTGCGATGGCATCATTACTATACAAATTACTATCAAATTAAATTCAATAAAAATTACACTATAAATACAAGTTATTATTTATTAAATTAAATACAAATTACACTTAAAATACAAATAACTATTTATTAAATTAAATACAATTTACACTACGCGGCAAAAACACACTACAGTCGGTCAGCAAAGATGCCACGCCCATGCAACCGACCCTTCGGCAATTAATCTATACATATAATAAAACTGTAAATAGCAGATGTCTGTACATTTTATATTTTTGTAATAAAAGTGATTAAGGGGTACTAAAAATAAGTAATTAAATACATTTCTACCATTTTTAGAATTTTCTGTCTGTCTGTCTGTCTGTCTGTTTGTTTGTTAACGTATCACGTATAAAGTACTAATTTATATCATAATAATTGTTAAGGAAATTATAAAGTGTATCTTCGGGTTACATTTAGTCTTTATTTCATTAAAATCAGTTCATTCCATCAAAAGTTATGATAAATATTCTGAAGTATGGGTAGGGAAGTATAGGTACGAATTTGCTCAACGGTGGCTTTGTTTGAGTCATCAAGTGCATTTTAAACTAATATCATATCATAAATCATAGTTAAATTATGTAAAATAATGATATAATTATGTATATCTAAAACGCAGTAAACAAAAGTAATAAGGAACGTATTAAATATATTATACAAAAATATATTAACGTTATTAACTAAATCTGAAGCACAATAGTTAACCCATTTATTCGATAGATGGTGGTGTTGTGAAAATATAATGCAATTGCAAATGTGGTTTTTTCCTGTAGATGAGTTTTCATATTTACTGCTAATCTTTATTATATTACTCGCTGCCCTGCTGCGTGTTGACAAACTCAATTTATTCTTTACCGCCGAGTACTCTATGTGGTAAATCAAATTTTTAAAGAGCTATTAACAATTGCATTGGTTTTGGCGAGAGATAAACTTTATTTTTTGCTTACTGTGCAGGCACTGATTTATAAGTTCTCTTACGTTTTATATAATGTATCAATCGCGTCAATTAATCTCTTTTATTTTTAGAATTGATGATGTTAGCAGCGCCATCTCTCTTTAAATATATACATATAATAAAAATGATGATAACATGTTGTGTCTCTTTCTGTACATTGTATATATATTTTGGTGGCTAAAACCATTATGATGAACTGAAAATAATTAAATAAGAACATTTTATAATTTTTAGAATTGTCTGTCTGTCTATTTGTCTGTTATTATATGAACGCATCACGTCTAAAGTAAACATCTTTTATTTTCAAAGAAATCGTTAAGAATATCATAAAGCGTATCTTCGAGTTACATTTAATCTTTGTTTTATTAAAATTGGTTAATTCTATCGAAAGTAATGATTATTGTTTTGAAATGTAGGTTCGAATTTGTTCAATGGCGCCATAAAATCTCAGAAATAGTAATAACAAGATTTCTGTGTAAAGAAAACGTTCCATAATAATTAATATATTTATACTTAAAACACAAAAAGAGATAGGATGTTTTCTCACACAAAGGACGTAATAGATGGAGTTGTACAAATTACAAACTTTTCTGAATTGCTGTGTTGAGATTTTTCGCCGATGAATCGTATTGAGACTTACTGAAGAAATTTGTATCCATCGAAGCCATACAACGGAACCCGACCAAAAATAAAAATTCAAAATTTTGCAAAATCAGAATTGCCATTTTAGCGCTTTGGGAACTAGATTTAGCACTTTTTTGGAATATATAGCGCGCATTTCGAAATTTTAGCACCTAGCGCTTAATCCAGCGCTTTTTGGTGTATTTAGCACACATTTCAATATTTTAGCGACTAGCGGGTTATTAACTCTTTTATAGCAGCACTGTTAGTCCACGTTACCGATAATAATAATAATGACCTTTATTATTTATTCCCACAAATAGTACATTGCAGTTTATCTTTTTCAAACATATTTTTTCCACAAAACAAAGAGCATGGAAGACGAGTCCAGACTAGGATACCCTGTGCTATGGATCTCCTGGCTTCCCCTTTAGGATGATCATCTTGATTTTTTTACCGACGACTATAAGCGGGGAAATCCCCTTTATTAAAGTTTTCGTTCATGGTTTTGGCAACGCATTTATTTTGCTTTATTCAGTTTCAGTCAGTTGCTTAGAGCATAGCTAAGTTAAAAGTTACTTAGAAGTTATAACACAAAGAAACTGTGTAGCAACCGCAATCAGATGCTGACATCTGAAACTAAGTTGCGAAATACATTGCACTTTAAAACAATTAATGACATTTTTATTGTTCGTACAGTACTAACTACTGTTGACAGCAATTGCTATAATTATAAGTCGATGTCCTGCGAAGTATTGATACATCAAAAAAATATTGCCAGAAAAAAAACCTAATGTTGTTTTCTTTATTATGATTATATAAAAAAACACAAACTTTGTTTGTAGTTAATTTAGCGCGAAATCTAGGGCTTTTTTTAAAGCGCTGTTTTCATGAAATCTAGCGCTTTTTGTGTTGTCCTAGAGCTGAATGAGTTTTTTTTTTATCTGGCAGCACTGCCTAAAAACCCTCTAAGAAGTAACTTTCCTTTCAGTTTTAAGCGCGTTCAGTTCCCAGTTACAGTGAGTGTGTGTTATGCGATGACCGTAAATAAAGCGCAAGGTCAAACTTTACGCGTTGTAGGAGTGTACCTCAGTACTGACTGTTTTGCACATGGCCAACTCTATGTTGCTTTTTACCGCGTTAGTAGCCCCCGTAACCTTTTTGTGTATAGCCCGGCTAAGCCTACTTCTAACGTCGTTTACACAGAAGCTCTATCATAAACGACTTAGAACTTTGATGATAATGATTTATTTTGTTACCACTTATTGATACAGTAATGAAATAAATCGTTTAATATTCTCTTACCTAAACGACAACTTCTTTATGTAAAACCTGTATACGCGAGCTACGCCGCGGGCACAGCTAGTATCTACTATAATTACACGATAAAGATAATGATACGATTATATGATAACGATAATTAATCTACCTACCCGAAATAGCTGACGCGTAGGTACCTAACCCTAAACCACACTCCTGCTTGCGCAGCCTAACGGGCGTGGTTCTAATTCTACCCACCGATCCGCTAACAAAACAAAAAAAAATATTATTCCGTCGGGGCGTGATTGCAGAAACAATCAACCACGCTCTGCTACCAGAGAATGTTACGTCCCTGAGCTGCCCCGACAAAGGTCGACTGAGCTAGGGCCCATAGTAACCCACTCGACGAGCAGCCGAGGGTTCGGGCCCAATGGCCTATGGAGGATTACTAACTAAGGGCTGATAAGCAAGCACAAACTTACCGAGTTCCGGAGGTAGTGTTGACCACAGCGCAGTCAGGTGATAAGTAAGGTGTATGTAAGTAGTGTGTGAAAGTGTGTAGATGTAACCTGACTTCACCGATGGAATCCGAGAGCAGACCCACAGGCGCTGCTTTTCTTCACAATGTGCGATCACTCCAGTAGGGCGTTCACCAATTGAAACTTTCAACTTTTATTTCACTATATTAGTTTATCAATTTTATTATACATTTAATTAACTTCAAATTTTACTAAATCATGTTAATCAAAATTAAAACAAGTGACACACGGCACAGCTTAAGAACGGTCGGTCAAAGTTCAATGTTCCATGTTCACTTAGCACAAAGTTATAATCGAGCACACGCGATCTCTTCTTGAGTCACAAAGTTTTAGCGTTCCGCCCGACAAAGCAAAAATTTCTTCATACGATATTAAAAGGACACACAAACAACTCATCGATGCAAATTAATGGCAATAGAAGTTAATTTTAGCACTCAAAACTCCCGAGATGCCTCGTTGTCACGTAAAAACGCACGAACTAGACAACGTTATCAGAGGCAGTCGACACGTGACCAAACTATACGAAAGTGACTTCTAGACTATGGGCGCGGCCGGCCGGTGCGACGCGGGCGGGCCAGCGTGCCATGCGGTGACCTCTAAATTCCATCGGAAGGGCACGCCGAGGCGAGCGTTTTGGAATGTAAGTTTTAAATATTACGATTTTGCCTAAACAACCTATTTCTTCCGAACCAAACATCGCAATTCCCGATGAATGGCCTTGCAAGTTGCATGCGTTGGACATCACAGAAATCACATAGTAGCAGAAATATGGTCGATCATAGTCAGAATATGTACTTTACCATTTCACAATGTATTTTTTACCCTTTAGTAACAGCCCTTAGCAACCACGGAAAGTCCTTCGTCACGTAGAAAGGGGAAAAGATGCGAAGTAGTACGGACACTCGCACGCAGCGAAAAACTTTTATTTAGATTACGTGCGCAATTCATCTGATTAATAATAATTATGTAAGCTGGCCATGGCTGGACGTCAGTTACATTAAAGAAGTGCAACTTCTGTACGTGGTACTATTATTTATTCTGTGCTAATAGTTGCAGGGCAGAGAATGCCTTAAGCCATTAAGTCCGCCATATGTACTTTTTTATGCATAAATATATGATAAGTGGATGCTGTGGCCCAAAGATATTTAGATCTATCCTCGATAAAGAATCGAAATGAAAATATAGACTAACATGGAATGGCCTTTTCTATCTAGGCTATCCGGATCTCTACACTCACCATACGAAACACAGCAGCATTAAGCTGCTATCTTACACTGCAATTCCGTGAGAACAGAAAGTGAGTGTTCCTTCCCATTTCGTGCTACAACCATAATTTACCTGGAGCATGCCTCTATCATGTATATAAGATGCTACTTCCCATCTTCTGTTTCAGTTTCATTCTATCGCCTCTTATGACACCCACGTTTAATGTTTATCGACAGATACGGGACTAAAAGAGGTGATGTTTCGTTTTTCCTACTTAGTCATCGCAAGGCATTTATAACGATCGTTTTTAGAAAACATTTTATGTTTATTTACTAAGGAATTATCATGCAAACTAATAATAAATACAAAATGTTCCTCATATTATCGATAAATTGGTTAGTTGCAATTTTAAATTTTGACTCGGCGATGAATGAAAAGATGAAGGAATAAAAAAGCATGTCTGAGGTATAGAATGTTTCGAGTAACTAATTATTATTACATAATCCCGACCGCAATCATCAACTTTTACTAAATAATACAGCACGCACATACTTAAATCGAGCGCTGTATTATTTTTCTTTTTTTTTTTTTGCTTGTTGCTGAGATTGTTTCCATATTATGTTGCGAAATTTACAGAGACAAAATTGATCCTAACGACATCTCTCATTTCTATATTCATCATGCTACATTTAAGCTACAGCTCACAAAGGACCATATATTTTATTTTTGATTGACATAGAGGGTATACAATATGTAACAAAAACCCTGTGGTTCCCGTTAAGTACGTTATCAGGATCAGTATTCAAACCTATAGAAATAACTTTTTTTTAAAAATTCGACCATACTTTTTTATTTTTTATTTTATGTGGTTTTATTACCTCTTACTGACACTAGCCGATTCTAAAGCTAAGTAAAGCAGGGTCTTTGACAATCCTTTATTCCCCAGACAATGCGGAGGTAATAAAACCACATACAATTTGCATACAATTATTTAAATGGTATTTGAATAAAATAAAAAAAAAATATATTGTTCGAGTTTTTAAAAAAAAAAGTAATTTCTATACGTTTGAATACTGATCCTGATAACGTACTTAACGGGAACCACGGGGTTTTTGTTACATATTGTATATCTTTCTTAACCTACTACACAGAAAAAATATTCCAGAAGGTCACGTTAGCAGTTGAACTAGCCAATATACATGTAAAGTTACAGTCTATTTTTGCTGCTCTACTTCAGTGTGAATTAGTGAACTTTACAAATAGCATGTGCCAAATCACCTACATCAAAATTCTGTAAGGTATACATTACATTATGAAAGCCAATGTTTCTTTGTTCCTTAGTCGTTATCAACCATTTATCCGGTTACTATGAAACTATGGTGAGTGATGAGCGTGCGCCCGCAAAGGATTCTGACAAAAAGCATGGCAACATATGCTGAGATCTGCTACTTACAAGCACGACTTACCATTACCGTTACAACCTATCAAAAGTGCTTTCCTTTGGGGGGGGGGGGGGACGATAAATATTTGCCATACCTGCCACACTAGGCAGGCGGTTGGACAATCGCCGATTTTTAATTTTCTACCGACCTCAAAAAGGAGCCGGTACTCAATTCAACTGTATGTTTTTATGTGTGTTACCTATTAACATTTTTCTGGGTGGACTGATATCGACGATTATTTTTTTTATTTGAAAGCTGATGCTTCGCATGTGGTCCCATATAAATTTGATCAAGGTCTCACTTATTGTTTTTGAGTTATTTTTAATAATTTATATAGAAGTCGGTTGTACAAAATTTTAAATTTTAAATTAATGTTATTTTTATGAAGATGCCGCTTACCATCTCCTGGTTTCCCTCGGTCACACCTTACAACCCATACGGGGCGATATGGGGTAGTCTACATACTACACGGTGACAAGCACGACTGACCTTATTGTAATTTTTATGTATCAATGAAAAACATTCATAATATTACTATATATTCTGCGGCAGTCCAATAAAAGAAATAAATTTTAACCACCCCACATCGCCATACACAACAAAGGTCTTCTCCCAAATGATTCAAGTACGCCGCCCTGCTCCAATATAGCGTCAGCAAAGTTAAAGTCGAATAATGTTTCTCTTGGAATATAGAGTTTATTTTCAATGTTTTTGTCGTAACTAAACATTTAAGAAATCTTTACTTCAAAAATTCAGGTAACAGGCGCAATTTATGTTAATATCAGAACAAGGTTATAACATCTTATTCTTTTATGCGTGGTAGAGCCATGCTGCAGCTATATTAGTAGTATAGTTGTAGCACGAATGGGTCGGCTTGGGAAGCACCACGCTCTCACAGAATACCAGCGTCAAATAGTAGCTTAACACTGTTGTGTTTCGTATGGTGAGTGTAGAGAACCGGAGACGCTTTTTACTGGAAAAGAGGCATTCCATCTTAGTCCCCACGGGTGACAACGCATCTGCATTTTGATTCGCAAACGAGGATAAATGTAGATGTCTATGGGCCACAGCAACCACTTACCATCAGGTGGATTGTGAGCTCGTTTGTCACCCTATCCTATAAAAAAAATTGTAACCATACAGTATTTGCCAGACCAGTGACAAGGAGAAGCGTAAAAGGCGCAAAACGTTTAGTACTGCGATCCACCTGCTATGCGTGCCTATTATGGCGTAACCTCCCTAAAACGCGAGTGGCCCATGTTGATATAATTTTTACGCACGATAAAAAATAACAGGAATTAATTGTGACAACTCTGAATAGAAAAATTTCAAAATTAACATTTTAGGAAAAAGGAAAAAAAGACTTCAAAGAACTAGAGAAATAATTTAAAATTAAAAATTTTTTACACTTCCGCCGACTTCAATATAAGTTATTAAGGATAACTCAAAAACTATTGGTATGACCTTGATCAAATTCATATGGGACCACACGAGAAGTATCAGCTTTCATATAAAAAAAGAATTATCGAAATAGGTTCACCCAGTAAAAAGTTATGAGGTAACACACATAAAAAAACATACAGTCGAATTGAGTACAATCTCCTTTTTGGAAGTCGGTAGAAAAATCCACAAATTAAAAGCTTCTGAAGATGATTGTCCATGTTCAATTTATGTATGTAAAACGCCTCTACAATACTGGAGCCAAACCACGCGACAACAAAGTTATTCCAACTATTTCTATTTCTACCTAGGAGTCCGACACCAGGTACCACACTTTTACCTATACATGCCGCCAAATAGCAGCAGTGCACTGCTGTGAACTGTTCTGAAGTGTATAACGAGCCAGTACAATCACAAGCGGCGAGGCATTCTATCGTAGTCTTCTGAGGTGACTTTTGAGGTGGTTCAGAATTCGTTATTCTGTAGTCTTCAATGTTTGAAGTTGGTTGCAAGTGTTCACGAATTGCAGTAGCTACTCAGCATTAGGTGCACTTTAAGTTTGTTTTTCAGTTCAATTAAAAAAAAATCGATATACACTTTAACTACTATAATAATAAATTTTTAAAATCGATTAGCACTTAAAAACTTAATTCACCTGTGAGACTTCCTTACACATCTCACACAGCTTACTTGTATCCGGTTAAAGCTTCATGACCGTTCCCTTGTGTACGGAAATGATGAAAATTGTAGTGTTATGTGTTTCTGCAACTGACGACAGTATAAACGATCTCATGAATTATGTCACGTAGGATTTACAGATGACACAGTCGGATAGAACTTCAGTTTCCGAGCTACTATTGTTTAAAAAGAATTACGCTTTGTATTATTTGTACATATTTATAATTTTCTTTGTTTATGTTGATACAGTTTATTACATAACGAAATTTCGAAGACCAGAATGTTCTATAATCGACGTATATAATTGTATGTATGTTTACGGTTTTTACGGAAACGGCTGAACTTATTTTATTATATAAATAGCTTATACCTCAGCGAAAAGGTTTTTAATGTAACTATTTAGACGACATTCTTGTTGTTACATTAAACTTTTGATATATTATAATGAACTCAAAATGGATAAATTATTTGACTTAAAAAAAAAAGAAAATTAACTTAACATATTAAATAATTTCCATATTCTTCCACATGCTTCTGAATTCGGGCCATTAATTATTTGACACACTATATTTTATCATTGTTTTCTTGTTTGGAAATAATGTATCCTTTTTGTATTTTGATAAGTTAAATTATTGCTGTGTGTACAGTCAATTATGATATGAAACTGACGCATTTATTCATCTTTTTCTTTAGCATAGGCTAGTTCTCCACTGCTGGAGATATTCTTCTCGTATTTGACGATTTGCCTCAGTCATCAAGCTTGGCAGGTGGATTGACAATAGCAGTACCTAACTTTTCGCACCTTTAATGTAAACGACCAACATAAAAAGACTAATATAATCACATAAATTAATATTGCGCCTACAAAAGTTGCTGCCGACAAACTGTGTTCACGAATTAGTATTGTGTTTGTACGCACTTAGAATTGGAAAAAAATAAATAAAAAATGATTATCTCGGCATATGTATGTATATATACGACTGGATAGTTCAAACTATCCATCGGAAACATAAGGTTTTTGTGGCATTTCCCAAAGTCGCCTCTTAAAATAACAAAAAGAGGCGACATTGTTGATATTTTTTTTAACTTCTCACAGATATTTTTCTGTATCGTTAAGGCAGACAAATATTCAGACACGAAATTATTATTTGTAGGCCATTCGAATCCCGTGCGGTATTCAAACCCACGATCCTCAGCACTGCAACTCATTGCTAAGGCTACGAGCCGTCAAATACGATTACGCCGCCACCACACGGCTATAAAAATACATACAATAAAGGACAGTTTTTTTTAATGCGCGAGCAGCTATGCAGGTCTAGAAAGAGAGACCAGTTGTGATCGCTGCTATGTCTATATTTCACTGCTAATCCCTACGTCCTCAAGGAATAGAAGGAGTTGCTTAGCTGTGAGCAATTTCACCTCTTCTGGGAGGAGTACATAATTTCCCAGATGAGTGTAACGTTTGCGAATTAAGAGTCAGGAATCAGTTAGGACGTGTAAAGGCGTTTCATCCTTTAGGGAACAAATCCCGCACATCCTTGTGTTGCTTAGTCCCAGGATGGACATGTGCTTTTAAAGACAACAGTGTCTAGTCAGGGTTCTTACCAGAATGCGCAATTTATTTTTACTTAATTCCAGGGCTTCTGAAGCGAATTTACGATCAAAAGCCCGGATTAAGGTTTAAGAATATTTTAAGCCTGGTGTACTAGACTAGATCTTAAGTGATTTATTGCGCTAAAGAGTTTCAAGGGTCAATCGGACGAGGCTTTCTGAGATTCCACAATATGGCTCGGGTCCAAATTGTGTACAATTCGAGCCCTCACGTGCGAGCTTGTCCGCAATTTCATTAAAGTTGGTAAAAATTACCTTGCGCACATCCGTTTGATAAGATAAAATGATGTATCTTACCTACTTCGAAGAACACCTCCTGTCCTCCCTCAATTGCGTGCACTATCTCTGTCACCACTAATCCCAGCACCACTACTCCCAACACTACTACACTAGGAAAGATATACCACTGACGACAATACGACACGTGCTTCGCCTCTACACGAGGCGTCTTCAGGTTATGTAGATTCTGCGGTGGCTGACCTCTAAATAAGCGGCGAGCCAAAACAACTGCTATTTATACAGCCCGCTGACGCAAGCAATCCCTACTTAAGTAGCGAGCGACTGCGTCTTGCGATAAAACATGTGAACAATCACTACTTGACGTACGTAATACTTTATATTGCTTAAACAAGTGGGAGATTACCATTCTACCTTCATTTGTTCGTATTTCTAAACAATTCATTTCATCATTTGTAAACAGTGATATCTTTTTAATTTTGTGTGCCAGCCATATATAAAGCTTATACGCATCGATTACTTATGAATTAAGATATTTAATTCTAGTTTATAAATATTAAATTCTATTTTTATAATATTATCAATCTCATTTCAAAATTGTGTGACTTAATTTTGCCGGTTTCGTGTATAAAAAGGTATTTATTTTATTTGCATAACAATACAATGCAATGAAGTGGACGATATGAATGACAAGCTCGTGGAAACTGTCCATGCGGTCGGAGCTAAGTTCTGCAAGACCCGCCGCAGAAGAACACAAAAACTCTCCGATCACACTCTTAATCTCATGGCTGTTAGACGGGAGATGAAGCTACATTCTTCAACAGACTTGACAGCATACAGGCATCTGAACAGACAGATCTCCAAATGCATGCGGCGTGACTTACGCAACTTCAATACAGCTCGTATTGAAGAAGCGATCGAGCGGAACCAAGGCTCCAAAGTCTTTGCCAGAGATCTGTCTGCCAGAAAGAGCCAACTGTCAAAGCTGAAGACAGAGTGTGGCAGCATCGTTTCCGGGACACCTGAGATTTTGAGTGAGATTGAGAGGTTCTATGGGCAGCTGTACACATCATCGTTGGAGCCACACGCAAGTGTGAGTAACGATCCAAGAGCGAGTCTCATCCGACACTATTCCGAAGATATCCCGGATGTCAGTCTGAGCGAGATTAGGATGGCTCTCCAGCACCTTAAAAACGGTAAGGCCCCAGGCGAGGATGGAATTACAGCGGAGCTTCTGAAAGCGGGTGGAAGACCGGTACTTGAAGTCCTTCAGAAGCTCTTTAATTCTGTCCTCCATGGTGGCATTACACCGGAGGCGTGGAGCAGAAGTGCGGTGGTCTTGTTCTTCAAGAAAGGTGACAACGCTCTCTTGAAGAACTACAGACCGATTTCCCTTCTGAGCCGCGTCTACGTGCTGTTTTCGAGAGTCATTACGAATCGTCTCGCGCGCAGACTTGACGACTTCCAGCCTCCCGAACAAGCCGGTTTCCGAAAGGGCTTTAGCACCATAGACCACATACATACCCTTCGGCAAGTTGTACAGAAGTCCGAAGAGTACAATTTGCCACTATGTCTGGCGTATGTGGACTATGAGAAAGCCTTTGATTCCGTCGAAATTTGGGCGGTGCTGCAGTCCCTTCAGCGGTGCCAAGTTGACTGCCGGTATATCGAAGTGCTGAAGTGCTTGTACAGTAGGGCTACGATGGCTATCCGAGTACAGAACCAGAATACGAAACCTATCCAATTGCAGAGAGGTGTAAGACAGGGTGACGTCATATCCCCGAAACTCTTCACCGCTGCATTGGAAGACGTTTTCAAGCTTCTGGACTGGAAAGGATACGGTATCAACATCAATGGCGAGTACATCACTCACCTTCGATTTGCCGACGATATAGTCCTTATGGCAGAATCGCTGGAGGACCTAAGCACTATGCTCAATGACCTCAATAGTGTTTCCCAACGGATAGGTCTTAAGATGAACATGGACAAAACAAAGATCATGTTTAATGTCCATGTCACACATATGCCGGTAGTTGTTGGGAGCACTAAGCTCGAAGTTGTTGACGAGTATGTTTACCTGGGACAAATAGTTCGACTAGGTAAGTCCAACTTCGACCGAGAGGTCAATCGACGGATTCAACTCGGCTGGGCAGCGTTCGGGAAGCTACGACACATCTTCTCGTCAGACATACCTCAAAACCTTAAAACGAAATTGTACAACCAGTGCGTGTTGCCAGTGATGACTTACGGAACTGAGACGTGGTCCTTCACTGCTGGCCGTATGAGGAAGCTCAAGGTCGCTCAGCGAGCTATGGAGAGGGCTATGCTCGGAGTTTCTCTGCGTGATAAACTTAGGAATGAGGATATCCGCAGTAGAACCAGAGTGACCGACATAGCCCAACGGATTAGTAAGCTGAAGTGGCAGTGGGCCGGCCATATAGCCCGAAGAACCGACAACCGATGGGGAAGAAAGGTTCTCGAGTGGCAGCCTCGTACCGGTAGGCGAAGTGTAGGGCGTCCCCCCACGAGATGGAGTGACGACCTGGTAAGACATGCAGGAAGTCGATGGATGCAGGTGGCTCAGGACCGTGCTTTGTGGCATTCTTTGGGGGAGGCCTATGTTCAGCAGTGGACTTGTGAAGGGCTGTAATGATGATGATAACAATACAACATTATATCAAGAGAGATTAAAATATCACACCCCCTCAATGCAGATTTTTCACACAACAAACTATAATATCTATCTCCTTATACGCGACAAAACAAAAAAAGTTAAAATAATAGAAAATTTTCAATTCGAAAACGTTTGAAAACGTTATATTACGGCTTTGTTTATAATTTATGTGGTTCAAAGATTAAAACCGCGTTTTATGACACACGGGCATGCATAAGCTGTCAACCTGCTGCAGACGTCATGACGCATGAGAGATTTAACAACCTTTTAGCGTTGTTGGCAATTATTTAAGCTCTTTCGCAGATTATTTGATATTTACAAAAAAGAACTTTCCGAAAACACATTTATTTCTATTGTTATCATTCTGAATTATCTACAGCTTAAGAAAGTCTGACATGGTAAACGTTGAGTAGAAACGTAAGTACAAACACGGCAGGGTTCGCAAACATTAAAACATTTGTATCAATTTACTTTAAGGGTGGGTGTGTTGGTGAACGTTGTGTGTACACTTAAACAGCTTTACTGATTTATATCACTTTGTATTGTATGTTATGTATATATGTATGATATAATACATAGTGAGTCGTAATTTTTAATTTTGAAATCATATTTAAGACTTTTCATTAGAGCAGAAAGAGTTCTATGGCACCTGTATACTTCGACTTCCCATGGAGTGAAGACATTCACTCCATTCTGCTTTCACTTGTTAATCATTGTGTGTCGGTTCCCTTGAAGTGGCAATGGGCTAGCGTTATGTCTGCTTATACTTTTAATGTACTTCCATTACTTCAGTTCAACAAGCTTGATTTAAGAAAATACTGAGAACTTTTAATGGGGGGCAATGTTTGACTCTTTGAAGACTATATGTACTGGAAGCCTAATACTTAAAATCTAACTACATGAGAATACAGTATACTACTGAAATATCAATACTACTACTACTAACACTAGTTAGTAGGAATCCTTTCCTGCCTAGGACCCAGTCTGTGAAAATCTATAACCTATATCTGTCGCCAGGCAGTAGAGAAAGCAATGTTGTTACATTCCGGAGGGTATGCAGCGCCAGTATAACTACTTCCATCAACTTTTATAAGATTTTCATCAATTTTCATGCAGAATAAGGGTGACATGTAGGCACACAGTCCACCTGATTGTATGTGGATACTGTGACCCATAGACTCAATTAAGAATCAAAATATAAATCCATTGTAACCTCTGATGAATAAGATGGAATGCCTCTCTTCCAGTAAAAGGGGTCTCTGGTTCTCCTAACTACCAGAAAAAGAAGTATTAACCTGCTATTTTACGCAGGTATTCGGTGAGAGCCTGGTTTTACCCCGGTCAAGCTGACACATTGATTCTACAACGATAATATGGCAAATGTGGCTCTAACTCGTAAACTATTAAAGTTTAACACCTTAATGCTTAGCATTTTGCTGTATTTTAAAATAGAACAGTGTATTTAAATTATAAATGTTGTTTGCTTAGAGATTATAAAAAATCAAACTTTTAGCAGAAGTAACATAAAATCTTATCATAATGATGACGCATATACACTTATACCCCAACTTAACACACGGCTAAAAGTTTACAGGACTCTAACGAGCAGGTGTAGCAAGACACTTCAACAACCGAAGCAAACTTTCTTATGTATGTAGCGCACACCTGCTTACAATTTGTAAGCTTATCTATAAACATAAATAAAATTGTCTCTCTGTAATACTTAAAAAATGCCTATTATCGAGCCTTTGAGGTTATTTTTTTTTAGAAATAGAAATATATTTATTTAACCAAAAAGCATTACATAATTAAACAATACACTGATTTCTGCACTAAGCTCTAGGCTTGTATCGCAGGAACCAAGAAAATTGACTGACACCGTTTACACCGATAAATACATAGGACTCCGAATTAATTAAAATAAAGAAAAAAATTTTTTTTTGTATAAATTAATGCATGAAAGAAAGAAAAAATTGCTAATTTACTCTAGGAGTGCTTGCGTGCGTGCGTGCGTGCGTGCGTGCATGCGTGCGTGCGTGCGTGCGTGTGTGTGTGTGTGTGTGTGTGTGTGTGTGTGTGTGTGTGTGTGTGTGTGTGTGTAAGTGTGTGTGTGAGTGTGTCTGTGTGTGCGGGGGGGGGTGCTTGTACGTGTGTGTGAGTGAGTATAAGTCTACGCGTGTGCATGTATGGGGTCAACTATTAAAGAAAAGTAAGTTTTCCGTTTCCTGATAAGAAGCATGGCGCAAACAGGTTGTTATTTTGTGTTTGACTTTGCTTGTGGACAAGACCTCAAATCTGGGAAGAGACAGCAGAAGTTGTTGTAAATTCTAGGCAGAAGAAATGATGAGTGATAAGTACTTAGCAAAGATATGGGCCTGTAATTGCTAGGACAGTTTTTATCCCCATCTTTGTGTATTGGAGTAACAACTCCTAATTTCCAACAACCAGCAGCAGGGTGCAGCCGTCGATACCCGGTGCAGTATCGTTTTTTAGCTGGTCAATAAGGGTACCAACTTCATAAGGATCCGTTGGCTGCAGAAAGATGGAGTCCTAGCAAAGCACTTTTGGTTTGTATTCTGCAGCTAACAGGTCTTCTTGGGTGTTTAATCCACTGAGCGTGTCATCAGTCAGTTCTCTGCTAACCCTAAAAATTACGCGTTACAAGCGTTTTAAGAAGAATCTGGGTCTTTGTCTATGGACAACAATTCAGTAGCCTCAGTAGTCTTACGTGAGAGATTACATATATTTTTGAGCGTTTTCCACAATTTTTTTTGGGTAATCTTTATTTTGTTGAATTTGGTTATTCTCATATTCGGTCTTTAATTTTCATTGTAGCGCATAAAGGAAGTTTCTGTACCGTTTATAAATTATTTGGATAAATGTATTATAAGGGTTTCTCCTGGCTTCGAGATGCAGACTGTCCAGTGGTTTTGGCATATCATTAAGCCTGGAGTTATCCATGGCTTTATAACTCGTTCTGACCGTTTGGGCACAACATAACTTGTGTTTTCGTATTGCCATTTCTAAGATTGAGTAAAAATTATCAGCTGCCTCGTTAGCGTCTTCCATATTTATTATCAATGACCAATCATTCGACTCAAGCTTGTCAACAATCCGATTAAAATCCATTTTGAACTTACGGTGGTTTCGATATGGGTGATTCACCTGGTTGATAGTAGCACCGAGTAAAAAAAATTTGCATGCTAATAAGATATGAATAGGTAGTTATTTGTAAAATATTTATGTGTCTGTCTACCTAGGCTAATCTTCAAAATTTCTGAACTAAATGTGATGAAAAATGAACAGTTAAGGAGCAATTCCATGAGGAATCTAGGATAAAAACATGAAGTATTTTTGAAAAAAAGATATGAATACTATATAAAATAATAATCCTCGATTATCTTAAATCTAAATAACGCCTAGTTAAAAGATCGCATCCAGGAAAAGCCGATGCGGGAGTTTAACAATAAATTCGTAACAGATTTAAAAATCTGCCATCAACAGCTTTATTATTATGTAAATAATATGTAGAATATTTTCTTATATTTACGTAAGTACTACACCCAAAATCTGATTATTAAGTGAATGTTATAGTTGTGAATTAAATATTCTATTTATTGCCTTCACAATGGGCAATATTAGCGTTATGTATTAGAGAAGTGACAGACTGGTATAAAAACCCGTATTACAGGTCACCAGTACTCCTCCGTGGAAAGAGCAACAATCTGAGGAATACAAATCAAAAAAGGAGATTCTAATTATGTAAATGAACATAATAAACAATATTTATTGCAGATTTTTACATCAATGGGAGTATGTACTGTGCATGCGTGCGTGCGTACGTGTGTGCGTGCGTGCGTGCGTGCGTGCGTGCGTTAGGTAATTATGTATTAAAGTTTTCAAATATAAGGTCGGGGAAAAACATTATTCGTATTTTATATACAAAGTCAAGACATTTTTTTTTTCAAAGTTGAATTCTATTTCAATAAAATATAAATAAGCCATTTTGTTCGATAACGTGTTACTATTCTGTAGGTAGTGACATAATCCCTTTGCTGTAGAAATCTTGTCATTTTTAATAAAAAATTACGATGAATGGTTTTGACATTCCTCTCTTGATATTAACTTAACACAACCAAAAAAATTCTGAAGTGACCGAAACAGGTTAAAATCAGAGGTTGCAAGGTCAGTGTTCGCGCAAAACGTTGATGTCGGAGTCGACACCAGATGTCACTCGGCTCGGCGCGATTCCGGTTTGAACTTCGGCTGGGGCGTGGCACGAGCGCGCGAGTCGCGAGCGAAAAAGTCAGTCGTCTTTAATCGGTGCTGACGTGAGCACGCGGTCCATTCTGTTAGGGAACTCGGAATAATTAGGCGCGGCCAGTAAATATACGGTCTATCATTGTGACGCGCATTCCTACTGGAGAGCTTCCCGGGACTTATTGTGTCTGACTCAAAACCTGCATAAGTGCATTCGGCAATATTAGATAGTACGGCCTCTGATATTCTAGAATTAACTATTGCATCGCGAAACGGTAGTGACCTCTGACCCTTTAAACTCCGTGTGCGTTTGTGCGGTAACCATTATACCCAGCGATAGTTAGTGGCTTCTGTAAGTTAGTAAATCGTACGATAGAGTTAAGTGACTGTTATCGTGACGAAAGAAGAAAGTGACTGTGGACAACCTCGAAAGGCGCCCTCAAGTTGGAGCGGTGTCGACGCTCGGGCTGCTGCCGACGGCCAAGGTCTAGGTTCAATAACCATCAGTCACACCCAGATACACACCACATCACCATTCTTTCTTTGCACTACACAACCACATGCGACCTGACCGACTCCGGAGGGACCAGTCGCCTTGGATAGGTAAGTAAGCTTCATCCAAATTCCTTCCGGTCGACTGGCCGTAGTATAACGCTCCCCCATATATTTTAGTGTAATTGGAGAGATTCCACGTGGCCACATTAAGGCCCGACCTACGTCTGTTCGGGAAATCTTCAGCTCATGGGCCCCTGAAGATTGGATCCTTTAAGGGAGCAGCCGTAGGCCGTAACAAACTCGTAGCAGAGCGTGGTTCCGGGTTCGATTCCCGGTCGATCCCGACTATAGTGTTTGATAAACATTAAACAATTTTGGTGGCAGGAAGCGTTGGTGTGATTGGTTTAATTTGCATCTACAATCACGCCCGTCCGTAATACGTAAAAATATTTTTTTTGTACGTTATAATAGAATTATTTTCCTTGTTGCTTTGTTGCTTGCCTTATTTTTGGTTAGAGGGTAATTTGAAAAGCCGCGCCCTAGGTTGTGCAAGCGGGAGTTTTTCTAGAGATATACGTCATGTAGGTAGATGGTTATTTTTACGTAATCGGTTAATTATCGTTGTCAGATAGTTGTAGTGGATTACTTATCGAAGGTTCGATTTCCGAGCTAGGCATTTTTGTTGATCGACCGTGATGTGTATCTTCGTTTATACTGTAAGTTGTATTTGAACTAAAGAGTAGTAATTGTATTTGCGTACTTTGAATTTAACTTGATTTCATCGCACTAGTATTTGTTATTTGTTAATTTGATTGTGTCTTTTCTTTTGAGCTAACTTGTATTTGGTTGATACGTAGTAATTCGTATTTGTGTAATTTCTATTCAACGCGATTTGATAGGAACTGCATTTATTAACTGTTAATTTTTGTTGTATTTTTTGTTTGTTATCTTTGTAATCTGTGCTCAAGCCGCGTCGTAATTTGTATTTAATAGTGATGACATCGCCTAAGCTACTGATCCGTTGTCTGCGGACTGAGTTGCGCTGGGCCACAAGCGCCCATGCTTTGATAGGTCGACCGGATAGGGTCCATAACTTGATGAAGCGGTTCGAGCAGGTGGATGCTCGAAGGGCCGCAGTGGAGGAGGCTTACGCTGAGCTCGAGGATTCGGATGTGGAAAAGAGAGTCCTGAACTCTTGCTTTGCGGACTATGAGCAGTTCTTGTGGCTCACGGACGAGTTGATCGAGGCTGAAGGCAGGTATGCCGAGGAGGCGCGTGAAGCTCGGATGAGTAACCTGCCCGAGTCCTCTCTGAAGCAGCTTCAGCCGGAGCTGTTGGGACGACTCCCAACTCTGGACCGGCCAAAGTTCTCCGGGGTCCTTTCCGAATGGCTGACCTTCGTTGGTCTTTTCGACAGCCTAGTGGACTCCCGGAGTGACTTGACCCCGAGCCAAAAGATGGTAAACCTCCTGGCCTCACTGGAGGGGGAGGCCCTGGGCGTCGTCGGCCACTTGAGATTGTCGGACGACGCCTACCAGACTGCTCGGGACCTCCTAGCCAGAAGATACGCCAACGTCCGGCGAATTGCGGACGAACATGTTAAGCAGCTTCTAAGCCTCCCGCTGCTTAGTGACCGGGCCAGACTGCGTCCGGACCTGTTGGATCCAGTCTTGGTGGCCTGTAATACGTTGAGGCGGCTGGGTTTACCAGTGGGCGAATGGGCTTTTTTGTTGCTCCGCATCGTGCTGTCCCGTCTACCTCTCGACCTTCGAATCCATTTTGAGGATAGGTACGGCGGGGACGAGGCCTCCTATATTCCGCCCTTCTATGACCTGCTGCGGTTTTTGGAGGAGCAGTGCCGGCAGATAGAGAGCGCGGCGGGCACCGTTGACGACTTACGAGCCGTGCCCAGTGAGAGGCTGAATCCTCCAGGCAAGTCGTCGTCAACCCCCCCCCTGCTCCTATTGTCGAGCATCTGATCATCGGGTAACGTCGTGCCCGAAATTATTAGGTAAGCCGGTTCCAGCGAGGCGAACTATCGCAAAGGAGCGCCGCTGGTGCTGCTCGTGTTTGGGAGGACACCTCCAGCGAGACTGTCCGCATCGGTGGCCCTGTCTGCATTACCAGTGCAATCATCACGCCATTTTGTGCCTGAGTGCGAACGGCGTCTCCTCTCGGGGCTCTGCCAGGCCCTCGACCCCCACGGGCGGGGGCGCTCAGCCACGCCCTCTGCCGGGCGACTCTCGGCGCCCGCCGGCCAGCCATCAGGCCCCTAAGTTTGAAAGGGGTCCCTCCCCCGACCAGTCGGGGGGTAATTCCCCTAGGGGCGGGGGTGTCATTACCCCCCATAAGCGTGTGGAGAGGAACATCACGGCCACTCATCGGTCCGCTGGACCCTTCTCACTTCCGTTAGCTGAGTGGCCGCGACTGGTGTACCACTGTTCCCCATTTGATGGAGGCGGCCCTGTCTAGCTGCCGCCTTAGTTCCCACCACGGCCGCCTCCACTGAGCCTTAAGCCGTCAACAGTCCACTTATCAAAATGTTCTGTTGCCGACGGCCTCAGTGAAGGCATACAACCCGAGTGGCAACTGTTAAAGGTTGTGCTCTAATTATCTCGGGTTCACGCCATGTGGCCTCCCCTTGGTGGTGGGAAGATTAGGCCCCCCCTGCAGCGTTGAATCACGTTGTCAAGGGGTATTAGATTTGGTTTGGTCGAGCACTTAGTCAAAAAATACTTGAATTAAAATTAAAAATTGCTTTGGGCTTTCCGCGAAATTTTCCTATTTGTAGCGGTTTAAATTAAAAGAATTGATTTTAATCTACTCCTTTAAATGCTACTGCATGTGTTTTGTACATATATTTAATCACTGTATTTGATTGTTGCGTCTGTTTGCTGAAAGGAAAATTTGAATTCATCTGAAATTGAATGGCGCACTATTTGAAAAATTATGTTTATGTTTATGATAGTGTTTAATCATTTTGCTTTGCGAAGAAGTAGGACTGTCCCTTACGTTATTGTTTTGTTTAATTTGCAAGTTGACCTATGCGCATCGGTGATTAATTTGGTTGAATTAATTCTGTAGTTGAACATTGATGCTTTTGAAAAATTAGTTGAAATATGAGCATAGGACTACTTGCCTGACAGGCTAGCTAGTTTTGGAGATTATCAGATTGAAATCAGCTGCCGCACTATTTTAGTAAATGATAATATGGTGGGTGGCCTGGCTAGGCCTACTTGTTGAAAATTCATACTAGAGACTATCTGTGCGTTTCGTTCGGCTCTCCACAGACGACGTTTATGTGGAATTGGTGGGTGCTCTTTGCACTTAAGCTTAGGAGGCCGCTCGGGGCCGCTTCGTGTCGCGTCGCTGTTTGCAGACCTGATCCGGGCGGATTGCGGAACTAATCATAGGGGCACAGATAGGTGTTTGAAGGAGGTCGTCGGACTTCTGTCCAGTACAGGACTTGATAAAGTGCTGCGATGCCCAGGAGGGGCATCCAGTGGAGGCTGACCCTCCGGCTTGCCACGTTAGGGCTATCTTTTGAGGCGCTGGTTAGGGTTGCAAGACCTGATGGGTTGCCTAAGGTGGCCTAGTTTGGTTGTAGATTCGGTCTTGCAACTTGCAGTCTCGACCTTGTCCCGCTGACCGGTTTGCTCGCGGACCTAAATCCTTATGTCCGGGACGGGGGTTTGTTCGCGCAAAACGTTGATGTCGGAGTCGACACCAGATGTCACTCGGCTCGGCGCGATTCCGGTTTGAACTTCGGCTGGGGCGTGGCACGAGCGCGCGAGTCGCGAGCGAAAAAGTCAGTCGTCTTTAATCGGTGCTGACGTGAGCACGCGGTCCATTCTGTTAGGGAACTCGGAATAATTAGGCGCGGCCAGTAAATATACGGTCTATTATTGTGACGCGCATTCCTACTGGAGAGCTTCCCGGGACTTATTGTGTCTGACTCAAAACCTGCATAAGTGCATTCGGCAATATTAGATAGTGCGGCCTCTGATATTCTAGAATTAACTATTGCATCGCGAAACGGTAGTGACCTCTGACCCTTTAAACTCCGTGTGCGTTTGTGCGGTAACCATTATACCCAGCGATAGTTAGTGGCTTCTGTAAGTTAGTAAATCGTACGATAGAGTTAAGTGACTGTTATCGTGACGAAAGAAGAAAGTGACTGTGGACAACCTCGAAAGGCGCCCTCAAGTTGGAGCGGTGTCGACGCTCGGGCTGCTGCCGACGGCCAAGGTCTAGGTTCAATAACCATCAGTCACACCCGTGGCCACATTAAGGCCCGACCTACGTCTGTTCGGGAAATCTTCAGCTCATGGGCCCCTGAAGATTGGATCCTTTAAGGGAGCAGCCGTAGGCCGTAACAGTCAGGACTATGTGATAGATGCATTATCACTCCCCAACCAAGCTCTCTGAATCTTTGCCGAATGGACAAATATGTGTGTGTACAGGCAGGCAGGTACGGCATTATCATGATGAAGGAGCACTCTTTTTTTGTTGATCAATTCCGGCAGTTTTTTCTCAATTTCTCGTTTCGTACTCATTAATCATTGGCAGTAGTAATCTGAATCGATGGTTTTGCCTGGTGCCAACAGCTCAATAAATGATGCAATTTCAATACCACCATACAAACAGCATCACCTTATTACGTGTTAAACTGGGTTTCGCTACTACTACTAACATGCCGATCTTGCTCCACTTTTTCAAAAATGACATCGACTTTATCCGTATGAGGGCGACCAAAGCAAGTCTGCATCTTTAACATCAAAATTTCGGAGCTAAAAAAGCTTGAACAAACTTTGTGCTACTCTTACTGATGCTGCATTAGATCAGTAAACGCCATAATTTTTTATACTGGCTTGAGTCGCATTTTTTCCCTTTTTTGTAATAAAACTTCAGAATGTATCAAATTTCTTCGTTAGGTTCACTCATTATGGCGGACAGAAAAACAATTGAAAAAATGGCGGGAAGGTGTTTTTTAATTTTCTTTTCTATAATGTCCTATACTATTTATTGATTTTAAAACTAGCCAGATACAAACAGTACAACCAAAGAGATATTCTTCAATTTTATACAAACAAAATACAAAGAAACTTTTACCTTAAATTCATACTAACTAACCTATTACTTAGTTGGTACGAATTTGCAACTAGATTTAGACAATGGATACGAGTATATATTTAGGATATTATTCATTTTATCATACATGTATGGTCCTAAAAAACAGAAGAAATGTGTGAGGTAGCAGAATGGAAGGATTGGTTGCGACATATAATTATTTTCTATATTGGTCCTTTAGAAGCTCCGAATCGTATTTAAATTGAGAGTGTTTCATTAGAACGGTTTGTATAGTGAAAATTTTTCTCACTGTTAGAGCGTCCCACTTTCTGTAAAGGTCCACTCTTGGAAAGCAGAACGGAAGATCTGCAATAACTTTAAGGATGGTCTTTGAGCTCTTTCAATTTCAATTATATGTGTTTAAGCAGCACCACCCCTGTTATATTGACATGGACCTCGTTCGTGCGATAGATGACTGGCCGCGCAGATTGAAGGCCTGTATATCAAAATCACGGAGGTCATTTTGAATAAACTTTAGTGTCATAAGAATCTCTGTTTGTTAAGTTCATTTAGGTATATACTCGTTAACATTTGTTTACATAATGAATAAACTTGTTTCAATTATTTTATATTAAACATGTGACAGAATTTATGACCTGACTAGGTATAATCGCTTAGATACGCTCGCCTTTGTGTTGCGGCACCTTGGCATGTGCCGTATTTTGTGAAAGGCGTACGTATTTAACAGTGGTAGAGCCACGCGGCAGCTTTTGCTGTCGGACGGATGGGCCGGCTCGTACCGAAGTGGTACCAAGACCTCACAGAATACCAGCGTGAAGTAGAGGTTTACCTCTGCGTTTCGCTTGGTGAGTTCAGGTGGCTGGAGGCCCTTTTTACTGGAAATGAGGCATTCCATCCTAGTGCTCACGGGTGAAAACGCATCTGCATTTTGATTTGTAATATAGGATAGATGTAGATGTCTATGGGTCACAGCAACCACTTACCATCAAGTGGACTGTGTGCTTGTTTGCTACCCTTATCCTATAAAAAAACCCCATGAACTGATACAGTATTCTACAAAGAATAGATCATCTTGATGATGCGGTAGTCAGCTACGTATTTAAGAGATTTGAAGATTTAAATGAGCTTGCGTAACCCACTGAAAAGTACCTTATCCTATAAAAAAACCCTATGAACTGATACAGTATTCTACAAAGAATAGATCATCTTGATGATGCGGTAGTCAGCTACGTATTTAAGAGATTTGAAGATTTAAATGAGCTTGCGTAACCCACTGAAAAGTACCTGTACGTAATTTGTGAAGTTTGGTCTATTATAATTCTGACATATTTAATTTTGTCTGTTCTTTGTAGAGCGCGGCAATTACAACAATTAAGCTCATAGTTGCAAACTTGGCTATGACAGAGAGAGAGAAGGAGGAGGGTTTTGGCTCGATCTATGTGTGAAGGTTATGTATTTTGATTTGGCAATGTTTAATGGCAACACATTACCTTTTAACCAGAGCAGCAATTAGTAAAATCGCTTTGCACATAATCAAAGATCTCCCTCCAACTACTATCACTGAAGAATAATGCAGTATCGTCGGTAAATAAGAATATTTTTTCTTTGTGTAGCTAAAATTGGCACAAGTCATTCACATAATATACCAGGAACAGCTTTGGACTAAGTATACTACCTTGAGGAAAACCAAATATAACAGTTACCTCGTCACTTATCTCATTTTTTATTTTGACTATCAACTTTCTTCTAATCAGATAGTTTTCTGTGGCGAAATAATATCTAAATGGGAGGATAATTTAGCTAAAGTCGAAAGTGGTGACAAATACAGTATAATCATTTTATTGTAATCTTCACATTGTCTTCTAATAAGAGTAGTAAGAGACAGTCGAGTACCGTGTTGCTAATTTGTTTAGTTTAATTACAATTGAGACGTATAAGGTGCCCCAAATTATACGTAGTAAGATGTTAACCTTATGTCCACTGTTAAGCGCATATATTATTGTGTATATAATTGTGTATGCTAATACGAAACAGAATGAAAAATCTTTTAAAACTACATCTATGGAGTATTTTTTATTTAAAATTATAAATGCTGACAAACGTTTTTTTAATAACCTCTAACAACGAGGAATTAATTAGACTAATCGTCTTGTAGGCCTCATAATCATCATCTATAGACATGTTCACTGCTGAACATGATCCGTTTATCATTACGAGTTCTCGAGTGCCAAACCTCGTATTAGACTCGATGGTTGATATCTTCCTCACGGAATTTGTCACTCAGAGTAACCGCGAGAAGGACAGGACAATTTTAACCATAGTTCATTCAGTGACTTTGAGCTTCCTCATACGACGTGAAGCAACACGTTCCAATTCCGTAAATCATCACTGACAACAATTACTTAGACAGTTTGTGTTACTAAATGTTCCAAACAAATCAGTAACCGAATAATCGAATCGAAATAATTTGGAACTGTTACAGTATTTTGATAATATCCCATTTTTTTTTGATTTGAGGTCATAATGTTCACGATTTAAAAGCAATTAAATGGAAGGATTATGTTTTCAGTAATACTTTTTTTACAAAGTATTTATATTCACATCTTCTTGCGCTTATTAACGTCACACAAACACACTTACACACACATGAAGCACACACACAATTCCACTTGGTGGTAAGGGGGTGCTCTGGCTCAAAGACACTATTCTAGATTAAGAATTAAAACGTAGATGGGTTGTGTCAGCCCTGATGACTTAGATTGAATGAATGTGTCTAGGTATAAAGATATCTGCCTACTGATATCACCAGGTAAAACCATACGAAACACGAAAGCACTATACTGCTACACTTTTGTTATCTGAGAGCGTGGTCTTTCCATGGTCGCGCGAACCCATTTGGGCTGCAATCATAACATAGCTGCAGCATGTCTTTGCCACAGTAAATCTTATGATACATCTCATTTTTATTTGTAAAGGAATCCATTACTCCGTTCTGTCCCATGTTTGTTATAAACATAGACGTAACATACCCAGACAGGTGACAATGAGCAGAGACAAAGGTGCGAAAGCATGGCATCTAGTATTGTTCGTTCACCTGCATTATCATGAAGATATAATGCACCGATAAATGAAGAAGAATAACTGAAAGAAATAATTTAAAAAAGTCACCCATAATGCTATATATATACTCGGATACTTAGACGTGCATGCATGAAGAAGATAATGAATCTGAAAGAAGCGAAAGAGGTTTGTAAGGATCGTGACACTTGGCGATCTGTTCTCTCTGGCTACCCCATCAGGGATTGTGCGTGAAGATAGTAAGTACCCATAATGCTTAATATAGCAAAATGTTTTCTGCCCTGTAGAGGCAGAAAACATTTTGCTATATTAAGAATATCCACTATCCTATACTTTCTCATGGGTGGCGTAAGAAGCGTCCTCTTAAATACAACTAAAGAATAAAAAAAACTGAGTTTGTCATCCCGCCTGCCAACGAGGAAATTATAGCCTAGGTTCCGCAGTGGAGTATTTATAGGCTGTAACGGTTACTGTTTGTTTTATTTAACGACATAATATATAATCCATTATAACAAGAACAGCCCTGGGAATAAGGTGATCGCCACCATGCTGGTTCTATGAAAAAATATTTAAAAATTGTATAAACGAAATTATGTTTGAAAAAACAAATCCCGCTGGGTTTCTTGCTGGTTCTTCCCAGGACAGAGGTATTTTCCGAAACAGTGGTAAATAAAAAATTACTTTCAATAAGAATTATGTAATAATCGATATTGAATAAAAAAATATTCTATTCTATTCTATTCTAGCTAAGTCATAATGAAGTAAAATTTCTGAGAGTACCTATTCAAGGAGTGTACTTTAACTAAATGTTAAGTATATAGCTCTTTTCGTTTTCCGGGGCTTCACTTAACTTATTACGCGACTGAAACTTTTCCAACGCCCCGCTATGTGACCCGTTTAAATTTGATGAGAGCAGTTTATTAACGGAAGATGCTTTATTTTAAGAAGATACTCGACGTGAATCGAATGATATTATTTACAATGTCCAAAGATACTTAAATAAATTTTTCTTCTCTTTATTTTTTTTTAGAGATTTTTTATAGAATATGGGTGACAAACGAGCATACACTCCTGTATAATTTGGATACTGTGGCCCATAGACATCTACAACTAAGTAACATATGTCCCACGTAGTGAAGAAGTGACAAACAAACTTGCATATATTTGTTTATAGGATAAGGTAATAAACGAGCACACAGTTCACCTGATGGTAAGTGGTTGCTGTGACCCATAGACATCAACATTTATTCTCAATAAAGAATCAAAATGCAGATGCGTCGGCACCCGTGAGGACTAAGATGGAATACCTCTTTTCCAGTAAAATGGGTAATACGAAACACAGCACTGTAAAGCTACCATTTTACGCTTGGTCCTTCCCCGGTCGAGCCGACCCATTCGTACTACAACTATAATACTAATATAGCTGCAGCATGGTTTACCACTTATAAAAAGTAAACATCCCATGGACACTTGCAACCAACTTCAAACAAAAAAGACTTTAGATGCGATGTCATCGCTGTAATTATACTGGCTTTCTTTACCATGCAGACTGAAACACAGCAAACAATACTACTGGGTACCCATACGGACTCGTAAAAGAAAAAAATACTCTATAAATAATAATTATCATTAAATATATAAAAACAAGTCCTTATTCACTTATTCACTCACTCACTGTAATGATCTGTCAAGTCATCAACGATCAGCCTATACTCTTCGAACCTAGAAAGTTGAAATTTTGGACAGAGGAAAGAGCAAGGCCGGCTTCGGCGTCTCGAGATGGTAGTGAACGGCATTTAGGTTCGAGTGAAGTCTCCTGATGTTGCAGAAATTCAGGGAGGAATTCTCCAGGGGTGCTGAAACCCTCCTGGATTAGTTTTTGCTTTCATTCCCCTACCAAATTGACGGGGGGGGGGGGGGGATTGGGCCTCCGGCCACCTATACTCACAAAAGGAAACGCAGAAGCAGGGCATCCACTTCACGCCGGTATTCTGTGAGGTCGTGTTACCAACCCGGCTAAAGCCCGCCCATACGTGCAACAGCGAAAGCTGCCGCGTGGCTCTACCATACTTAAATATTCACTACATTCACTAATAATTATTTTTAGGATTTTTAGAAATTCCTACGGGATACCGTGCTTTGTGGAATCCCTCGAGGGTGGCCTATGTTTAGCAGTTGATTTTTAATGAGCTGCAATGATGATGATGATGAAAATGATGAAATTCTTATTAAATGCCTTATATTACCGCTCAAAAGATTAATCTGATTTCACAAAATACTCATAAGAATACTTTGTATACACTTTTACCCACATTATGCAAATATGTCTTTTTTATCTAGATTTAAATATTATTCGCATGAAATTTTAAGATTTAATGACCCGTAGAAAATTAAAATTAGTTCACGTCACTCCTAATATTTTAGGGATGAAAAAATTCTAATATTTTGATACTCTTCATATTTTAAAAGGTAAAATTATTATTAAGTATGTTTTTATTTCATAACTGTTTTAGCCCTTCAAAAGTCCGCAGCTGAAAATAGAGGTACCTATCGATTACTTCATAAGAGATATTGCGTTTTGGCAACCTCAGTTTTTTTTTATTAGGAAGACGCTGCTGCCCGTATCCTTATTTATTTCCATTTGTGGCTTCTTACGACATCCACCGGGTGATATGTTTTAGTAGATAATCTTACCTCGCTCTCTACAATAATCTCACTACTTATTACTGGTTTCTATTGTACCATTTGTATTACAATGAGTAGTAAACAAGCTAACTGTAAATAATAATATCGCAGTAACGCAATATCAATGCGGTAATATACTCGGTCACACTTCGTCGGTAGTCGGTTCTTCATGCAATGAATAGATGACTGGCCTATTGACTTCAGTTTACTGATCCGTTGACCTAAGTCGGGTAATCTAGTTCTACTTCTATCACATACAATATTATATTACAGTTTGTAGTACATAAGCTGAAAGCTGATAGCTTGACCCAAATACAACGGAGTATTCAATATCTACAAACGATTTCAGATCGTCCTTTATCTAAAGAAATATACATACATACCTACAGTTTTTCTTATGATTTCTAAACTATTATGATAAACGACCATTGTTTAATTTCTACAGTTTAGTAATAAGATGGCCCAATTATTAAAAAAATATAACTTTCTCCTATGTTTTAAATAAGAGAATTTAGGTTACTAAGACCGTGCTTTGTAGCATTGCTTAGGGAAGGCCTTTGTTCAGAAGTGGATCTATGATGGACTATAATAATGATAATGATGATGAATCCTATTATTAAATGCGTTATATTACCTTTGAACAGACAGAAGTCGACTTGTGCTGAAGAAGTTGACTGTAATTATTAAATTAATGACTTTTATCAATAATCAAACGCGAAATTCCATCATCAAAATTCACTGCGCCTTTATAAAAAATATACAAAAAAAGCCTTTTGGTTAAGATTTTGTGATACACTTTTTTTGGTACTAAAACTACATATTATTATGTTATGAACATGAGTAAATTTGGTGAATACAGCCAATTTAGCTCGAAACAGCCCCAATTATCGTATCGCAGCATAGCTATGTACTACGACCTCATATACAGATATGACCTCAATTCTTGTTGATTATTCCCAGGGCAGAGGTTTTCTTCGAAACAGTGGCAAAAGTAGTATATTAAATAAAATTACATTCTATTATATTCTAAAGACTTTACCTGTAACCTTCCATTTAATATTAAGAGAATAAATTATAAATTATATATTTTAAAGCTTTTTCTTTGTGATGCCACAATTTTGTAAATCTAACACATTCGTGAATGAGCAATGAAAATAATAATTTATACATTCAAGCTATGTATAGCTGACCATGCGAAAAGCAACCTATTCGTAGGTTTATTACGTGGTAGAGCTACCCTGCATGGATGTAGGACGAATGGGTCGACTCGACCGGAGTAGGACCACGCTCTCACAGAATACCAACGTAATATAGCAGCTTAATGGAGCTGTGTTTTATATAGTGAGTGTAAACAACCGGAGGCCCTATTCACTGGAAACAAGGCATTCCATTTTAGTCCTCAAGGGTCGCATCTACATTTTCATTCCTAATTGAGGATAAATGTATACGGGACACTGTATCCACTCACCATCTGGTGGACATTGTACTCGTTTGTCATCCTTAGTCTTAAAAAAGTCTGTTTTGAGTGCCGCTGCGATTTATTTATGGTCATCGTAAATTCGTAAAATTATTGGGCATCAGAGAATACTTAGATTAAATACATTTTCCCCCACTTCTACAAACTGAGGAAATCTCCGCTTTAATTATGTCTACTCTTTTTGCATGACTTTGATGAAGTCAGTACAAATTTTCACTAAAATTTTGTGCACTTATTTTATTTTTTGTAATGAAAGATTTTACCGGATTTTTCGTACCATTCTCTTGAACCAAAATAATATTTCCGTCCTACTCCCTGGGATATAGTGCGAAGAACACTGGCTTTCATCATCATTTCACTTGGCCTCACACACACATTTGTCATAGTGGCCAACTGCAGTTTTCTTTATTTTTATTCATCATTAAGAAGACACTGCCACCCATCGCCTGAATTGTTTCCTCTGTCGCTTCTTACGAGACTCACGGGATGATATGGAATGGTCGATATTTTTACACCGGTAACACTAAAAGGTAAAATTTATAAATATTTAAAAATAACCACATTATTAACTTTCAAGGCAGAAGCAATTTAACTTTACGTCCAAAAATATTACACTTTATATTAAAAGTTTAAACGTTTTATTAAGTTAATATAAATAGCTAGTCTTTTTAGAGCCGGTATTTTGTGAAACTTGAAAGTAAGCTCGTAAGCACTTACATAAACTTATACTACTTTTTTATTCAATGAATGGAAGCTTTCTATTAACGTCCCTAAAAGTTTTCGAAATTCAATTTGTATACAATAACACATTTATGAGATTTCAAATATAAACATCTTTTACCTTAAGATATTTTGTTGCTTTTCATTCTGTCCGACCTTGCTAAGCACCTCAAGATTGACCGGTTGTCGCGCTATATTTTAAATAGTATTCTTGACTGCGTCATGCGATAAATCATGCGAAAAATTACCGCTGGGCTTACGAAGTCGTTTGTAAAATTGAAAACAAACCACCGCGCAATGCCCGCCTTTCCTCCAACCACGCAACCAATCACCGATCACCGTTAGAGTGATAAATTATATATTGCGAGATAGCGATATTGCGAGACTGTCTGTTATTAGAGAGCAGGCTTTAAGATATTCAAGAGAGGTGAGTTAGAAACATTTGTTTGTTATTTAGTAGTGCAACGTTAATATTATTACTTTAATTTATCTCTAACTGTGCCAGCACACACAGTCGCAGCCCTTTATTACACGTATGTAATACTTTAAAGGAGTGTTCGTTGGCTAGGTTGTGTCCAGTATCCAAAAGATGTTTAGCAAAATGGGACTTATCATGATTGCAATTCCTGTACGCGGCTAAATTCTCTTTATAACGTGTCTCGAAATTGCGACCAATCTGACCCACGTAAACGGAGTGGCATTCGTCACAAACAAGTTTGTAAACACCCAACTTTTGACGAATATCCAACTTATCTTTATTAATATAGATATTTTTAAGAGAATTGTTTGTTTTGAACGCCACATAAATGCCGTTTTGTTGAAAAGTATTAGCTACTTTTTAGCGTAAAATAGCAGCTTGACACTGCTGTGTTTTCTATGGTGAGTGTAGAGAACCGGAGACCCATTTTACTGGATAAGAGGCATTCCATCTTAATCCTTAAGGGTGACGACGCATCTACATTTTGATTCTTTGTTGAGGATAAATGTAGGGGTCTATGGGCCGTAGCAATCACTTAACATCTAGTGGACTGTGTGCTCGTTTGTCACCCTATCCTATAAAAAAAGATATGGGGCCTAAGTAAGTCAAACCGCTCACATAGTGAGAAAAGAGAGTACGCGTACAGAGAGTTACGAACAACATGCTTTTTTTTCTTTTACCGTTTAACCGTTAGAGACCGCTATTTGACAAAATTATATTAAGCTCTTTTAAATAATTTTCTTTAAATCATGGATTATTAATCTCAAAATGGATTCAGCTTTATTGAGTGTTCGAGATGCATATGCTATAAGCTATATACAGGTCCTTGCCTATTTCGCCTTGCGATAGCACAGCACCTAAGGCGTTTATCGAAGTATCTGTGGTTAGTATGAATTATATTGTGAAGTTAGGATTTTGTTAGATTGGAGAGTTAGTAAGAAGATGTTTACATTCATTGAAGGATTGTTGTTGGGTTTCGACCCATATGAAAGCAGTGTCTTTTTTTAAGAAGGAATAAATCGACGGTAGTATCCTGTAAGACCTAGAAATGATTTTATATCTTTACACGATTTAGGGATAGGGAATTCTTGACCTGCCCGTATTTTACGATAGGTTCAGTTTAATGTCTTCGAAGAAAATGATATGGCCAAGATAAGCAACTTCGCGTCTAAGAAATTCACATTTGTCTGGTTAGATGTTTAGTTCAAGTTTACTAAGTCTAGAGAAAACTTCTTCAAGTTTTTGTTCATGTTATTGAAGGCAAGGAGCAAATACTACTATGTCGTTGAGGTAAACGAAACATCATAAGCCATACAAAGCAGAGTCCATTACATAATGAAACGTCGCTGGCGCGTTTTTCAGGCCAAATGACATTCTTTTATATTCGTAATGTTCGTATGGATTACTAAAAGCTGTTTTAGGAATTACTTTTTGAATTACTTGTAACTGATGATAACATGAAGTGAGATCCAATGTGGTAAAGTATTGAGAATGACCTAATTTGTCTAGAATGTCTGTGATGTTGGAAAGAGGATAACTGTCTCCTACTGTGACTTCATTTAACTTGCGGTAATCATTAACTAATCGCCATTTCTGTTCCCCATATGCGTCTTGTTTTTAGAAACGAACCCAAAGGGGCTACGCCTAGGAGATAAGCTAGGTTTGATAATGTCGTGGTCTAACATTTTTTGGACTTTTGATTTTACTTCTTTTTCGTGAACTTGAGGAAAACGATAAGTTATTGTGTGAAATGGAATGTCAGTAGTGATAGGTATTTGATGTTTTTTATGATTGCTAAACTTGAGTCGCCTTCGATGCAAAATATGTCGGGATATTTGAAAACAATTTTATCTAATGAGTTCGACTCTTCTTTGTTTAAATGTTCACGTCTAATTAGGGTGAGTACTTACTTTGTCTATCTGTGTCGGATGTGTGATTAAGATTGTTAATTAAGTGGTTATGAATGTTGTTTGTTTATTGATTTGGTTAGTAAGAGAGAACTTCGATGTTTGGAATGCTAATTACTTTGTTGGATTTTTTTGTATTTACACAAGTGATAATAAATGAGTTGTTTTTGATTTCGAATTATGCATTGGGAATTACAATACCGTTATCTATTATTTGTTTTCTAGCTATTGCTGTCCCGGAATTTATATATTGCTTGTTTTACACATAATTACACTCTCAGAGCGGCTAGAAAGTAATTGGTTATTAGAGTCGATTATATTATGAAGATTTTCGTTCAAATAATGTAATTTATAGGATCTTTTGCGTATTCTCATAGTTTTGGATTGAATGTAAATGTTGCAATTATTCTTTATCATAAAATGATAACCTAGTATACTGTCTGCTTTAATGTTAAGGGAAGCGACATGAAAACGATATTTTGTAAATAATCTAGAGATGTATTGGTGGTGCCTGAGGTTATAATTGAATTTTGGCTACCGGAAATGCCTACGATTGACACGATGTTTAATTTATTTAAGGATGAAGAACCTATTTTATCCTCTTTTTTATAACTGAGGTCCCTGCTCCGCTGTCTATGAGAAATGTGACTGGTTTGCTTTTAATGTGAAAAGTGCAGTGTAAGAGTTTATCGGGTGGTACATCATTTAAGGCGGATATGGCAAAAGATTTTGTATTATATTTGGATTTAGGAAGTCTTGATTTAGGCATTTTAGATTTAGGTTTTGATTTAAAACGTGGTTTATTGGAAACAGTGGAAGTGGATGTAGAAGATGCAGTGGTCTTGATAGAATCAGTGGATATAGTAGGTGCAGTGGTCTTGGCGGAATCAGTGGATATAGTAGGTGCAGTGGCCTAGAAAGAATCAGTGAATGTTGTGAAAATAGTAATAATAGAGTCAGTGAATGTAGAAGGAATAATAAGCTTTGGAAAACCAAGGGTCTGGGGCTAGCTACCCTGTTCGTAGATTTCCGTTGGAGTACTAGAATTTGTGAGTACTGAGTGATGTGTAGTAACTAAGTCGCTAGTTTGTGTAGACACATTTTTCAATTGTGTCTGACACTTAAACGGTGATTTAGAAGGTTCATTGTTTGTTTGTATAGGGTGATCTCGATGGTTTGGCGGTTGAATACGCCTTCGAAAAATAGGATTCGATTTGCTAGAATTTATATCTCTAGTTTCTCGATATTCTGAGTCGGGATCGGTGAGCAGGAAGCGATTTTCAACGAGTTGCTCGTCTCTTTGATCGCTTGGTAGTTTAAATAGTTTACTAGGATAGGAGGCACTGGAAGTACGCGTTGTGCTTGATTATTTCTTAAATTGTTATTGTAAGCTCGTTTACGGCATTCTGTAATATTATGCCCAATATTTTTAAAATAGTACACTACATAGTTTCATAATTTGTTGTAGTGTTTTTGCGTTATTGTACATGGTGTGTGTAAACTTTAAATGAGTTCGACTCATAGGCTTATTTGTATTATTATTATAATAATTATGATTATGGTATGGTGGTTTTGTAAAAGTTAGTGAATGCGTTGTGTTCAGTTTAAATAAAGATTGCCTAGCTTTGTTCATTGCATGAATTTTAATCATAATAATAATAATAATAATTTATTTGCTTAGAATGTAGGTAGATCTTACAAAAGTATTATTAAAGCATAAAGTTCCGATACATTCTGCCTTATCAAGGCGTGCAAATTTTAACTGAATAGTATAAGTTGCAATACATTTTTCTTTACAATAATTATTTATAAATTTTAGTCTAATATAATTATGTCCTAATAGTACTAATAAAAAATGTCCAATTAATAATAAAATAAATGTCAAAAGAATAATTATGAAGTACAATATCACACAATCATTTACAAAAATGTCAAAATACAAATGTTAACATGAAAAACAATAAAATCAACCAACCAATAATTATTCTATCGAAGTCTTATTTTATTAACTTACAGCAAAAGATTCAAGCAATTTAGATACGGATATTAAATACGTCATTTGTTTTGATTTTTATGATCAAAATACTCATTAACGGTATAAAAACAGTTAAGTAAGAGCCATTCGTGAAGTTTGTGTTTTAACTTTGTCATTGGGAAATTTTTAAACTCGTCGGGTAAAGAATTAAAGATTTTAATCGCCATTATGTACGAATTTTTTTGAAAAAACATCAATTTACATTTCGGAAGGTATATTCTGTTATTAGATTTTTGTCTTAAACTTCTGTCTCTTAAAAAAATATTAGTTGGGAAGTATTCAGGGAATTGCTTGACAAAAGTCGCAGCTTGTTTGATATACATACATGCAAGTGGTAACACTTTTATTTCTTTAAATAATGGCTTGCACGATGCCATGGAATGTGCTCCACAGATTGCTCGAATGCATTTTTTTTGGATTCTAAATACGCGTTCTATTTCAGAACAGTTGCCCCATATCAGAAGTCCATACTGCAATATCGATGAGACATAGCCATGATAGGCGTTTAACGCTGCTTTGGCAGTTGCTATCTCTCGAAGTCGGCGAAGCGCAAATACAAATCTGTTTAATTTGTCACATATCGATTGAACATGCATTTTCCAGTTACAATTATTATCAATAGTAATACCAAGAAACTTATAATAACCAACTTCTTGTACCACTTTTTCATTATACTTTATACTTAAATTAGTTTGCTTACTTCTAATCGTGTGAAATTGCATTATTTTAGTTTTATTTATATTAACACTCATGTTGTGAGAATTCAACCAATCAATTATATCTTTTAATGTACTATTGATATCAAATTCAAAACGCCTTTTGTTCGTACATTTAAGAATGATTGTTGCGTCATCAGCGAAAAGAATCGTTTTATGAGGAGTTGTTAGGTAACTTTTAAACCATTCATTTGCTTTCCCACGTATTCCGTTTCTTTCGAGTTTATTGAGAAGTATTCCGTGATGAACAAAGTCAAATGCTTTACTCAAATCCAAAAAAAGAGCTATCACCGATACACCCTCATTAATGCATTCTGTAACAAACTTAACAAGTTGGAAGGTGGCTAATGTTGTGGATTTATTTTTTACAAAACCATTTTGTGCGTTATTAATAATATTAAATTTTCCCATAAAGTTATGAAGTCTCTTTAGTATTGCTTTTTCAAAAACTTTTGATAATACGGGTACTATTGCAATTGGTCTGTAATTATTAACATCTTTAGTATCGCCCTTTTTGAGGATGGGTTTCTGAATTGAATACTTGAGATCTGCTGGAAAAATTCCTTGGGCAAAAGATAAATTTATAATATGACAAAGTATGGGTGCTATATATATAGAACTTAGTTTTAATATTTTTGTCGGTAACTCATCATACCCCACCGAATTAGTGTTTCGAAGGGATAATATAATTTGATTAATTTCTTCAGGAATCGTAGGCCGTAAGAATATAGTAGAGTTACAGAATTGTTTACACGTATAATTATTCGACATATTCAGTTTGTCTTTATTTGTCAATTCTATGAAAAAATTATTAAACCCATTTGCAATGTCACATCCTTCTATCAGGGTTCTTCCATTGTGAGTTATGGTGTCTATTTCTCTACTAGTTTTCCTATTAGTTATATTTGTTTTTATAACATTCCATATAGCTTTACCTTTATTATTTGAGCCTAAGATATATTTTTTATTTTGTATCTTTTGTGCCTTTAAAATACACTTCCTAAGGATTTTGGCGTAACTAATATATTTAGATTTATTTATTCTTTTACTTGTTGCTGATAGCAAATATTTACAATACAGCTTTCTTTTCACTACGCAAGATTTTTTTATACCTCTTGAAAGCCAATAATTTTTATTATTTCTTAAGGAAATCTTAATAAGTTTGGTTGGAAAACATAGGTCGAAGAACAGTTTGTAAATACTATGAAAACTTGAAAACGCTTTGTTGGTGTCTTGTTCAGTATAGATTTCAGAAAAGGATATTGATTTTATACATTCCAAGAACTTTTCTATGTTATCTTTCGTAAAGTCTCTTTTTTCTTCAAGCCAGTATTTTACTGTTTTACTTACTTTTATAGGAAGCTCTAGTATTTGTCCCGTGTGGTCAGAGAGGCCCAAATAATGTATAGAACCTTTTGCTTGTGTAACATTGCTTATTAAGTGATCAATACATGAATTAATTCTGGTTGGGGAAGTTATGTGCTGTATTAAGTTAAAATTTAGTAATAGGTCTTTAAAGTCTTTAGAGTATTTATTAACCTTCAGTGTGTCTATATTTAAATCTCCTGCAATGATTATTCGTTTTCTATTTCCTCTTGATAATTTTAATAATAATTTATTTAATTTTTCGAAAAATATATATATGTCTGAAATTGGTGTTCGATATATGCATAAAATTATAAGATTAAAGTTACTGATTTCAGTTCCGCAACATTCAAAATGTTTTGTCATTTCATATTCTTTCGTAATCATTAAATCATTATAATTTATATTTTCTCTTATAACTATACATACTCCGCCACGTCTTTCTCTTGATCTGGAGTAGAATGATGCTAGCTTAAAACCTGACAGCTTAAGGTTAGGTTCTTCGCCACTTTTTATAAAGGTCTCAGTAAAGCAAATGATTTGAATATATTTATTACTATTAGCCAGTTCATTCAAACTTACTAGAATCAAATCTTGTTTGTTTAAAACTCCAGCAATATTTTGATGTAAAAGAAGTAGCTTCTGATTTTATCATCTTAAAGTGCGAATTCGCCTGCTTCGCAAAGACTAGGAAATTCTTTTGTTCTTAACATTGCGCCGATGTCGGAGCTAATGCTATTAATAAAAACGTTAAGAGCCGTATTCTCCGTTATTGCCTAGTGACCTAATAATGTCTTATCGCATATTTCAGCGTTTAACTTTTCAATTATTTTAGGGCAACAAAGATCAACTCTGTGCAAATATTCAAAGTTAGAGAAATTTTCAATAAGGAATGTTCTTAAACCTATCCATGAGGCATGTTCTTGACTGTGAACGTCTGCCACACCCGAATCAGTTGTTTAACGCGTATACTAAAAGTACTGACTTCTGGTCCGCTGAACTTAAGTCCGAAGCTAAATTGCATGACCTAACGAATCTGTACACTTGGTCGTTATTATCTGTGTCGAATGACGGAGTTAATTTAAGTATATTAATTAATTAAGTTTATTAATTTAAGAGTCCAAGGGGGAGGCATTGGCCGTTAGTTTGGATACAGTGAAGGCTTTCGATCGGGTCTGGCACAAAGCGCTTATTTCGAAGCTTCCTTGTTATAGGCTTCCCGAACGTTATTCTTGGTGTTATCTTTAACTTATTCTAAGATACAATTAGGAATGGTTAACTATATACATTAGCATATAATATTACAATCAAATTTGTTTGGCTTCTAAGAAAGTAAACAATAAGATTTAGATTTTAAGTAAATAAACAATATAAAGTATACAGGTCTTATAATATAAAATAAATAGTATTTTATGATATAACATTAGTTTGGCTTTTAAGAAAGTAATTTAGCTTTTAAGTAAATAATTAATATAATGTATACAGGACTTATATAAAGTATCTATGACATAATACAGTGCTAAAGCTATGGTTGACGTTCTACGCAAATATTTCATGCGATGATATTAATTTTATATGTATATATGTGATGTTAATTTTATGTGGATATATAGTATGTGTTTTAAAAAACAATTAAGATTGTATTTACGATTCGTGATAATTTGTTTCTACAATTATTTTGAAATTATTTATTTATTTAAAATAAGACAAATTATATTAACATGACTGTTATTTGAGCTGTGTATCCCTTTGTAACCGATTACATACGTGCGTGACGATCGAAAAAAAATTTTCATAACTTATATATCGCTGTGGCGCATGGCCCACATTATTCCCTTGCCGAAAACTTCCAATCCGACTTTACCCAATCACTTCAGACCTATATCCATTCTTCCTTTCCTATCCAAAGTACTTGAAGCCTGTGTACATAGGCAACTATCTCTGTTTGTTTATAAGAACAATTTATTAAGCCCTTTTCAGTCTGGCTTCAGGCCCGGTCACAGCACTGTTTCCGCTCTTCTTAAGGTCACTGATGACATTAGGGCGGGCATGGAGGACACCAAAGTCACTGTACTGGCTTTGGTTGACTTTTCGAACGCCTTCAATACCATCAGCCATGACATCCTACTTTCTATCCTTTCCCATTCCATGATTTCTTCCGAAGCACTGGACTGGTTTTCAACTTATCTTCGGGGACGTCAGCAGTCAGTCCGCATTGGTGAGTCTGCATCAAGCTGGTGTGACATAAATGCTGGTGTCCCTCAAGGCGGTATTCTGTCTCCATTGTTATTTTCAGTATTTATTAATCTTATCACCCACAACCTCCAGTGTGCGTATCATCTATATGCCGATGACCTACAGTTGTACGCACAGGCGAATGTGGATTGTTTGTCCGTCGCAGTGGATATGGTCAACAAGGACCTAGAGCATATTAAGAGCTGGTCTGACAGGTTCGGTTTAAGTGTTAATCCATCCAAGTGTCAAGCAATAATACTAGGTAGCCATCGCACAATTAAAAAAGTAGACACTACAGCTCTTCCCGCGATCATTTTCAACGGTTCTGTTTTGGGATTATGTTCTTCGGTTAAGGATCTTGGCTTAAACATTGACTCCACTTTGAGCTGGCATGCCCAAGTGACAAATGTTAGCCAGAAAGTCACCGGTACCTTACGGGCTCTTTACCGTCTGAAAAATTTCCTTCCATCCGGGACCAAAACATTACTTGTGCAATCTTTAATTCTTCCCCTGATTGATTACTGTGATGTGTGTTATTTTGACCTGAATGCAGATCTTCTTGACAAATATGATCGTCTTCTTAATAACTGCATTCGATTCATTTTTAATCTTCGTAAGTATGACCATGTGTCTACTTATCGTTCCCAACTTAAGTGGCTTCCCATTCGTCAGCGACGAAGTGTGCGCGCACTCACAACCCTATACTCCATTCTGATGTCTCCTACTCCCCCCTCTTACTTAACTTCTCATTTCCAGTACCTTTGCTCTAGCCATGACAGAAACCTGCGTTCTTCAAACAACCTTTTACTAAAGTGTCCCTCTCATAAATCTGGCTTCCTACATTCTTCCTTCACTGTACAGTCTGTTCTCCTCTGGAACGCACTCCCTCTTGAAATTAGAACGGCTAATAATCGTTATGCATTCAAGAAGAAAATTCGTGAACATTACTTTAATAAACTGGCAGAATCATCTCATTTGTAGTATTCATTTATATGTATTTATATAAATATGTAATTATATATTGTATGTAATTTATTATTTTATGTACATAACTTATATATCATACTATGCATATATTAAACAATTTTTGATTTGTAAGTTTATGTATGGGTATATGTATTATATTTGTTTTATATTTATATACTTTAATTTATTTTTTTGTCTTTTAGCGTTTCACACACCTACTTCATATTTTTATCTCTGCATCACCCAAAGGTTGACTGGTAGAGAATGCCTCAGGCATTAAGTCCGCCTATACATCATGTTGTATGAAGTGTAAATAAATAAATAAATAAATAAAATATTTGTGAACGCAATCGGCTTTTGGCGATCGTGTGAATATTTGCCGTTGGTATACGAAAAGCGTTGATTTTTCGCAACCTGCCAGTGGCTAGGAGACCCATGGGTATGGAAGTCCTCAATAGCTTGCTTATACGTTGATACTAGCACCATATCGTAGGCAGAGCAATATCATAACAATAGCACTACGCAGTTTTTACACATTATGTTTATGAGATGGCGCCACTGCCGGCATTGATATTTTTTTAGGATAGGGTGACAAACGAGCACATAGTCCATCTGATGGTAAGCGGTTGCTGTGGCTCATAGACATCTACATCTATCCTCGTTTGCGTATCAAAATGTAGATGCGTTGTCACCCGTGAGGACTAAGATGGAATGCCTCTTTTGTAGTAAAAAGAGTATCTGGTTCTCTACACTCACCATATGAAACACAACAGTGATAAGCTGCTATTTTACGCTGGTATTCTGTGAGAGAGTGGTCTTTCACCGGTCGAGCCGACCCATTCGTGCTACGACTATAATATAGCTGCAGCATGGCTCTACCACACTTTATACTTCGGCTGTAGTAATATTTCTCTGGAACACGTCGTCGAGTGCCGGAATAAACTTGAGTCTGAATTGCAGTCAAATTGTTGTCAATTGTTGAACAAATTCTCAGATTGGGGGCGACTAAATCTAGTTCAGTATGACCCCAAAAGACATAAACAAAGCGCAGGTACAGCCACATAAGGAATACTGTTCTCATCTCTGAGCTGTAGCACCTCAGTCCCAGCTTCTTCTATTTCACCTTATTCAACGGAGAGCAGCCTGAATCTTCGACGATCAAGTTCTTTCCGATTGGCATAATCCACTGACTTTGCGAAGAGTCGTTGCATCTCTATGCATCTTCTACCGCATCGCACGGGGAGTGCTCATTGGTATTGTTCGGATTAATTGCAGCTAATGAATTCTACCATCATACTCTGCGACAGAAATTCTAAATTCCATCCTCATCATCTCGATGGCTGGCAATCCACTACCCTGCGATTTACGCGGAATTTTCTGCCTGGCACGACTTAACTGTGGAATATACTGTCACCAGCAGATTTTTCGGACCGATACGACATAAGGACCTTCATGAAAAGAGAATACTCCTTCCTAAATGGTCGGTATGTTCATGAGCGACGGTGATCACTAACAATTAGGTGAACCACATACTCCTTTGCCTCCTCTTCCATAAAAAAAAATCCACTGTTTAGCGAAGGCCTCTGTCATAGATTGCCATTTGCATTTGCCATATTTACCGAGCTTGGCAGGCGTGTAGTAACTAAGGTGTATATTATTTTGAGCTGTTAGCAAGAACATCTTCATTTTGCTGCTCATTCTTTTATACAGATTTTAGCCACATTCCAGTGAAAATATCTGGGAAATGCAAAGTATGCATGTAGAAACTACCAATACGCCTAAACACATTAGGACGGACCTGAAATTAGAATACACACACACAAACACTACGCCTGTCACCCAGAGGGGTAGGCAGAGACTACGGACTTCCATTTGGTACGATCTTGACACACCTCTCTCGCCTCCTTTACATCCATATATCTACGCATACACGCTCGTCGGTTAAGGGTACTCCTAATCTGGCCCATTTTTAATGTATCGCGGATTTTGTCGATAAACCTTCGTCTAGGCCGTCCCTTCCCGACCCTGCCGTTCACTTCTGTAATTTAAATTTTCTTTGTCACCCTTTCCTCGTTCATTCTTTCTACATGACAAATTAGAATAATAAAAGGATAAAAAAAAAATTGTTACTTATATTTTTATCACACTGAAAATATAATATTTAAACGGGCACCAAGCTCCACATCAGTTCCTAAAACGTTACACATTCCTATAGATCCTATGCTTTAAGTGACCACTTTACAACATACACTTTGTTTCCTTTTTTATATAAAAACGTTACCTCCTCACTAGGATATTCTCCTGTATCGTGGGGCAGTGTACATACATATATTGCACAAGAGTAGAGTAGTTGTACCACTTCTAGACCACCTGAGTCAGACGTGGTTCAACGACGTTCGTCGACGCCCGATCCTAAAAAAAAAAAAAAAAAAAAAAAAAAAAAAAAAAAAAAAAAAAGGTTTTGGCATGCTGTGATCACGAATCCGCGGTCCGGAGATGTGTAGATCAATTAGCTAATATCTAATTGATATCCGGTAAGGGCCTCCACCGTCATTAGCGTCCCATTGTTCCTATTTCTATTGTTCTATTGTTCCTTAATCACCTTCATTGCAGCGTGTGCGTCGACTATATCAGTGCTATTGTTTATTATAATTCTTTGTTTATACAACGCTAATCTGAATCATCAATAAAACACATTACATAATTTTGTTACAATTTTTATTTATAAAATACAAAATCTTATTAATTATTATCTATAAAATAGGAGCGAAACATCTCATCCACTAAAATATCGTTGTACAATGTGTTCCTTGTAAATATACTCGTAAAACTATGTATTGAACATCCTTGAAACTTATATAGCAAATACATTAAGCAATATTCGCCACAAACTGAAGTCCACTCATTCTGAATCCTATCAACATTCCAGTTCCATCTTTTACAATTCCTTTTTAAAAACTCTAGATGATATCGTACAGGTGATCGTCCATATGAATCAAAATATTGACCGACGTCATTCGTATCGATATATAAAGCTACCCAATGTGACCCTGGTTTATCATCTGTATCCAAATTACATATTATATACGTTGGTACGTGGGTATACATAGGCAGTCTATTAGCTGCATAAACATTATTTTCTAGACTGGGGTGAATCTTTTTCAGATGTTGTTGTACATCTAGTGTATCCATGATATTACTGCTATTAGTAGATTATTACAGTACCTAGCTACTCAATGAATAACATAGGAATGGTCAATTATAGTGATTTCTACATATTAAATTGCATTTTTGTGTTATACAAATTGTACTTGAGTCATTGATCACCAAACAAAACACAATACGAAGAAATGTTGAGATAGGCAACGGAAATGTGAGATAAACTGATATGTTTCTAAATATTAAATTGCATTTTTGTGTTATACAAATCGTACTTGAGTCATTGATCACCAAACAAAACACAATACGAAGAAATGTTGAGATAGGCAACGGAAATGTGAGATAAACTGGTTGACGCATAAAGTAATTATCAACTCATTACGGAAATACTTTAGATTAGAATTTTTACGTACTGGTGGTATATAAGACCAACAAACGCAGTCATCGAGTTAGTGTACGGTCGTTTGGCTACAGTGGATCTATCAATAGTACATTTTGTGTTAATTCAATACACCAAAGGCTATGGATGTAAGTGTTTATTCTATTGACTAAATTACTTTTTTTCTGTTATTTTCATGTGTGTGTATTATTTTATTTAAATATTGTGTATGTATATGATTAAGCCGTGGTAACTCAGATGGTTAGCGCTAGCTGTAAATTTCACAGTACGCGACCCGGGTTCGATCCCCGCCAGCACCAATTAAATTGTTAATAGCAATTTTAAGTGCTTATTACCACGTGCTTGGTGGTGAAGGAAAACATCGTGAGGAAACCTGCATGTCTGAGAAAATTTCGAAGGCATGTGAAGTTCGCCAACACACATTGAGGGAGCGCGGCGGACATTTCCTTGCTCTAAAACCCTCTCAGAAATTAGAGGAGGCCTATGTTCAGCAGTGGACTTTAATAGGCTGTAACTTTAACTTTTTTAACTTTTATGATTAAGTGTTAACAAATTGATATTAACATGATAACTGTGTTGTTGCAGAAATCATTGAGCTTTGATGAGATACCTATAAACAGTATTACTACTCGCCACTCTCCCCTCAAGAAGAGAGTGATAACCTCGTCATTAATAATAACACATGCGATGGTGGAAAAAGAAAATCGCAATCGATTGATCATTTTTTTGAAGCTGAATCAAAAATCAAAAAGAGGAAGCTGTTATCATCAACCGTAGCACGAGCCGCTAGAGATGGTGTATCATACATTTCTACTAATTCTGACGACGGAGACCAAGCGACGCATCTCATCAAAATTGAAATGTACGATATGAAGAAGCTATCCAAGATTCCAACTACTGATCATTGGAAACATGCTTCCACTAGAATTAAATATTACGTAAAGACTAATAAGGATAGCATCTACGACAACACAAACGCCCTCGTATACAATATAACAAAGACAATAGCAGAAAGTGAAAAAGTTAAAAAATACTTTTTTAACAATGACAGTCATTAGCTGATCATTAGTGAATGTGATTCTGTTTACTTCAATTACAGGAAGACAAGAGCGGAAGGAAGAGATGAGTGTGGCATACGTGTACAAAACACATCATTGAATAACAAAACTACAACACTGAGTGGAGAAGAAAACGAGAAGAGTATGCAGTACTCAAGAGCTTAATATCCATTCTTCAGTTCAAAATCTAGCCGTTTGCTTAGTTTCGAAAACTGGCCTCTAGTTATGCGACAGAAACCTGAAGATCTTGCAGAAGCTGGTTTCTTTTATACTGGCCATGCAGACGGGACCAAGTGTTTCCATTGTGGTGGTGGTTTAAAAGATTGGGAAGATGATGATGATCCTTGGCAGCAGCATGTTCAGTGGTTTAGTCAGTGTGCTTATGTAAAATTTCAACTCGAACAGTGTTTTGTATTAGATTAAATAGAAGATTTATAAAGAAATAAAAAAAAATATATTGCATACAATTTGTTTTATTTAATTTTATAACGTTTCACATAGTTACATACACACAAAATGCATTACACATAACACATAAAATCTAACACACAACACATATTATAACCTTAACTACTATAGTCTACAGTAACATTTCTGTTTTTATCTATCTCAATAATATTATCAAACTCAGCATAAACTATACAGTTAATTGTTTGTATTAATGAGGATTCAAATCGTACTTCTATTCTTACACTACCATGCTTTATGAGATTCCAATGAGTTGATGAGTTAGCTGATAAATCAGGAGTTAAGTCAAATGCTAATAGACAGTAACCTTTGCCATACTGTTCACAAGAGATTCCATTTCCTTCATTAAGAAAGTGAATACCAGTTCCCGAGAATAGAGTATGATATGCTGATGTAAATATGCTATTATTAAAAGATGGTTGCAAAGCTTTTGAAGGTATTTGTTGACCATCAATATATAAGCTGAAAGAATTAATACCATAGTTTTCAAAGTTAAATGGATTTTTAGTAAGGGAACCATTAAATGCAGAATTGTTCACAAATCCAATTATACATCTTTTCGGTACCTGTCCTAAAAATATATTATCAAGAGTTTTTCCTTGAACACCCGAAGGAATTGTTAAAACTTTTACTTCAGCTCGAGTAATAGGATATTTAGCAGTGGTAGAAGCTAAAACTTTTTGATGTGCGAGTAATACACTTGGATTAACTCGTCGAACAATAAGACTTTAAACTTTACATCGTTTGATCCAACAATTAAATTAAAACTCTCTCTTGATCGAACCAATTTAACACTCATTTCAACACCATTAATTAAAAATTTATCTTGGTTAAAAATGTCACCGTGAAGATGACCAATCATTTCTATTTCCTTACTTTCACTAATCAATTCCTGTCTTTTAACAAATCCTATGTTTTTACCATCTGTAGAATCCATTTTTCCTGCTGTATCCTCATACCAAAGACTACAAGTAAGATGAGATTGTTTAGCAGCAGGGGCATAGTTTAAAAGGGTTTCCATGTATGCTCGATATGCATAGGTATTATTAGGTGGTGATACAAGTTTTTGGTTTAAATAAACATCAAGTTGACTAAAAAGTGAATGCAGCCAATTATTTACAGGTGCTACTATTGTAGTAGATACCAAGTTAGTTGAATCTTGATTTAATACTTTTGCCTTTATGTGGAGTAATGTATGAGACAAATCTATGTAGTCATCGCCGGTCCCAGGAACTTGAAACTCGATAGGTCCATCATCACCAAGAGATGAAATTGGTTTATAATGAATCCACAATCCATTTTCAATGCTAGTTTGTGTAGACGGTAGTGCAAACAAATCCAATTCTGACTTAACGCACTCGCAAGAATGATTATGAAGGAAAGACATATTTAGTTTGAAAATATATCTTTGATATTTTTTGGTTTTAGACTAAGTTTTTTCGCAGCTTTCACTTTAGCAGTTAATGGTGGAATGAACGATGTCAATCGTTTTCTTTTAGTTTTATACCCAGATCCAGTCATGTTAAATTGATCAATTTTCTCATCAGCCTTTCGTTTTAAATTCGTACTAACTTGCTTTAGACGATCTTTTATTGAGGCTTCCATAGGACGGGCTTGAACCATATCCGATAAAAGTCCTACTCCAGCGCTTAATGCCTCCTTACCAATCACTCGAGCACCACTTGAAAGTAAAGGTAAAACTGATCTGAATAACCCCCCTAAGAAGCTCCCAATACCATGACCGCGTTGATATGGTGAACCCTTATAAATTACTCCAACTCCTGATCCAGCTTGATGTGTATAATAATTTTCATATGGACATTTATGATGATCACGAAGAGAATTCATTATTATAATTTTCGGAAATGTAGTTTAATACACGCGGTTCCAAACTGGAATGGTATTTTTTGTCCTGTACTCGATCTTATAACTATTTCCAACGTATCGAACTCTCTTCGCATAACAGGTAAGTAGTGAGGTTGAGAGAAAACGTGCATTTTATTTGCACCATAAATGTATTTTGTAGGATCTAATGAAATGACTCTTAATAAAGGAGTCATAACATCACCCACAATCTGAGGATCGATAATATCGCAATATAGAAATAGTTGAGATGGTAACCCTAAGTGTAAATTAGCAGGACACTTTCCAAAATTTCTCTCTAGGAGATTTTTATTTGGTTCATAGCCTAGCTGTAAACTTAATTTGGGTGATAATGTTACGGATGTTATATTTTTATCCAATACCGAAATAGACACAAATTTTGTTATTTCATCATAGCGAAATTTCAAGTTCTCTCCGATACCATTTAACACTCTTAAAATATGCTCAACGTTATCATAGTTGGTAGCTGGAATATGTTTTTTGTAGTACACTGTGGATGGCTTATCTTCATTAGGCATTAACATAGATTTTGTAATGTATATAACATTTTCATGGTCTTGAACAGTAAACATGGTACATGGATATTGAAACTCGACAACTCCAACCGACCATTCACCTTCTAATTTTATAGCTTTTGGTAATTTCGTTGAAAAATTTGTGGTCTTGTTATCAGGAAAGTATTCCATTGAACTATTGCTGAGCAAAGTTAAATAGAAACTTTCTTTATTCATATTTCTTTTAAACTAGAAGCTAAAATCCAACTGTTAAATTTATCTGGATAACCTTTCCACTTCACTAATACTTCTTTTCTGTTACCTGAATAACGAGTGTCAATTATTTTATCTATTTTATGTTGTGAGGTGGGGTTGTAAGTGATTTTCTGTAATTCTCTTTCATAAAAAGTACCAATTATTGGTTCATTTTGTAAATCTGTTATTGTATAAACAACCCATGGAGATCTATCAATTATTGAAGATATAATAAATATTTCATCACTCCAATTTGATTCATATCCTTTTTGGAATACATGTTTATATTTAGTTATTCGAACATAATCACCCACATTGAAATTTGGTTTAGGATTTTCTAAAGAAAGTTTTTTGACCGTCTGTCATAAAGATTAGTCCAAACTGTCATAATATTGTTGGAATTTACATCACATGGGCACATCTTAATACTAGAGTGAAAGCTGTGATTATAAGAGTATATTAAATCTTGTAAAACATCTATATATCTATAAGTATTATTATGAGTGAAATAACGCCACATTTTCATTTTTAGTGTTCTTTGAAATCGTTCAACAATACTGGCCTTAATGTCAGGATTGTTAGTGGTATAGTAATTAATCTTTTTGGATTTAAAGTATTTTTGTACATCTTTTGAAACAAATTCTGTACCTTTATCGGATTGTATGTGAGTAGGTGTTAAATTACTTTCAGTAAATATACTTTCAAAAAATTCTTTAGTTGTTTCTGAGTTTTTCTTTTTCATTGGTCTTGCAAAAGCATATTAACTAAATACATCAATAATACAAAGTATATACTTGAAACCATCATTATATTGAGAATAAGTTCGCATATCACTTAAATCAGCTTGCCACAGTTCATTAATATTTGATAGAATGTACCTATTACGCGGGAATTTTTTTCGAATGGGTTTATGTAATGTGTATGTTTCTTGTGATTTTAACCATTCCTTTACTTGCTTTTTATTCATTTTACCCTTCATGGCTTTTGATAATTTATCAATACTACCAAAACCAGCGGGATTAGATGGATCATAATAAATCCTGTTAATTTCTTCTAGTACGGAGTCCATTTTTCCCACTCAAGTCCTTTACGTATTTTAGTTGTAGACTTTTTATCTCTACTGCACGGTGTAGAAAACTCTTGAACTTCAATCTCAGAGGGTTTGTTCAGATCTTTTGCTTGAAGTTGGTTAATAAACTCACATCTCCTTGGATTTCCAATATAAGTAAGTGGTACTTTAATATCTTTTAATGCTTCAGCAAATCTAACCCACCCTACCGGATCACTTCTTTTTAGGGGTCTTAGTGAATCATTTATTAAATCAACAATATTACTTCCAGGAATTTTTTCACTATCAATTATGACTGTACCTTCGTTATCCCAATGTATTTTACTTTTACTTGTTTCAACTAAGTTTAATAATAACTGCCCTTTTTTATGATAAGTTTTTGGTATTAAACTGAGTATTTGAGTTGGTGTGTAAAGTGGATTTTCATCATTTTCTTTACTTTTAATGGATCGATTCTCCTCCAGCAAAGATTCAATATCAACTGAAGTTTTTAGATCTCTATCTTTATTTTTAAAACCAATTTTTGACTCATTTGAATCTTCATTAGATGTATCAGAATAAATTGGTAATTTGAGTGGTTGACGATCCTCTTCGGTAAAATGAAGGTATCTTTGCAGTGTTTGTAAATATAATATCCATTTCTTTCGGTCTTCCGTCTTACTATTCATAATATTTTGCATTTCAATATCTAATCGAGATAAATTACTATTAACCTTATTTTCTTGTTTTAATTTTTCAATCAATCCAGGTTCGATAAGTATCATTTTCTTTGCATTTTCCATGTTAACTGGCTAGTCCACTCACTAATCCACTCAATAATGCACCTAATATTGTTGGTAAGAAAGCCCCTCCTTTTTGTATAATTATATTTTTTCTTAGTTTATGTTTACACTTACGTACTAGTTTACGGAGTATGTTTTTATGTTTATTCAATTTTTGTTTATCCTGATCTTTAAGAGGTACTTTTCCTTGTAAAACGTTATGAATACACTCACAAATACAGTTAATTTCTTCTTCATCACACGTTTTAAGTAATGCTCTTTGATATTTTGGTTTAAGCGTATGCAAAGCGGTTAGCAAATGTTTATACGTTGTGAGTCGACGATGCATCATTTAGCAATGATTTCAATTGTTTGATTCTTGGTGTATTTAAACTCTTTTGTGGGGACGTAGACTGTACAGAAACCATTAAATGGAAAGACATTTGTCTTGATACGACAAAAATCATTGGTATTCTGTTTTAAATCTACCATTAAATATCCATGCGCCTCTAGAGTTGCATCCCTGTAGGCATTTTCAATGAATTTTGGGTTATCTGGTGATACTTGTCTTGCTAAATATCTTATTTGAGTTTTATCTCGAGGGTTTTTAAAATATATTATATAACTTGAGTTTAAAGATATGTCTCTTTGTCCTTTACCCTGATGAAATAAATTTTGTGTTAGATAAAATACACTAAGATTCCTGTGATGACTACCTTTTGTAAATTGTAATCCACAATTCTTCCATCGGACTCTCTCATTAGATCATCAATAATAACAAGATGTGGGTTTTCACCATCAAACATATTAAGATTTGGAATTCCTTGATGATAGTTAACATTTGGTAAATTATATAATGGTTGCATTTCATCAAAGCACCATGTGATCTGATTAAAATCACAATTACATATTTCTGTAACTGATTTTATGAAATTTGTTACAAAATTTGACTTCCCACACCCACTTGGTCCTGCCACAATAGCAGTGAACGGATGGATAAAGTGAAACATAACACACGTCTAAAGTTCAAAGGGGTGAAATAAAAAATGAAAGTGTTGGTGTAAACAATTAATATATATTCCAAAAATTATATAAAACAGAATTATCTGTATACACTATTTCTAACACAATTAGTACATCATAATTTTACAATTAACTCAACCTCAAATAAATAGAAACAACAATTAGTACATCATAATTTTACAATTAACTCAACCTCAAATAAATAGAAACAACAATTAGTACATCATAATTTTACAATTAACTCAACCTCAAATAAATAGAAACAACAATTAACTTAAATTATTTACAATAAAACAATGTTTAAATATGTAATAAACTACGTCATATTATAGTATTATCATAATTTTACAATCAATATAAATTTTTCTTAAACGCAGACATAAAAGTAAAAACTATCAACACTTAACGCAGTTTATAATGACCCCAAGCTAATGTTTCAATATTATTATCTAAAATATGTCTCTTTGTGTCATTATATGATAAACCTATCTTATTTAATTTTTGTGTGAAAATTGTGTGTTTAATTGATTTAAATCTAAGCATACTATAATATTGCACTTTTTTATTAAATAGAGAAGACTTATAACTATTCATTGTCATCTTTTTAGTGATACATTTATTTACCCCTTTTGACTTGGCTATAGTCTTATTCTCTAAGTTAAAAGCGTACATTTTGGATCGTAAACCCACAAATTCTTTCATGATTTTACCATTATTTTCATCTTTAAAAAAACCTAATTTCTTTTTATTTAATTTTGGATATTCAAAAATATTATTTGTATCATAATCTGAGGTATCAAAGTATGATGAAAGGTCAGGTTTTATATCAGTGTAAAAATCATTTGTAAATATATGATATATTAAACTATCCGTATCTGTATACAATAATTTGATTTTACTAAACTTTTTAATCATATAGTTATAATGAAAATCATACATTAATGTTTTTGAAATATCTAAAATGCAAAACCCTAAATAAATTGGTTTGTTATATATTAACTTCGTTTTTTGCAACTGAACCGCAACTAGGTTTTCCGAAAATATTGAAAGGCTATGAAATTGTGGTTTAGCGATTAGATCTTGAGCACCTAAAGCTTTACCCTGGTTCTCCCAGTGCGTAACTAATTTTATGTTAACCCTTTTTTCAATATTCTCCATAGTCTTACCGAAGACTGAATTATTCATTAATTTATAAAAATCTTTTTCGAAATCTGATTTTGCTAAAGTTCTTAATTTTGTGTTTAGATCTATGTACATCTTCAACCAGGGAGACTGTTTAAATTTTAAAACTCTATGAATTTTAGTTAATTTAACCCCCATTTCTATGCACTGCTTTAAATTTCTGTAATGAATTACATATTTATCTTTATTATTTAAATTTGGGACTAGTTTATTCTCATTAATATTGCCTACACAAATGTTTTCTGGACATAAAGGAAAGTCCGAATGTAAATAATGAAGTTCATCTGGATATTCCAAATCAACTTCTAAAATAAAACCGAAGTCTGATGTCTTAGACACATTAAATTCTGTATTTGGATTTACCCATTCGAATCCACCAGTAGGAAGATATTGAGACATAGCCCAACCATATAAATTGTTGGCATCAAAATATGTGATATATGAATTTGGTTTCCCTGTATCATAATCCTCCATGTATTTGTTATTAGCTCTAGCATAACGATTACTACATTGAGATACACCACCTCTGATACCTGATCTAATAAATGCAATTTTCTCATAATCTGTTAAAAGTTCTAATTCTATTTTTGTATATTTTAACATTGCATCCCAACTTAAACCGGGTGCTGTGTAATAATGGACAGGGTCTAAATCATATGTATTAATACATTACTTTCTAAAGTTTTCAAATACATCGGATAAAAGTAAAACGTCTGTTTTTAAATATAGGTTTGAATAATCTAGCATATTACAACACCCAAAATGTTCCCAAACATCTTTAGCATGATTGTAATCATCATTTGAAATATGTGAATCTGTGAGTGAACTATAAAAACATTTTTGTTCAGGGAGCGATGTTAGACTTAAACTATCATAATTAGTCATAAGTTCATATGGATAAACACCTTTCCGTTTTAAACGAAAGAAATCTTCATCATTAGGGTAATTTCTACGTAATTCTTGAAATTGATCATTACTGAGATTTTTGGCCAATTCTTCTAATTTACACGATAAAAACTTAAATGAATCTAAGAATCTCAATATAATTTCGTGGTTATTCACTTTTAATTTTTTGGAAAAGGATATATATTTTTCTTTATTTTGAGGGATAACTTCGACTTCACCATCACAAAAGTTTAACGCGTGAACAATAAAATGAGCATCATAGTGACTAAGGTTGTGTAAAAATATTGGTATATAACTAGGTGTTCTGATCTTCGAACAACATGATTCATGAGCAACACCTATAAAACTACCAGTGTACCAATCAAAATCATAAAAATGTTTTGCCAACTCAGTTTCACAAATATGACAAATGGTTGCATTTGAAATTTGGTTTTTGTCTTCATTTGTTAGCGGAAGTGGTGGATATTTTTGAAGTCTATTTATTTCTTTTAGATTGTTAGATAAACTTTCCATAAACACTTGTGCACAGTTGGGTCCGCAATATGTTATATATTTTGATAATTTATCATCATATGAACATTTTATATAATATCCAAAACTATGTACTTCATGTTTCTGAATATTATGAGTGAAAGGTTTGGAAGGATCGTTAGAACATGATTCTATTGGTTTTAAAAATGCTTCAAAATCAGCATAAACTACGAATGGTATCTTTAACTTTTTTTCATAACTATCAAATTTAATTTTATCATTTGAAATAGGTTGACCAAACCAATTCTTTTTTTTTAAAGTTTCACTGTTTGGTAATACTGTTCAAATGTGGGCACAATCGTATTGTTCATGGTTATTTAACCTTTTCTGAGATGGAAAACGAAGTAGACATGCTTCACAAATGTACATGATGTGACCGTCTTTTGAAATTTGTTTACTAACTAACCGCGATAAATTTTTTATATAGCAATAATGATTTTTTGTATCCTTGGAAAAAAATAATAAATTGATATGTCTATCTTTACGACACTTTGTTAAAAATAATGGACCTACTATAGAATTACATCGTTTTTCTTTATTATATTCTAACCCAAAAACATTAATACTAATATCATTTAATTTCTCTACTTTTGCTATGTCAGAAATTTTAACCGGAAAGGAAATACCATCAAATTTAAGTTTATTTGCATGTTTAACGTACGATGATACCCGATCGGTGTATTTGTTTACAGGATATAACGCCGAGAGTAACGCCCATTTAAAACAAAAATAATCCTTGTTTTTTACATTTATAACAGCCTTTTTTAATTTTATGTCACGAGGAAGATCTATGTATGAAGTACCGCGTAGGGGGTTAAATTTATTAACATTCATGTCTATAGATTTTATGTTTTTTAGACTCCATCCACTATCTTTTTTTTCGAAAGCACTAATTTTAGTAGTAATTGTATCATTTAAAGATGAAAGAAAAATATTTAAGTCATCTCCTTGACAAATAATATAGTTAAGCGTTTGAAAATCGAACGTATCATGAATATCTTTAGTTTGTTGAACAAAATCAGCATGCAATATGAAGTTTACCTTAAAAATTATGTGTTGATGAATACACTCTTGTAATAAAAATAAAATATCATCTTTAATAGAATTTAAAAATAGTTCAGGAGTTTCAAAATTTACCCATGTCGAACGATCTACTCTACTCTTGATTTTATAAGTTAAAATCCTATTTCCAAAAGCAGATTCAATAACACTAACGTTTGACAAAGAATTATGTGAATTTAAAAGATTATTTTTATGAACATTACTTTTAAAATGATTAGCTAAATACCGTTTCTTGATAAATATATGGCACGTTGGACATTCCACTTGATCATCGTTACTGATACTGTTCCCTGCAGAGGTATGCGCTTCTGCTTCCGTTGTTGGTTTTTTGATGATCTTGGATTCTTTGCTGCACGTTCGCTTCGTTCCTCTTCCAAGTTGTAGTGGTTGACTGCTAAAATGTTTAAATTTATTAAAAACTGTATAAGACAATATGTAAATTATGATCGAAATGAATGTTTATTTTACATACTTAAACTGTGTTTCAACCATCGCACAGTGATGATACAACTCATCATCGTATGACGAATCGAACAGCTGACCCCTCTCCATTTCTTCACAAACTTTAGACAACTCCTGATTTAATTCGCTATTGAATAGTTCCGTATTCTCTTCCATGATTGTGGAGAAAAAAGCACTGGTGCACACTTCACTGAAGTTTTCCCTTCCTCTTTTTTATTTTTGATTCAGCTTCAAAAAATGATCAATCGATTGCGATTTTCTTTTTCCACCATCGCATGTGTTATAATTAATGACGAGGTTATCACTCTCTTCTTGAGGGGAGAGTGGCGAGTAGTAATACTGTTTATAGGTATCTTCATCGAAGCTCAATGATTTCTGCAACAACACAGTTATCATGTTAATATCAATTTGTTAACACTTAATCATAAAAGTTAAAAAAGTTAAAGTTACAGCCTATTAAAGTCCACTGCTGAACATAGGCCTCCTCTCATTTCTGAGAGGGTTTTAGAGCAAGGAAATGTCCGCCGCGCTCCCTCAATGTGTGTTGGCGAACTTCACATGTCTTCGAAATTTTCTCAGACATGCAGGTTTCCTCACGATGTTTTCCTTCACCACCAAGCTCGTGGTAATAAGCACTTAAAATTGCTATTAACAATTTAATTGGTGCTGGCGGGGATCGAACCCGGGTCGCGTACTGTGAAATTTACAGCTAGCGCTAACCATCTGAGTTACCACGGCTTAATCATATAATAATTTAAATAAAATAATACACACACATGAAAATAACAGAAAAAAAGTAATTTAGTCAATAGAATAAACACTTACATCCATAGCCTTTGGTGTATTGAAGTAACACAAAATGTACTATTGATAGATCCACTGTAGCCAAACGACCGTACACTAACTCGATGACTGCGTTTGTTGGTCTTATATACCACCAGAACGTAAAAATTCTAATCTAAAGTATTTCCGTAATGAGTTGATAATTACTTTATGCGTCAACCAGTTTATCTCACATTTCCATTGCCTATCTCAACATTTCTTCGTATTGTGTTTTGTTTGGTGATCAATGACTCAAGTACGATTTGTATAACACAAAAATGCAATTTAATATTTAGAAACATATCAGTTTATCTCACATTTCCGTTGCCTATCTCAACATTTCTTCGTATTGTGTTTTGTTTGGTGATCAATGACTCAAGTACGATTTGTATAACACAAAAATGCAATTTAATATGTAGAAATCACTATAATTGACCATTCCTATGTTATTCATTGAGTAGCTAGGTACTGTAATAATCTACTAATAGCAGTAATATCATGGATACACTAGATGTACAACAACATCTGGAAAAGATTCACCCCAGTCTAGAAAATAATGTTTATGCAGCTAATAGACTGCCTATGTATACCCACGTACCAACGTATATAATATGTAATTTGGATACAGATGATAAACCAGGGTCACATTGGGTAGCTTTATATATCGATACGAATGACGTCGGTCAATATTTTGATTCATATGGACGATCACCTGTACGATATCATCTAGAGTTTTTAAAAAGGAATTGTAAAAGATGGAACTGGAATGTTGATAGGATTCAGAATGAGTGGACTTCAGTTTGTGGCGAATATTGCTTAATGTATTTGCTATATAAGTTTCAAGGATGTTCAATACATAGTTTTACGAGTATATTTACAAGGAACACATTGTACAACGATATTTTAGTGGGTGAGATGTTTCGCTCCTATTTTATAGATAATAATTAATAAGATTTTGTATTTTATAAATAAAAATTGTAACAAAATTATGTAATGTGTTTTATTGATGATTCAGATTAGCGTTGTATAAACAAAGAATTATAATAAACAATAGCACTGATATAGTCGACGCACACGCTGCAATGAAGGTGATTAAGGAACAATAGAACAATAGAAATAGGAACAATGGGACGCTAATGACGGTGGAGGCCCTTACCGGATATCAATTAGATATTAGCTAATTGATCTACACATCTCCGGAACCGTGCATTCTACACAAAAATGGACCGCGGATTCGTGATCAGAGCTTGCCAAAACCTTTTTTTTTTTTTTTTAGGATCGGGCGTCGACGAACGTCGTTGAACCACGTCTGACTCAGGTGGTCTAGAAGTGGTACAACTACACTACTCACAAGGCCAACATCCAGACCCGCATCAATTATTTATAGGTCACACAAATACTTGTTCCGTGCGAGATTCGTACCAGCGGCTCTCAGTGTTCAACTCATTGCTAAACCACTGCGCCTCAGAGCCGTCAAAGCAATTACTTAAATGACAATTTAAAAGCCATTATAACTCAGGGGCAAAGCGCTCGCTGAAAATATCATAGTACGCGAGCAACACGGATGCAATACCCACCGGCACCAATGAAATTGTTAAAATTGAAATTTTAAGTGCATATTTATCACGTGCTCGGCGGTGAAGTAAAACATCGTGAGGAAACCTGTATGTATGAGAAAAAAAATCTAAGATATCTGAAGTTCGCCATCAAGCATTGGGGCAGCGTGGCGAATATTTCCCTGCCCAAAAACCCTCTCAGAAATGATAGGAGGCTTGTTCCCAGCAGTGGGCGTATATAGGCTGTAACCCTATCAGAAATGAGAGGAGGCTTGTGCCCAGCAGTGGGCGTATATAAGCTGTAACCCTCTGAGAAATGAGAGGAGGCTTGTGCCTAGCAGTGGGACGTATATAGTGCGTATTAACTTTAACTTTGACAATTTAACTAACATACGATAAACATTTTTGTTTGATATATAACATCTCATTTAAATGCTTTCAATTATTATATTACCAAGTTTTATTAAAATAACTTCAATGACACAAGGAACAGCACGGTAGAAACTTTCACTTTGATGCAAGCGTATATAGTCCAATGGAGGTAAAAAAATAAAAAGTGGGGACACGTGCCACGGAATGAGGCCTATTGTATGGCCACGAAATAAGCGATTATTATGAAAAATATAATACTTTTTTCTCAAAATTTATTATAAGTTTGACATATTGAAATTCATGTATGCTTTTAGAACTAATTCGGTAAAAATATGCCCTAAAAGGAATCGGCAAGAAACTCAGCGGTTCTTTTTTAATTATAATTTGTAAACTCCGTCAAGTTCAAAATCTTTATTAAACAAAGATTGTATAAAAAGAGTTATTTATGAATGATAATAACCCCTGAGAATAATGTGATCTCTAACAAGCTATTTCTTATTTGTGTTTTTGTGTTTTTAATTTTGTAACATATTAAATGATTGTAAGTTATTCTTCTTCACAAACCATATGAGTCACTTTTAATTTAAAATCTATATCGACACACAATAATAATAAAGAAAACATGTCCTAGTTGTATGCATCCATTATAGCAAAGCTTTAGATACCCTCTGGCATACGAGTAGTACGCTTATTGAAAAACTTAACTCTCAACAAATTGTATGCAAGACAGATCCCTATATGTCAATGTTGGAGAGGAACTCAGCTCTATGGTGAGAGTGGTTTTGGGGCCAGTGCACTAAATCAAATAGGTTAACGATCAGATTAACCTGATTAAAAGCTGTGAAATTTATCAATTTGCAGATGACACATATTTAGTATCCGCAGACATTAACATCCGTCTAACAAAGTGGTCCCATGATAGTCTTAACGCCCACAAAACTAAGCTTATTTATATCAGCTCCAGCCAAAATAGGATTAATACAAGTCCTCAATTAATCGTCCACCATCAAGCTTGTCTTCAACACATTTCAGACCGTTTCAACTACGCATGTAAACCCGTAGAAGCAGTTAAAACGCAAAAATATCTTGTAATATGTAGTCATTAATGACCTCTTTAAATGGACCGACCACATGAACTCTTTTTGCGATAAATTGAGAGCAATTTTGGCAAAGTTTTCACAAATCAAATGAAAAATACCCTCTTCAATGAATATGTGTTGTACAGAGCGTTAGGAGAATCTTTCATATCCTACGGTCTGAGTAGTTACGGATGGACATACAAATCACACTTAGACCTAATTTATCAACTCCAGCTAAGAATTCATAAACACATCGTATCACCACACATAAAAGGAGGCAAGTACAGAAACAATTATGATAGTCTCTGTAGTTACCGTAAAATTATTCCCATTCATGAGAAAGTTAATTTAACTTTACTTAACGAACAGTTTTTTGATACAGACACACAACACTTAATTATAATTACTTAGAATTATTGATCATAAAAACACACTCACAGTGTCTCAAAAGCTTTGCTGAAAATACCACGATCTCAAAATCATTACGGAAGACAACAACTTGCCTATATAATACCCAAACTAATAAATGAATTAACCTTTACACATAAAAATGACATTACTGTACAAAATATAAAAAGAAAATTAAAACTTTAACATAATTTAGATGAAATAAAAAATCTTCTTCCTTAGTAACTATATAATTTTTATGTACGTAATAAATGTACATATAAAAATGCTATTATCATTTTTCCATTTACTTTTTCCTAATCGCCTCAAAATTACCGCCCGTGGCGTAGCCAAATCCACAACATGCAAGTCTCTTTTCAACGTGGTTCTTACCGCTTGAATGCATTCCGTCCAATATGGCGACTCTACATAGCGGTGTTGTGACACAATATTCATGCAGAGATGTCTATGAATAAATGAGATGCGGTTTTTAAGTTTCAAGTGCTTCAGCCTAGATAAAGCATCTTTGTACATGAGGATACTGTGTAGATGTTTTTTTCCTGTAAAATCTAATGTGCATCTTGTTCTTTAACATTAAGGTGAGGATTTCCTTTCTAAATTCTCCGTTGCATGTATGAAATACGATATGTCCAATGTGGCCTTTAGATGAATCCATATTTCAGGACCAACAAATAAAGATATAACGCTACGTAAATTTCAATTGACGCCGTAACCATGCTTAACTTCTTGTAAGAACACACTCTCGTACATAGTGATGTATTCATAGTCCTTTCCAATCATCAATATGGTTTTAGGTACATGGGTATGCGTCCTGTCTTTTACAGGCTGATAAAGAAATAAAAAAGATATATTTATTATTGATGGTAAAGAGGCATGACTGTGTGTCTATAATGACTGCACTTGCCTAGCCATTTTACAAATGTAGCACCTGACATAACGCGCCTTAGACGCCCCCGCCATCGGCCTAAGTATTTTACAACTGGTTTGTACAAAATGGTTATACCACTATCTTTGGGTGTTCTTAATTATTTAAAGCATTCCCCATAATCACCACTTAACTTAAGTTGACGATTTTCGTATATTCTTAGTACTTAGTACGAGAGTACTTGTGAAAGAATATTTCTTAGACCAGACATAACAATTATGTAAAATAATGTCACTTAGACGCAAATTTTGGTCAAGGCAGCTACTTTGAAACAAACTAGTCAATTGCGCAAAACAGGATTATAGATAATGATTTCTTATATTTACGCGAACACTACACATTTTTAAATAAAACTAATTTCACGGATTTTATCGCGTATATTAACTTAGTTTTATATTCCCGACTGGACGATCCTACAATAAAAGTATTGTCGAAAGGCTTGAATTTTGCTATAACGTCGTAAAAAATCCCGTACGAGGAAATTATCTGTAGTATTGAGGATTGTCTGTTTAAGAATAATATCGGTAAAGAGGATTTAGAGGCTATACGTCAAAACATTTCGTTCTTGTTACGTCGAAGTTGAGCGCCGAATCTAAATTTCCCCAAAGACGAATTTAAAGCGTTGTACAACTTACGCAACAGACCAGAGCTCACGATTCTCCGCGCGGATAAAGGAAATGCTACGGTTATAATAGACACGTCAGTGTATAATTTTAAAATACAATAACTTTTATCGAACGTAAGTACATACAAAAAGGTCAAAATAGACCCTACAACTAATACACTTAAAACAACTACTGATTTAATAAAGAAATACTCCGAAATAAATATTTATAAGGAGTCCACAATAGCTATAAAATTAAGCAAAAATAAACGAGTAGCACAGCCGTGGATTATTCATACATTAAAAATGATGATAGACCGAAGAGATTATTTGTTTAGGAAGTGGCGGGCTAATTCCAAAAATATGAATTATAGGTTAGAATACACGAGGCACAGAAACAGAACAAATAAATTAATAAATTTAGCAAAAAAACAAAACTAGGAAAAACGAAATTTTGAATTGTATAGGAGAATGTAGGAAGATCTGGGCAACTATCAATGGTTGGTTAGGAAAGAATAATAACAATTTAGATACGGTTATTATGAAATATTTAGGTAAGACAGATACAGTGACTAATATATGTTCAAATTTCGCTAAATCATTTACGGAGGAAATTGATAAAATAAAACATTACTGTGACTGTAAATTTATTGATCGTACCACTTATGTGGATCCGAGTAACGTTTCTTTCCGTTACCAAGAAGTATCATCTAACGAAATTGAAAAAATATATATATACTAGTAACCAAAACATTATATACTAGAATAATTTTTGTTGCAGAAGTGAACGGCAGGGTCGGGATGGGACGCCCTAGACGTAGGTTTATCGACCAAATCGGCGATACATTAAAAATGGGCCAGATTAGCAGTACCCTTAACCGACGAGCGTGTATGCGTAGATATATGGATGTAAAAGAGGCGAGAGAGGTGTGTCAGGATCGCGCCAAATGGAAGTCCGTAGTCTCTGCCTACCCCTCTGGGTAACAGGCGTGAGGGTTTATGTATGTAAGTATGTAAAACCCGCGTTAAAGAACATATAGCTGACGTGTAGCACCGACGTATCGGGAAGTCTGCAGTTTGTGAACATGTTCAAGATCGTCCCCGCCATTACATTAGATTAGATAGACCACAAATCCTCGCAAAAGAACACCGATTCCTCCCAAGGATGATTCGCGAGGCTATTGAAATTAAAAAACATCCTAATTTCAATAGAGAAGATGAATGGGTGCTGCCATCTGCTTGGGATCCCATAATTAATAAAATCAAATCCAAACCCAAGTATGCCACTGCCACACTGCCACACTGCTAGACTTCAAGATACTGTAAGCTCATTCTGCGTAAATCGAACCAAAAATTAATTAACTGAAGGTAGAAGGGCTAACTATGACAGCAGGACGTCAAACACCTCAGTCCCCCGTGACCACGGGTGCTGGAAAGCACCCGAAACGTCGGGAATATAAAAATAAGTTAATATACGCGATAAAATCTGTAAAATTAGTTGTATTTAAAAAAGGATTATAGATCCCCCTCCCCCCAATATAGTTTGTGTGATGACTTTGTAGGTCACGCAGGAAATACCTGTTTTTACATGTCCGCTGCTGAAGTTAGGCTTCTTCCAAGGAATGCTATCTCTCTCTGCATATCTTACCAGATCGTCACTTCTCTTTTGGGGATTCGCCCTACACTTCATTCATAGGTATACTCGAGAACATTTCTTCCCCATCAGTTGGCGTATTTTATATAATTTTTATATATTACCTGTTGTATGGAAAACAAATGTTGACTTGAGAAATTAGGGAGCAAATAGTAGATAAAGTTATTGCGGTTTACTTACAATAAGAAACACAAGCGTATAAGATTTCCCAATTCTTTCTTTAGGTGGTTTGTGGATCAGTCTATTTGTCCGTTTGTGTTAGTCTGTTAAGTTGGCATTAACTTCAGTGTTACCAGTACAAGAAAAATAATCTCCACTGCCTCAACGTTCCGTTTAACAAAGCGTGACTCGATAATATGGAAAGACAATTTCAAATATTATTTGATAAAGTGTATATGAAAATACAGAAGCAGACACTTGAACTTACGGAATCTCTTACAAAAACATATTGATTGAAAATGAAAAATTAACTCCCATCATCGAAGAAAACTAAAACTAAAACAAAAAATTACCGATCTAGGGAAATTATAAAATAATAAAAAAAAGAAAATAATAGCAGTAATATAAATATTTTTGGATTCGAAGGGGGTGAATAGTCCCTAACGGAGTTATTTCGGAACGTTAGGGAAATCTTCAAAGGAAAAAAAAGGAAACAGCTTTTTTACAAATATGATCAAGTAATAATCAAAGAACCCAATACAAACATCGATAATAGAAAAAATGTCTTATTATTATTATTATTAACTCTGGCGGCAAATATTCTTGCAAAATCTTCATGCATTTCGCTGAATTCACAGATACTATTATTTCCTTCATTATTTTCAAAGAAGTACGGACAACTATGCCCATTGCTTACTGTAGTTATAGGTAAATGAAGTGGCTTTTGGTGTTTAAGGCGAGGGTTTTCCCTGCTCCAATATACTCGCATGTATATCTACCCTGCCATAAATACAGGGTTATTTTAGAATAACCAAAAACTTAACCAAAAAAATAATCCAATCTAATAGGACAAATGCCTTTGATGTGACAAGAATCCGATGGAACTCTTTAATTTACATTTCTACACACAAAAAGCTATAGAAATCAACAACTGGTAAACAAAAAAAACTAACGCAAACTCCCCCAAGCCTATTAGTGTTCATGAGGGATAAATACTAAAATCTCCAACAATACAGGAAAACAAATACCACAAACACCAAAAATCGAAAATATATGTATAAATTTTCGAAGCTATGCTAGGTCGATTTTATTATCAAAAAACACCTCGCAAATTTTATAAAAGGATTGATAGAAATCTCGGAGCGTATAACAATGATGAATTTATAGTTAACTGAATACAAAGATTCATGGCTTATTTTACAAATATACTCGCTTACTAAATCTATTGGCTCTAGAAATGATAGATACATTCTACTTTGATCTAAACAAAACTATTCAAAGGTAAGGCTTACAATAATCTAATAGTAATGGGAGACTGCAATGGCTAAATTGGAGAAAGACGCCCAGAGAAAAGCACAATACTAGGACCATTTGCATACAGCAACAATGTGTAAATGGATAAAAATAATAAAGTTTACGCTAGAAAACAACTAAGCCATTTTAAACACTAACGGCAAGAAAGATAATTTAATTTTAAAATAAGTTTCATTACATAGGAAAACAAAAAAACTAAACTAATTTTACAATGACTAACAGAGAGAGTTGCGTCACTAATTTCAACGTCATCAACAAATTCAACTTCAACACCAACCATAGAATGATCACAGTATAACTGAAAACAATACAACCAAGAAAACCTACACCAAAAAAGAAAAGAACCAGGAAATATCAAGCTGGGAAAACATCAAATCGAACAATTAGCGATCATACTGAGAGATAAATTCAGAGACTTTAAAGAGAACACACAGATATTCGGTACACGAGGAATACAACTGGATAAAGAATATTATTAAAACTCAGACACAACTTATCAGAAATATTTTTTTTATTTATTTTTATAGGAGAGGGGGCAAACGAGCATGCGGCTCACCTGATGGTAAGTGACTACCGCCGCCCATGAACAACTGCAACACCAGGGAGGGAATTGCAGATACGTTGCCGGCCTTTTAAAAAGGAGTACGCTCTTTTCTTGATGGTATGTAATAAATATCATAATTGAACCTAGAAAATGGTTAACAACGAATACTATAAAATTACTAGCACAAATTAACCACTTAATCCGCGCAAGAGATGCAAAAGACAGAAGAAGGCATTTAGCGGAAATCAGCTAAGAAATAAAAGAAATCATGAGAATGGATAGGAAAAAAGAAGAATATAATCTATTGAAAAGTACAAAATCCAAACGGGAGGCTTGATAAACTTATAAAGAATGAGTAAATTCAATGAATTGGATCGTAAAACTAAAAAACTATTACGGACAATAGAATTATCACAGAACGAAATTATTAGAAATTACCACATCTTATTAAAAAAAAAACTATAAGAAAATAACAATCTACAGAGTGAATTTGATTTGGTGAAGTCTTCAGTTATTCCTAGCATTCTTCATGCAGAAGTTGAGAAAACTATATATACCCAAAAGAGAGACAAAATACCAGGACCCTTTTTTTTTTTTTGCGGATGCGGATTTTTTTTTGCGATCATCAAATGACGCCTTTCGCTCTGGGTGGAGCGGAAGGGAGTGTCAGACTTTTACTGACTAAAAACCATCCGTGTTCCTTCAGTGCCCTTACGTTCCGGAGCCGCGGTATCTCTTTCGAACAGCCCGCAGCCCCGGCAGGCGTCGGCCCTTGCGGGCCCCTTCACGCTGCTGACAGCTCTTTGAGGCGCGCGTGGAACAAAACGCGCCGTCGACACGGCCTGTCGTCGTTAGACGGACGGACGGCGAGCTACCCATTGCTCGCCGTCCACAGGCCCGCGCCTACGGTGGCCGGGGGCCACGACGTAGCCCCCGACGCCCGGGGCGTCTCCCGCGGCGGCCGGGAAGGAAAGCTGCTGCTCTCTCCTTCTCCCGCTCCGCCACCTCCTTCGCTAGCATCACTGCTTCGCAGAAGGTGGTGACGGCATCCCATTCCGTCTCGCTCCGGACCATGGCTTCGACCAGGGCCGGACGCGAGAGGTCGCCGCCGCCTATCGCCGCTACGAGGACACGGCGGTGCTCCGCCCAGGCAGGGCACACCTCCACGGTGTGCTCCACCGTGTCCTCCGGTCGATCCTCGCAGTGGGAGCACCCGGGCGTTTCCTCCCGCCCGATTCGGTGCAGGAACCTCCCGAACACACCGTGTCCGGTGAGGACCTGCGTCAGGCGGAAGGTGAGGACGCCGTGGCGTCTCTCAATCATCATCATCATCATCATTACAGCCCTTCACAAGTCCACTGCTGAACATAGGCCTCCCCCAAAGAATGCCACAAAGCACGGTCCTGAGCCACCTGCATCCATCGACTTCCTGCATATCTTACCAGGTCGTCACTCCATCTAGTGGGGGGACGCCCTACACTTCGCCTGCCGGTACGAGGCTGCCACTCGAGAACCTTTCTTCCCCATCGGTTGTCGGTTCTTCGAGCTATATGGCCGGCCCATTGCCACTTCAGCTTACTAATCCGTTGGGCTATGTCGGTCACTCTAGTTCTACTGCGGATATCCTCATTTCTGAGTTTATCACGCAGAGAAACTCCGAGCATAGCCCTCTCCATAGCTCGCTGAGCGACCTTGAGCTTCCTCATCCGGCCAGCAGTGAAGGACCACGTCTCAGTTCCGTATGTCATCACTGGCAACACGCACTGGGTGTACAGTCTCGTTTTCAAGTTTTGAGGTATACCTGACGAGAAGATGTGCCGTAATTTCCCGAACGCTGCCCAACCGAGTTGAATCCGTCGATTGACCTCTCGGTCGAAGTTGGACTTACCTAGTCGGACTATTTGTCCCAGGTAAACATACTCGTCAACAACTTCGAGCTTAGTGTTCCCAACAACTACCGGCATAGGTGTGACATGGACATTAAACATGATCTTTGTTTTGTCCATGTTCATCTTAAGACCTATCCGTTGGGAAACACTATTGAGGTCATTGAGCATAGTGCTTAGGTCCTCCAGCGATTCTGCCATAAGGACTATATCGTCGGCAAATCGAAGGTGAGTGATGTACTCGCCATTGATGTTGATACCGTATCCTTTCCAGTCCAGAAGCTTGAAAACATCTTCCAATGCAGCGGTAAAGAGTTTCGGGGATATGACGTCACCCTGTCTTACACCTCTCTGCAATTGGATAGGTTTCGTACTCTGGTTCTGTACTCGGATAGCCATCGTAGCCCTACTGTACAAGCACTTCAACACTTCGATATACCGACAGTCAACTTGGCATCGCTGAAGGGACTGCAGCACCGCCCAAATTTCGACGGAATCAAAGGCTTTCTCATAGTCCACATACGCCAGACATAGTGGCAAATTGTACTCCTCGGACTTCTGTACAATTTGCCGAAGGGTATGTATGTGGTCTATGGTGCTAAAGCCTTTTCGGAAACCGGCTTGTTCGGGAGGCTGGAAGTCGTCAAGTCTGCGCGCGAGACGATTCGTAATGACTCTCGAAAACAGCACGTAGACGCGGCTCAGAAGGGAAATCGGTCTGTAGTTCTTCAAGAGAGCGTTGTCGCCTTTCTTGAAGAACAAGACCACCGCACTTCTGCTCCACGCCTCCGGTGTAATGCCACCATGGAGGACGGAATTAAAGAGCTTCTGAAGGACTTCAAGTACCGGTTTTCCACCCGCTTTCAGAAGCTCCGCTGTAATTCCATCCTCGCCTGGGGCCTTGCCGTTTTTAAGGTGCTGGAGAGCCATTCTAATCTCGCTCAGACTGACGTCCGGGATATCATCGGAATAATGTCGGATAAGACTCGCTCTTGGATCGTTACTCACACTTGCGTGCGGCTCCAACGATGACGTGTACAGCTGCCCATAGAACCTCTCAATCTCACTCAAAATCTCAGGTGCCCCGGAAACGATGCTGCCACACTCTGTCTTCAGCTTTGACAGTTGGCGCTTTCTGGCAGACAGATCTCTGGCAAAGACTTTGGAGCCTCGGTTCCGCTCGATCGCTTCTTCAATACGAGCTGTATTGAATTTGCGTAAGTCCCGCCGCATGCATTTGGAGATCTGTCTGTTCAGTTGCCTGTATGCTGTTAAATCTGTTGAAGAATGTAGCTTCATCTCCCGTCTAACAGCCATGAGATTAAGAGTGTGATCGGAGAGTTTTTGTGTTCTTCTGCGGCGGGTCTTGCAGAACTTATCTCCGACCGCATGGACAGTTTCCACGAGCTTGTCATTCATATCGTCCACTTCATTGCAGTCTTCTAGGCACTGAAAACGGTTTTGTAACTCGAGCTGAAAGGTTTCGGGACTTTGGATTAGAGCACGAGGGGGACGGAGCGTTGACTTCATTAGACGAGACCTCTCCAACTTAACGTTTAGGTTCAGTGTGCCTCTAACCATTCGGTGATCGCTGCCGGTTTTCACCCTTGCGATCACTGAGACATCACTGAACAGTTGTCGTCTGGTCGTCATAATGAAGTCAATCTCATTTTTTGTCGAACCGTCGGGGCTCGACCAGGTCCACTTCCTGTGGGGCCGCTTCTGGAAGAAAGAGTTCATCATAAAGAGTCCCTCTTTCTCCATGAAGTCGGCCAGCTGCTGGCCCCTTGGGTTCCGTTGCCCTGTTCCAAATTTCCCTACTTTCAGCTCACCGTTCTCTCTTGTGCCTAGTTTTGCATTGAAGTCTCCCATTAACACCGTATATTGGGTTTTGGAGGAATGCATGGCTCTAGAGATATCCTCATACATTTCCTCCACCTCCTGATCGGGGTGTGCCGAGGTTGGTGCGTAAACCTGTATGACCTTCAGCGAATACCGTTTGGTGATTCTGAGTATAAGGTACGCAACCCTCGTCGACACACTCTCAATCTTTACAACGTTGTTAACGAGAGACTTGTGGACGATAAATCCGACACCTCCTTGGGACAGATGGTCGCCCTCCCGGTAATAGAGCAAGTTGCCGGATTCGAGGATTACCGTGTCCTCCCCCTCTCTTCGGACTTCGGATAATCCTATAATATGCCAGCGTAACTTGTCTATCTCTTCTTCCAGCTCCACAATCTTCTCGTCAGTCCTCAGGGTGCGTGCGTTGTATGTTGCCAGGTCGAGTCGTCGTAGGTGGCAACCGAACCTCCACCGGAGATTCGTAGCACCCCCTGCCCCGCCGTTACCATGGTCGCCACCGTAGCCAGGAATAGCGGGGCCGCCGGGGACTGGGGGCCGTTTATTATTGTCATTGCTCATGGGGGGTATATTGCCATAGTTGCCACGCTTGGCGAGCGGGTTGGCAACCGCAGTTTTTTATTGTTATTTTGGCTATTATCAGGAAGATGCTGCTGCCCATCTCCTGCCTGTTTCCCTTTGTCGCCTTTTACGACACCCACGGGAAGATATGGGGTAGTGGATATTCTTAACCGCCACTACACGGTAAAGTCACTCCTCAAAGAGGGGTCTTATCGCCGCTAAAAATACCAGGACCCTATGGTATAAATAAAGAAATTCTAAGACAAAAGAAGGAAGTTATGACACCAATCTTCATAAAAATGCATAACGATATCATAAACACTGAAATTATCTTGCAGCAATGGACAGCGTCTCAGATTATCCTTCTGTATAAGATGACATTATAAACTACCACCCTATTATCCTCATGTCCAACATAAATAAGGTGTTTGCTAAGGTAATATTAAAACGAAATTTAAAAAATAATAAATTAGGAAAAGGCAAAGATTTTCAATTTTGAAAAACAATTTTCAGAAGTTTCAATTGAGAAAATATCGGGATCAGTGTGGGCGGTATCTCACTCACGCACTTGAGACAATAAATGCAGCTGGCTCGGGACCATGCTTTGTGGTAATCATTGGTGGATGCCAATGTTCACCATTAGACTTGTAAAGGGCTGGCATGATGATGATGACTTGCTGTTTGACGGCAGAATTATGAAAGAGGGTACCAATCCGTACGGTCTCCTAGACAGAAAAGGAACCTTATTTTGATTTGTCATTTTGGATTTTGTATTACCAAACACGTGTGGACACGAATAAAGTGTATTAAAAATGTGTACATATGTACTTTTTTGGTCTTATAAAAACTAAATTAAGCTGTTACAAAAGAATTCGCATCCTAAATAATCTGCCGTTTCTGGCGTACAAATATTTTCATATAACATGTCCGTCTGCGTGTCAGAGCATGCTTTGAGCCTTGACAGACATTTAAAGCCTGGATAATGTCATATCAAAGGTTAACAGTCCCATGAATAATAGAAAGTGAAACATTAGGTACAACCATGTTTTGGACTTTTTTATAGAATAAGGGTGGCAAACGAGCACACAGTCCACCTGATGGTAAGTGGTTGCTGTGGACCATAGACATTTACATCTATCCTCGATTGCAAATCAAAATGCAGATGCGTTTTTACCCATGAGGACTAAGATGGAATGCCTCGTTTTCAGTACGAAACACAGCAGCGTTGTGCTGTTATTTTACGCTGGTATTCTCTGAGAGCGTGGTCCTTCCCCTGTCGAGCTGACCCATTCGTGCTACGACTATACTACTAAAATATCTGCAGCATGGCTCTATTACTTAATAAAATAATACTTAAGATCAATATAAAAAACAGCTTAATTTTTTATTTTTTGTTTGTTTATCCTACTTCAAAATCCTCTCTTACTAAAATGACATCCAGAATTGAGGCCGGTGCTGTTATGGAATTTCGATACCGAGCCCATCCCAAATACCAGTAAACGGTCATTATGTGGCCACAGCAACCCCATGTCCGTTGTCCAGAAGTGCAAATGCAATAATAACCTGCAATCATCTCATCCCAACTTGTCCCTTGTCTCGCCAACATATATGTATAATAAGCTCTGCACGGGTGATGGCGAGATTTTATACGGCCTCTTATTAAAACAGAGCCTTGTTGGGATGATATTAATTGGGTCACAACTTGTCTGCTACCCAGTCCTCGTTGATACCAAACACACATTATACTCATTTTCAAGATTTGTGCCGACAGATAATTATTGCAATACGTTTGCAAAACATTGTTGGTTCATTTTCATGTATCTAAAACAAAACTATCTTATTTTATAAAAACTATCATTTTCTATTGACCAGATATTGCCAAGTAATCTAATTTAAGTATGGGTGTTCTTACCAACTTACCAATAGACCTACATTTTCAAGAATGGTAATGATTTCTGTACCCATATCTCCAGCAATGTAATATTGTCCATTTTCCACTATTGCACAAGCGCATTTTAAACAGTGCAACATGTTTTAACAGGTGAACTGAAAGATTTATACTGAAAATTACATCATATTAAGATTTTGCAGCCATTATGAACTTGTGTAGAAATTAATAATTATTAACAGATAGAAGCATGTCATTCAAATGCGTTTAATAGCTAAAGGAAACATCTTTCTTTAGTACATATCTACTTAATGATTGAAAATTTGATTCTACAGAATACAGATGTCCGATATCAACGAAATCAAAATCTCACGTAAATCATAAAGTCCATAAAACAAAAGCATAGTCAAACAAGTAGTAACTGATCCAAACAAAAAACCAAATCGCCAAAGAAATCCACAGTTAAACGCATTCATGAGTTCACAACCAAGCTCGAAATAAATAAAAATATCACTTGACAAAAATGACATTTGACAAATATCCGCGTCTTTTTTTGACTGGAATGGCGTCATCTTGTATAACCATCAAAAACTTGGGATATCATTTTTATTTTTAGCAAGTTATTTAGTTTGATTTATTCTTTCTTTTTATTTTTAACAAAACCCTTGAATTTTTCTCTTTTTTACGGTATACTGTACACAGACTGGGCCAGAAATGGACCGTCTCCTTTCCATTTTGAACGGAAAAATACAATCGATCATAACGGTTGCAGACTTCATAATACAAAATAATATCCTTTACAAATCAGTTCTTTTGCATTATTTTCTCGAGAAAGATATGATATTGCATCTTTAAATTTCTTGAATCATAATATGCAAATACGATTAAAATACAACTTACTTACTTACTTATCTTCACGCACAATCCCTGACGGGGTAGCCAGAGAGAACAGATCGCCAAGTGTCACGATCCTTACATATCTCTTTCGCTTCTTTCAGATTCATTATCTTCTTCATACATGCACGTCTAGGTATCCGAGTACTCTTGACCCTACCCTCTTCGAGCAATTTGCTCACATGGTCTTCGAAAGTTAGTCTCGGTCTACCTCGACACCTTTTAATATTAACTTTCGCGCTATATATTTAAATACAAGATTTTCATTTTTTAAATTCGTCTTTACCAATATATACCTCATCCAAGAGCTCCTGCCGCATTCAGGATCAGGTTGTATTTAATAATAATAAATAAATAAATCACACAAAGATGTGTATAATATAAGCACTCTTATTGGTGACATAAATATTCAAACTTCTTCAAGATACACTACGTGACATACATAGATTACGTGGTAGAACCATGTTGCAGCTATATTAATGGTATAGTTGTAGCATGTGTGGGTCGGCTCGACCGGGGAAGGACCACGCTCTAACAGAATGCCAGCGTAAAATAGCAGCTTAACGCTGCTGTGTTTCGTATGGTGAGTGTAGAGAACCGGAGAGCCTTTTTAATGGAAAAGAGGCATTCCATCTTAGTCCTTAAGGCTGACAACGCATCTGCATTTTGATTTAGATGTCTATGGGCCACAGCAAACACTTACCAGGTACCACATCAGGTGGACTGTGTGCTCGTTTGTCACCCTATTCTATAAAAAAAAAGTGATTCTAAGGTATATTAAGTCCAAAAACATGCACAGGAGCAGTATAACGGACTAACTTCTTCAATACCCTATCAGAAATTAGAGGAGTCATGTGCCCAGCAGTTAGAGGTATTATGTATTTAACTTCACTCAGTTTTTCTTTCATTTATATACAAAACCAAAGATACTATAAATAATTTATCCTTACACAAGATGGAGTGATGACCTATTAAGACATCAAGGAAGCCGATAAATGTAGGTAGATAAGTACCATGTTTGTGGCATTCATAGTCTTATATACAGTAGTTTACTAGTGAAGAGCTTTAATGGTGATGATGATGATGATGATGTTGAACGTTATACAGCGAAATGTTAAGAACTTACCCTCTTTTCAAATAATAATGCAGTGTAAGATAATAATACTATTAATAAATATATCAAAAATGTAGAAGGTAAAAAATTAAAAGAGATAAATAAGAGTGAGAGTGAAAAGTGACCATCTCGTTTTAGCAGAATAAAGTTTGACGCAGGCGACGTGCCAGGGGATTCCGGGGGATTAGTTATTCAATCAGTTACATACATATGTTATCTTGTTTATCGTGAAGCTGTTCTTGCAGAATTGACCAACTCAACAATATAATATTGCGATAAGCCGTGTTATTGTTACTATGGTGCACGTTATTTTGTGGTTGTCTAGGAATTTTCTTCTGACTGTGTATGTTTTCACAATTAGGTTTTAATATCGTATTGGGAGCGTAAGAGAATCTTCTTTTTTTCTCTATTAGTCCATGAGAACCACGATGGACATCCAACTATCTCGTTGAATGAAAGAAAGAATGAAGAATTTTCATAAACCGCCAAAACTCGCAAGCAAGCACATGAAGCAGTCTCGTACCTTTACTCTGCCCCCTGTCGCCCATCTGTGGATTATACATAATATGACGCTTTTGAAATAGTTATACCGCCTTGAATTAAAAGCCATAACATTGTTCTGGAATTTAATCTATTGTCGTCTCTTAAGCACACACGACTAACTTACATAATATAAAATGATGTCATTTATACTATAACAAAACTCTAATATGACTATTTCTGTAAATTGATTATTTTTTGAAATTTAAAATTGAGTATGTTCATTGTACACTATGTTATGGACACAATTTTTGAAGCGTTGTACGTCTGTCTGGTTTCGCATCACGCAAAACCCTTTGAAAGAATTTGGATGAAACTTTCACTGTAATAATACATAAGGGTGAAGTCGTTGGAGTAAATATATATCATCTCGCTATCTATCATAGGAGCTGGGCAGTAGGCAGAATATTTATAGGCAGAATATTATTAGTAATTATGACGATGTAAATAATGCTCTATGAAAATTGCTACATTGGTTTAACGCCAACAATATGCTCTTAAACGGCAATAAGACAAAGTGTATTAAATTTACAATACCTAATGTAAAACATTCGAATAACAATGTGCTGTTAAATGGGGAGGAGTTGAGTCTTGTGGATATCACAGTTTTTCTCGGTTAACTATTGACGCGAAACGTCAATGGCGCCCCCATATATCTAAATTAGCAAGCAGACTTAGTTCTGCAGCATACGCTGTAAGAAAGATTAGAAGTCTCACAGATGTTGAGACAGCTAGATTAGTGTATTTTAGTTACTTTCATAGCGTAATATCTTATGGAATTTTGCTATGGGGTAATGCGGCTGATATTGAAGCTATATTTCTTTTGCAAAAGAGAGCCGTACGGGCGATTTATAACCTAAATTGTAAAGAGTCCCTCAGAGAAAAAATTAAAGAAATAAACATATTAACTTTGGCATTGCAATATATTTATGAGAATGTAATGTATGTGCATAAAAACATAAATAGCTTTAATAAGAATAAGGATGTGCATACTTTAAATACTAGGAACAAACATAAGCTTGTAATGCCAGTTGCTAGACTCCACAGAATCAGTAATTCATTAATGGGGCAATGTATACGCTTTTACAACAAAATCCCAGAACATATTCAAAGTTTGTCAATAAACAAATTTAAAAGTTTTATTAAAGAAAAACTGTTCAAAAGGGTTATTATAATATCAAGGAATACATGAATGAAAATAACCCCTGGGAATAGGGTGATCGCCATCATGCTGGTTCTATGAAAAATCATTTAAAAATTGTATAAACAAAATTATTGTTAAGTGAAATTATGTTTATAAAAAAGGTATTTTCCGATCCAGTGGTAAATAAAAAATGACTTTCAATAATTATTATGTTATAATCAATATTTAATAAAAAAATATTCTATTCTATTCTATTCTATTCCCATTTGCATTACAAAAAGTTTTAAAATTTACTTTGTCGTGAAATTGAAAAATTATATTATCCGATTTTGAGTTGCTTTATATCATTCCTACCATTATGTTTTAAATATCACAGGTTTATATTTTACTGTAATAATAAATTAGTTAATGTTTTCTTACCTAGATTGCGCTATAGGTATTTTGAAGCACTGTAGCACTGTGTAGCTTTATTATATTATGCGAGTTATGGTTTTAGGCACATCCAAAACATAATAATAGGGGAGAGTGGCGCATGTTGTTACATTTTTTAGATAACTGTCAATATTACAAAGCCTATCTAATAATTTACCCACTTGATTGTTTTTATCGATAGTATAAATGTTCCGCTAGTAAAATATTACTGATTTTTTTTTTAAAAATTAACGTTGTTTTCTCACAATGTGCTCTTTTATTAAAACAAATCGATTATAACAGTTGTTACATCTTTGGGGCACGTTGTTACGGTAAAATTAATTAATAAAATCAACAATGATAAATATATGTAGATAACTAAAATAACAAACATTTGTAAATAGGCAAGAACGATTCAATACAATATTAACTTAAAATTAATAAATGTTCAACCAAGTCTGATTGAACAAAAAAGGCTGCGTTTTTAGATCAAAAAAACATTTTCTTAAATATCAATATTATAATGAAACAAGTTTCAGCTCGATCACTAACCCTCCTGTCCAATAAAGGGCTACTCTCTCGGGAAATGCTTCGAAAATCCCAACGATTGTTAGATAAATTGGTTTTTCCGTACTAATATTTATCATTAACAACGCCGTTGCTGTTTGAGTTTTCAACTGTTTAATTGTTTTTCAGTACAATAAAAATCTTTAAATAAAATCATCAGTATCTCCTGGTATACCCCCTATAATTTTATGGAGGACTTTGAGGAGGAAGCCCTGCTTACTGCGCCTGTAACTCCAAGCTTCTTTAAGCGTTACGTAGACAATACTTTCACAATTTTACCATTAAACAAAGTAACTGTATTTTTAGAACATCTTTATTCCAGAAACTCTCAAATTCAATTTACTATGGAGTTAGAGACAAATAATTCTTTAGCTTTCCTAGATGTGTTAGTCATTCGAATTCGTAACAACACCATAGGTCACACTGTGTATAGAAAATAGACCCATACGAACCGATATTTAAACGGTGAATCCCACTTTCCTTCATAGTTAAATACTGTGGGCAAATCTTTTTTACAGAGAGTACGATGAACCTGTGACAGCAAACACCTAGCCGCCAAGCTTTAGCACGTCAAGCAGCTTCTGCACGACAACAAGCTTAGGGTCCCGCGCCTACGTCACAGTGACCGATTGAAGCCAGCCACAGTCGAGCGTGTGGCTGCTGTACTACAATATGTCAGAAGTGTCACTGACAAGATTGGCTACATCTTGAAGCGAGCTTCCATTAGAACATTCTTCAAGCCACCTAAAAAGATTTGTCAGTTCTTACCATCCATCAAGTGCAATATTCCTCTACAAGATGAAAGAGTGTACAAGCTTGATTGTTTATGTGGTCTCTCATATATAGGGCAAACAAAGCGTTCTATCAAAACTCGTGTAAAAGAACACATAGCTGACGTGAAACACCAACGTTCCGGGAAGTCTGTAGTTTGTGATCATATCCTAGACGGCCCCCGCCATTACATTAGCTTTGATAAACCACAAATTCTTGCGAAAGAACATCGATTCCTGCCAAGGATGATATTTAAGGCTATTGAAATTAAATAACATCCTAATTTCAATAGAGAGGGAGGCTGGGCACTACCAGCTGCTGAGGATCTTTTTATTAATAATATTTTTAAAAAACCAAGCATACCACTGCAAGACTTTAAGACAGTAAGTTCATTCTACATAAATCGGATCAAAATTAATAATTAAAAAGCTGAAGGTACTGCGCGTTAACTCTGACATCGAGACGTTAATCACCTCAGTCCCCCGTAACCATGGGTGCTATAAAGTACCCGAAACTTCGGGAATCAATAAAAAACAAGATAATTAAACGCGATAAAATCCGTAAAAGTAGTGTTCGCGTAAATATAAGAATTCATTATCTCAACTCGAGTAATTACTTTAATCGATGCAGGGACTGTAAACAGTTAATTGGAATAACTTAAAAACTCGAGTACAACTAGAGTGACATGATAAATTAACCCGAGTAACTCGAGTCACAAAATTCTAATCGAGTCGCATCTTTATCTTACGGTCAATGCAGTGTCTGTCTACAATTTAATGATTAACTCAACTTACCAATTCGAGCAATGTATTGGTATGTTATGTAATATCAATTAAGTGATTAAGTATAATATGTGATTGTTAAATTATTAATAACATTAATTTTATTATAATATGAATATTGTCTATGCGTAAACTAAAAATATATAACTAACTATTATATATGTTTAGTAATTATAATTGTGTTGGATGGAGGAACAAATATAAAAATAATTTGTAACAAACTGACACAGCTTCGTTCCGCCAATTGGAGTTGCGTAACTCGAGTACTACTCAAGTTGCGTATCTCGAGTACTACTCGAGTTTCGTGAATTTCAACTCAAGTTAATTCGAGTCGGGTGTTTTATAAGTTGGCACATTTCTACGTCAACTTTTTTGAATATTACATTATCGGATCCAATGACCTGAACACAAATATCAAAACAACTCTTTTTTTTTCAGATTTCTTGATTCCTTTTAGATTTTCGTAAAATATTTATGCTGGTAGTTAAAATTTCTAGTGAGCCCAAAAACCATTGTCTCTTTTGGCGTACATACTCCTTTCTTGATGTAGACAACCATTAATAATGGATTTTTGAAACTTCATCCCCTAAGAGGCATAAATCAGTTCCAATTTGTATGACATTTTTAATTTACGCGGTGATTGACTTATATTATATAATTACTACGTTTTAAGTCAAATATAAATTAAATTAAATTACTTCTTTAAATGACATAGTAAGTTACTCTTATGTAACTTACTCTTACGACTTGCTTTGAACTTTGCACGTTGTACGGCGTGTTAACAAATTGAATTTCACTTGACTGTAAGTTAAAAGCGAATTACTCGTGTATTAACTAAGTGTTGTTTGCTAGGTTCCATATGTGCGATGCTGTAATTGATTTAACTGTTTATTGTGTCACTAAATAAATAATAAAAATATATTAGTAACATATTATATCACACACATATTCTAGATAAACGAAAACTGAAACAGAAGATGGGCAGCAGCGTCTTCTTGACAACAACTAAAAGTCAAAAACTGCGGTGACCAAACCGTCTGCCTAGCGTAGCATCTACGGCAAAATCCCGCCTTATGAAGCAATCTATGGTGGAGAACTTAATTCAGCAGTGGACTTTTATGGGCTGTAATGGATGGATGGAATGCTCAGGGCGCGAGTCCCACTCGCAGATGTCCGGTTTGTTTTACTAATATTGGGATTATTTTATAATTTAACTTAGCAATAATAAAAAATAAAAGGTTCGATGCATTTACCTCGTAAAAATTTTAAAATATATAATTTTACATAATACATGTTTACATAGATAAATATTTTATACAGGAATTGTGTATATTCATATTTTCGTGTATGTTTTTTTTCGGTCATTAAAAGTCGAAACTTTAATTTTACGATACACTTTGTATTAGCAATAACTTTGGAAGCTATGGATTAAAAGCTCATGAGTTAAGATTATTAAGATATGTGGAAGTTATTTAGATTAAAATCGGTTTACGATTGACGATATTGCGTAATATACATACAAAAAAGGATATACATACAGTTTAATAGAGAACCATCTCTTTTTTGAAGTCGACGAAAGCCATTTCACTTAAATAGGCTAATATTCTTAAATAGGCTTTATGAGTTCTACATACGAAGTTTTTTATTTAAATTAGAATAACATACAAGGTGACAGTCTATAATATGTTGTTTGACGGCATAAAGCAACACGGGCCGCCGACGTACCGGACGAGAGGGGCCATACTTAAGCGTTCACCTGTACCAAAGTATAAGGCCGGCCACATATATACGGAAATCCGTTTCAGGATTCCGAGTTAGAATTTCTAATGGATCGGCCACACACATACGGATTCCCGTTTTGTTTGCAAAATATCGAACGGAAAACTACCGCACGTGTGACGGGTCATAGATTTTATATGGACCTTCTGCGTTCGGAATTTCGAATCGGAATATCGAAATGGAATCCCGGAATTCTGTATGTATGTGGCCGGCTTAAGTCCGTATCTGACACGGCGGCCCTATGTTTACAATAAAAATAGTTGCAACCGCACTACTCACTAGACTAAATTTAGTCGACGTCCTACAAAAATGCCAATTTTTTTTGCTGCAAAAAAGATCTGCCACCTCAAATTTACAAAAATATTGCGTTACTTTTCACATAAGCAGTGGCTGCGTTTCAAAATGCCGTCGAAGAGACTCCTAAAGACGAGTGGGCAAAGTGCTTTTCTAAGTGGTTCTATCAAATGCAGTGATGTATTGATGTAAATGGACACTATTTTGAAAAGATATAATAAAACTAACAACTTGCTAGTTTGTTTAGTTTTTGATTTTCTAAGAGCTTTCAGTGTTACCCTCGTATTAGATAACGTGGCCATTTCCATCATGTAAGATTACATAATATCAGTTTATCACGCCTGTGACAAAGATATCATGTAAATTATTATAAGCTGATCATATTTTTTCAGTCATAACAAAACCGTGTATTTTACTTTAAGGTCCATTATTGTATATTTCGCATTTATACACCGTAAGTTTTTTTTTTAACTGGCATCGTCTTTGAAATAGTTTGGTTACAGCCTATTTGTATACATGTCCCAATTCCGGCCACAATCCTTCCTTTCTGATATGAAGGTTTTAAAAAAATTCAAGAATTAAGGCATTTCTCTCGTTCTTAGTGACTTTACTATGCAAATTGTAGATATTAAAAAAATAATAAAATATCTTTATTTCAAGCAATAGAGAACCCATACAAGAGTGTTAGTAAAATTGAAGTGAAATATAAATTAAATTATAGTGTTAGTAATTACATTAATTTACATAAATAATGATCACAAATGTAAATGGAGATGTTTGAGATCAGCCGCTTCGAGGGCACCGGTGTCTTATAACGTGTCATGTAGCCGTATCCAGCGCTCAAGCAGCGACGAGTCCCACCTATCTGCCATTGCGTTAAGAATGCTATTGGAACTGCCCCTCAAACGCTGCAGCATCGATGCAACACGCTTTCTAATAATAGCATGGAAATCATCAGTGTGCATTTCAGAAAATATTCCTGACGCGCTGCAAAATATTTTTCCACCAGCATACTAAAACCATTATTATACTGGATACGCAACGCGCTGTACAACCGCTGCGTATAGATAACCCATAGGTTACTTGTGTAAAAACACTGGCAGTAGGCTTTTAAAATAGTAATCTTTACCTGCCTATTGCAACGAGCAAAACTTCGGACCACCATATTACAACGGATGGACAGCGCCCTTATTTCCCGCATATATATAAATTATCCATATTGTCCTCAGTGGCCAAGTGACCCAGGTACTTAAAATGTGAGACACGCTTTTGAGGTGAGTTCTTGAGTGTGAAGGTAGTCGCATATGGTTGGGATTTGACTCTTGCCTTGAACACTATGAATTCACTCTTTTTCACATTGTATCTGAGTCCATAGGACACTGCATATGCTTCACATATATTTAATAATTTCTGCGTGGCACCAGTCGAAGGGCTGAGCAGCACCATATTGTCTGCGTAGCTTATTCTATTCCCACAAACACCGTCAATATGACAGCCTACATTTGTTCCGCTCAACTCCTTGATCAGGCCGTTGGTATACATATTGAAGAGTCTAGGAGATGTAAGACCACCATGCCTCACCCCACATTCAAGTTTATATACATTAGAGTATCAGCTCGCCCATCTTACACAGTTGGTCTGCTGGTCATACCACGATCGTAGCACTTCGACTAACTCGTGCGGCACATCAGTCTGTCTTTGATGTTTTTCCCATAATAAGTCATGTGACGCCTTGGACAAGTCAAAGAAACAGACAAAGACTAGAGTGCTCATATCAGTGTTGTATTTGACAGTTTTCTTGAGACGAAATAGCGCTTTCGGTGGATATACCTGATGGAAAACCAAATTGTGCATCATTAAACCGATTTTAATTATAACGTAAAATAAATTTTATAAATTTAAATATTAAACTGTAAACGTGGAAAAATGAGAGAAGAAAATGTTGGCTGTGGAGAACCGGAGACCCTTTTTACTGGAAACTGGGCATCACATCTTAATCCTCAGGGATGTCAACGCATTTGCATTTTGATACCTAATTGATTATAAATGTAGATTTCTATGAGCCAAAGCATCCACTTACCATCAAGTAGTCTGTGTGCTCTTTTTTCATCTTTATTCTATAAGAAAATCATCAAGTTGAATACAAAAACCTTCAAATGTCTTCAAATCTCGTTGACAACTTTTTTTTAACATGCTCTCGATCTTTTTACCTGACGTTTTTATTGCCGTATAAGTTCAAAGCCGAAGTCAAAGTATTTATTTGAAAAGTTGCTGTGTTAGAGTTTACCGTGAACCCTCTATTTTAATTAACGTCGCTTTGAGGAAATTATAACATGTTCCATTATTTAAGTTCAAACTTAGAAGTGCAGTAAACTTAAACAAGTAGTGAAATTCTTGTTTAAGTGTTTTGAAGCACAAAATTGTATGTTATGGGTTTATTTTGAAGAAACAAAAGAAAATAAAAATTAAACTGTTTATAAAATAATAAGAGCGACTTAAACGAACTAAAAAAAACAGGTGCTCAGTCAGTGTAGTAACTTAGTAATAGGGACTTCAGAAATTTGTTGCAATTTTAATCACATCTCGACGGTGAAAAAAAAATCTTCGTTAGGAAATATCTCTTTTTAAGAAATAATTAGATGTGGGAGTCATGTATAGACCAGTGGACTTGTGAAGGGCTGTAATGATGATTTGAAGTAAGAGCTGCATGACGGACTTATTGCTCACTAACTCTCCTATAAATATTAGAAGGCCTGTGCCCACCTGTCAGACGTCTACAAGCTATAACTTAACTTACTTTATTCTTATGAAAAGTGTGAGTTTTTGTTAGTAAAGAAGGATGTAATGGATGGTTGGATGAATAGATCTATGCAGGTCTAACAAAAAAAAAACCTATAAATCGGTAATACTGTCACCAGTATGATATATTGCGATCGCTTCTATGTTTATACATCAATAAAGCTATGCTACAGCTACGGGTATATTATAATGGTTAAAGCACAAAAGGGTCAGCTCAAATGGGGAAGAACTACGCTCTCACAGAATACCTGTGTCTCTTGTGGTGAGATTAGAGAACCGGAGTGACATCACGTCGACATTTTGATTCTTAATCGAGGACAGGCGTAGGTGTCTATGGGCCACTGCTTCCATTTATTATCAGAAATACTGTGTGTTTGTCAATGCCACACTTTTACTTCTTTAATAAAAAAGGAATGCTGCAAATATTTTCACAGCATTGAATTTCAAGGCAGACACTAAAAAAACAAGATTGCAATTCTCTTTGAATAGCTAACGAGCATAAAGAAAAGCCGAGTGTGGCTGAAATTTTCAATTAAGTTTTATATCTACATTTATCATATGAGTATTTGTCGTGTGAAATTCTCTAGACTCTATGCAGTAAACAATAAGGTGTTTTATGCAATAAATTTAAATTTTTAAAACACGTGCATAGCTTTTTTCCTTTAAAAGAAAAAGTATTTGATAACAAATAATAAACGCACTGTATAATAGCAGCTTAGGAATATCCACCTTCCCATAACATTCCGGCCAACTGTGCAATGTAGTTGTAAACTCATCTGTTAAACGTGACGACTATGTCAAAATACTCACCATGTGCATTCTATGAGAGACGTCGAAAGCTATGTCTAGTAATCGACTTCTTTAAGGATGTAATGATGAGCAAATATGATGATAATATGATTGTTCCATGTGCTAATGGAGTTATAAAATCCATCAACGCAAAATATCCATCACCCAATCTCGTCGTATGGGGATTGTAAAAGGCTGCTATGAGAAATGCCAGAAATATCTTATGGCTGTCTAAGGGAATTTCTGTAAGCCATCACTACCATCTCTGCACAGGGAGGACGACTCACTGGCCCAAGACGCAAAAGACAAAGCTGACCTTTTAGGCTACCTTTTTGCGTCCAATTCGACTCTTGATGACGGGAGTAAAACACCGCCGACCATCCCACGGTGTGAGTGCTCCATGCCGGATGTGCTGTTCTCACAGCGCTTGGTTCGCAAAGCACTTCTCTCCCTGGACATCCAGAAGTCGAGTAGGCCTGACGGAATCCCCCCAATTGTGCTGAGGACGTGTGTTCCGGAGTTGGCACCGGTCCTAATGCGTCTTTTCCGGTACTCCTATCCCCAAGGCGTAGTCCCGAATTCATGGAAGACGGCTTTTGTCCACCCGATCCCTAAAAAAGGCGACCGCTCAGACCCGTCCAACTATAGGCCTATCGCGATCACCTCCTTGTTTTCCAAAATAATGGAATTCATTATTAACTGTCAGCTTATCCGATACCTTGAGAATCACCTGCTGATTAGTGATATGTTCATGTTATCAATGATATGTTGCAAACTGATAACATTCATTGCTATGCGGATGACAGTACTGGTGATGCTCTATACACCGACCGTGCCAATATTTCTCGGGAAAACGTCGCCGAGTACCGGAACAAACTTGTGTCTGAAGTCGAGTCTTTGCTGAACAAAGTCTCGGATTGGGGGCGACTAAATCTAGTCCAGTTTAATCCTCAGAAGACACAAGTTTGCGCGTTTACCGCTAAAAAGAACCCCTTTGTCGTATCTGCTCAGTTTCAAGGCACTCCCCTTCTTGCCTCAGCCAGTTTCGGTATCCTCGGAGTCGACCTATCGAGCGACGTGCAGTTTCGTGGTCACTTGGAAGAGAAGGCCAAATTGGCCTCTAAAATGCTTGGCGTGCTCAGCAAAGCGGGACAGTATTTCATGCCGGCACACCGCCTGCAACTTTACAAGGCGCAGGTTCGGCCTCACATAGAATACTGTTCCCATCTCTGGGCAGGGGCTCCCCAGTGCCAGCTCCTTCCACTTGACCGGATCCAGCGCAGAGCAGTTTGAATCGTCGACGACCGAGCCCTTTCTGATCGGCTCGATTCATTGGCACTGCGAAGAGATGTTGCATCCCTTTGCATTTTCTTTCGCATCTACCATGGGGAGTGCTCTGAGGAATTGTTCGGATTAATCCCAGCCGTCAAATTTCACGAACGCACATCGCGTCAGAACTCCCGATACCATCCACACCATCTGGATGATTGGCGGTCCACCACTGTGCGATTTAGAAGATGTTTTCTTCCTCGCACGACTTCCTTGTGGAATCGATTACCATCAGCGATTTTTCCGGACCGATACGACTTAGGGACCTTCAAGAAAAGAGCGTAATCCTTTTTTAAAAGGCCGGTAACGCATCTGCAATTCCCTCCCTGGTGTTGCAGTTGTTCATGGGCGGCGGTAGTCACTTACCATCAGGTGAGCCGCATGCTCGATTGCCTCCTCTCCTATAAAAAAAATGAATTCTTATAGATGGCGATATAACCATATAGTATACGCCGGACGCAAAAATATCTGAACGGCGAAGGGAAGTAGACTCAAATATACGAGACGCCTGGTACTGCAATCGTCAACAAGTGTGACGATGACGATTAATCATCACACTTTTTGATTTACCTTATTTATTTTTTATTTTATTTATTTAAAAACTTAAGTGTAAATGTAACACCTTAAGGTAAAGGGTACATAGGGCGGACTTAATGCCATGTGGCATTCTCTGCCAGTCAACCCTGGGTGCCAAAGAAAATTGTAGGCAGGTGCGAAACATAATACATAAATAAAGTGTGTTTATATTAAAATATAATATATACATAGTACATACAAACACAACATATATTTAAATATATGTATATATAATATATATTTACATACAATAATACAAACATACATATAGGTATGTATTGTATATACATGCTTATAAACTTTATAAATATCCGTATTAATATATAAATAAATAAATATTTGAATAAAGAAAAATGTCAGTTAGTAAGTGCCTTCAGGTAGTGTTGTCGTAAAAGTAATTTAAATAAGTTTCTATTTGTAGCATTTTTAATATTATCGGGGAGGGTGTTCCAAAGATGTATAGCTTGTATCGTAAACGCGGACCTGAAAAAATTAGACCTATGCTGTGGAAACCTTATCCTCAGACGGTTTGATTGTCGTGGTATTCGACTGTCAATCGAATGAAAAAGGTGAAAGTTATCCTTAAGATAAGAAGGCGACCTTGGATCGTTTAAAGTTGAATAAAGAGTAATGAGTAACAAGTAATATTCTAGAGCATCGCCTTTGACGCATAGGTAGCCATTTAAGCTTTGAACGATAGGAAGATATGTGGTCATACTTACGTAAACCGAAAATACACCTTATGGAATTATTAAGAAGGCGCTCCAACTTGTTTAGAAAATTTTGTGACAAATCTGGGTAACATACATCTGCATAATCTATAATAGGTAGAAGGGATTGAACAAACGTAAGCATGGTTTTGAAAGGTAGGAAATTTTTAAAACGATAAATGGAACGCAAGGTGGCAACAACTTTACGACTTACTTTAAAGATCTGCAATTTCCAGGTCATAGCTTTGTCCATGTACAAGCCAAAATTTTTTATAGAATCACAATATGGAATCAGAGTTCCATTATAAATTACAGGAGAGAGATTTCCATAATCAATCTTAGCCAATAATTGTGAACTTCCGAAGATTATAACTTTGCATTTGGCTGGGTTAACTGAAACGCCATATTTACACGACCATTCTTTTATAGCTTCCAGGTTATTATTTAGTTTATGTACTATACAGTTAAGATTATTTAAGTCTCACTGTACACAGGGCTGAAGATCATCCGCATACAGTTGGTACGAACAATCTAAAAATGAGGAGATAGAGTTTATAAATAAGGAAAACATAATAGGAGAAAGTATTCCGCCTTGCGGCACACCATATTCAATTTCAGCCCATGCAGAAAAACGCTGACCTGAACGAACCGATTGCTGGTGGCCGCGAATATAAGAAAAGAACCACTCCAAAGCTGAGGATTTAATTTAAAGTATTTAAGGATAGATAGGAGGTTACCATGATCTACCGTGTTGAAAGCGTTTGAAAAGTCAATAAGCGCTACCACTGTTAATTTCTGCTCATCCTTTTATAAAATTGATTTATAAAAGCGATCTTTTTCGGAAAGAATCGACATCCCTATTGACGATGACAATGACAATACAAAATAGCGTCAGTTTTACCGTAGGAATTGACATAAATTTGCAAAAATAATTGATTTTCAATAATTTTTTCTCAAAAAGTACGCGTTTCCGCATTTTGAAACTTTGCAAAACGCTTTCTTTTAGTGAGTATTATCTACAAAAAATATAGGCATTTAAATCGATGGTCCATATTGGAAATTTTAACCAGTGCAGCCTTCAGACGATCTTCAAATTCTGCTATCTTTTGCATCCAGCTGACTTCCAGTTCTTTCTGTATTTTGTCTCCATTGTATTGCTTGCCATATTGTAATTGTAATGTAACAGTGCTTAATGGTGGTAAATACAAGTGTTACTGATGGGTGATGCAGTAAGTTATTAAAGCCTTGTTTACATAGATAAATTATTATTTGAATACATAAAGACCTCTTTTCTTAAAGTATTTGTCGAAGAATTTACCCCTCACAATTCTACAAATTAATATAATTTAAAATATAAATAGGAGCTCTTAAAACAGCTGTTGACTTTCTACACCTACCCACAAAAAAAAGCCTTGAGGCAGTATCTTCTCCTTAAATCTGCTTTATAAAGTATCTAATGTCCTCCGTATCTCAAAGTAGACTAGCCATCTGCGTGGCACAAGATTATTGTGCTACATTGTATGCGCAAGCTCAAGTGTACTCTCTATTCCCTCATTTTCATACACCGATGGAACGGTTATCCGATACGATCGGAATGAGATCAGGCACAGGAATAACGTCTTTACGTGCTTTCCAACGCAAGGGAATGAAACACTGCCAATGTTTGATTCCGAGCTGCTACTGGGAATTTATGGTAATGATCTTAAACAAAACAAATCATCTATAACAACTAAAACTTTAAAAAAATCTGCGCTTACCAACCCGCCTGCCAAGCGTGACAAATATTAGCCCTATACAGCAATCTATTCGGGAGGCCCATGTTAGTAGTAGAATATTTGTTGTAACGGTAACTGTAAGTATTCTTGTAATCTACATAATATATCGAATAAAAATCATTCTATTATATTCTGTAGAGAGCCAGAATAGTTACAGGCTTCAAAGTGTTCCATCTAAAACCTCAGATGTGACATCGCATATAGCCTTTAATTTTTTTTTATTAATTTAGAGTTTAATTGAATTTTGTTGCAGGTATCCATGAACTACGGCAGCCACCTAGTTGGGCTGGAAATTCATTTGTCATTTCAATTTTATTAAGAAAAAGTAATCCATGCCAGATAGGGCATCCAACCGGTTAAATTTATAGCGGCGCTCACATACCCGGTCACTAGTTGCGTTAGAATATTCGTGTAATAAGTCCCATAGAAAGAATGATAAGATGTTCACATTCACAGAATTATATTATATTATTCAAAGCGGATATCATTACATCGTTTTCACAAGTCCACTGCTGGTCACAGCCCTCCCCCAAGTATTGCCACAAAACACGGTCCTGAGCCACCTACATCCATTGACTTCCTCTATGACTTACTAGGTTGATACTCCATCTAGTGAGAGTTTGTCCTACACTTATAGGTATGGTGCTGCTACTCGAGAACATTTAATCCCCATTGTTTTATTCGGCATCGGGGATATTATATCATGGGCTTGAAAAAATGTTACAAATAGGTACCTGCGGAGTTTCTTTCGCCATCTCTCCTTCGGACAAAGGAACGTTATTTTTAAATTTTGATTTCATCTGCCGGATGTTATGAGTTTGATTCCCACGGATAGTTTCTTTTATAAAGTAAGAGTCATAAACGAGCACATAGTCCATTTTATGGTAAGTGGATAGTATGCTCCGTAGATATCAACATTTTTATCCTCAATAAAGAATCAAAATGCAAATGTGTTGTCACCCCTAAGGAATAAGATGAAATGCCTCGTATTAAGTAAAAAAGGTCTCCGGTTCCCTACACTGACCATACCAAACATATCAGCATTGAAAATTTACGCTGGTATTCCGTGAGAGCGTGGTCCCTTCCCGGTCAAGCCATCCAATTCATGCTAGAACCATAATATAGAGGCAGCGTGGCTGTACCACGTTTAAATGAAATGAGATAATATACGCTTTTGCTTACAAAAAGTACTAAGCTATTATTTTATTTTTATTTACAATACCGTTTTAGGTACTAACGAAGTTAAAAGCAATTATAAAAACGTTTAAATTTGCTCGTTTTTCGTTCAAAATAAACACCGCCAAAACAATCCAATCGACGCAAACTATTGGTTTTCGATTAAGCCATTACTACTAAACTTGACACTATACAAAAACGAAGGCGCAATTTTGATAAGGGATCGCCGTTTGAAAACATTGAATTTATTAGGAACATGAAAATGGAAGACCTGAGGCCTTTTATGGACAAAGCGAAAATTTAGTTTTTATGAATAGAAAATTCATAACTCTTATTTTATCATAAATTTTTTGTCCAAAAATCCAGCTTGTTGTAAATTGCTGTGAAAGCTGAATTGTGAATGTGGTCTCTCGTACATAGGACAAACAAAAAGATCTATAAAAACCCGCGTTAAATAACATATAGCTGACGTGAAGCACCGACGAATCGGGAAGTCTGCAGTTTGTGAACATGTTCAAGATCGTTCTCGCCGTTACATTAGATTTGATAAACCAAAAATCCTCGCAAAAGAACACCGATTCCTCCCAAAGATAATTCGCGAGGCTATTGAAATTAAAAAACATCCTAATTTCAATAGAGAGGATGGATGTGTGCTGCCATCTGCTTGGGGTCCCATAATTAATAAAATCAAATCAAAACCCAAGTATACCACTGCTAGACTTCTAGATAATGTAAGCTCATTCTGCGTAAATCGAACCAAAAATTAATATTAAAAAACTGAAGGTAGCCGGGCTAACTATGACATCAGGACATCAAACACCTCAGTCCCCCGTGACGTCGGGAATATAAAATAAGTTAATATACGCGATAAAATGCGTAAAATTACTTTTATTTAAAAGCAAAAAGTTACATTTCAGTACAATACTAGAATGCAAACCTCTCTAGAGGTTTATTTACGCCAGAGTGTTAAAGAAAAAAAAAAGATTTGTATATTTATATTATACATAATAGTCCATTTTAATATATTAATATTAAAATGTAACATGGACTGAAATATGTATGATCTATTTACCAAATAATATGATATAAGTTTACTTTTAAACAATTATTATACATTTTATGTGACTCTAATGGTAATTTATTGATAAAATATGTACAAGGTGTGTTGGCCCACTCTCTTGCTTCATAGAACTTATTAGCCCTCATACACATATTTTGAATGTATATGTTAAATTTTGTAGATTTGCAGGAATTTTTCTTGTAACTAGGTTTTTTGAATTATTTACTGCAGTCAATATGTAAAATTTAACATTATTGAATACATTTATGACTGCAATAACTAAGAAGACATTGGTAATTATCTATATTATACTTATTTATAATATGTGCTAGGATGCTGTCAAGTGAAGCATTTTGCGTTGTAATTTGTAAATTTACTGTATGTGCCTTACAATGACTCTTCCATAACCGCAACCGCCTTTTCGGTGGCTAAAGGTTAGTGCGTTTTTAGTTATTATAAGCCAGTGTTTGACTACAATCATATCTTGTTGTAAGCGTGGTGAATCTTTTGATGGTAAATCGGAAACTTTAAACGTAAAAAAACCTATTTACTCTGAATGGTAAGACAGATGCTTGCAAATTATTCCATTCTTTTGCTTTACGTATTACGAAGTAATATTTTATTAAGTCCCTGTCCTATTATCATTTTATACATACCAATATAATTGAAAGAATACAAAAGATATTCCTAAGGTCACTTAATTAAACAGTGGTAGAGCCACGCGGCAGCTTTTGCTGTCGCACGGATGGGCCGGCTCGAACCGGGGTGGTACCACGACCTCACAGAAAACCAGCGTGAAGTAGAGGTTTACTTCTGCGTTTCGCTTGGTGAGTGCAAGTGGCCGGAGGCCCTTTTTACTGGAAATGACGCATTCCATCTTAGTCCTCACGGGTGACAACGCATCTACATTTTGATTTGTAATAGAGGATAGATGTAGATGTCTATGGGCCGCAGCAACCACTTACCATCAGATGGACTGTGTGATCGTTTGTCACCCTTTTCCTATAAAAAAAAATCACTTAACTATCGTAATAACATTACATTATTAAAGTTTTAGAATATATATAACATTTAAAATAGTTTTTGCAAAATATCCATTGAAATCAAAGCTAAAATAACATCTAAAATTCTATCACTAGCCGCTTGCGTGATTATTGAACGTTCTCAATGTAAATTGTTATGAGGCGTGCATAACACTCATGAACCGCAAACCTCTATGATGGAAATTTCAAGCCTAAGCGTTTCGCAATACACACGGAAGCATAGAATTCATATAAATAAGATTATAGGATTTTGGAAATTTACACGACACAAAATTTACGTTTAAAATTGGACGCTAACAATTTTCGGCATTACAGTATAGTGCATAATTTTCTATATAAGATGTTAAATGAAAGGTATGCCCTTGACTATACTGGATTCTCCCTATAGCACAAATTCTATCCACGTACCGGAGTGTGTGTACGTCCATAGTGACATCTGCTTCCAGCGTCTCCATTACCTTAAATACCTCTCTTTTTCGACAATCTGGGTAATGGTAGATACAGGTATTGATAAAATACCTGTGCCTATGGATCACACAGCGGTGACAAGGAGACAACTCGATTATTTGATCAATTTAGTGAGGCTGCTGATGCAGAGGGCGAATGTAATGAATGTGTTTAGATATCCTCCAACCTGAACTTCGGAAGGTTCATTGAGTTCAAGAACAAAGCAGCTGCAAGAAGGCTAGGAGTTCTTGCAAAGTTGCGCGGTATTTCACTCCGGGGCAGCTACGTGCTCTATATAACCAGTCTTTTAGTTTTCTACAGAATGCATTATATAGAGTGTGCGCAGGAATTGCATAACTTAATTCCCCCTCTTCCTCCCAACCTCGTACAACGAGACGTTCGGCCAGTCGTGGAGACTGGCCTTTCGTTGTTAACCTTCCATACATTCAAACCAAATGGTTTGCTACATCGTACGCCAGCATGTCCTTCAATCCGATTACAATGTGGATGTCTTCTAGGCAAGAGCACCATCTTACGAGTATGCTACATAACCACTTACCATCAGGTGGGATGGTAGATAAGCGCTGAAAACCTGAAAATTAAAGAAAAGAGCAGCCGATGTTCATCTGCCATAAACTTCAAAAAAAGGAGTCTACTGTTGTATTTTCACCCTTAATAACTAACATGGAATGCCTCATAGAATGTAATCAAACTGGTCCTATACGCTTCCGAAAGAAACAGCAACGTACGTACTGTTGCTTGGCAGCAAAAATATGTAAAATTGCGGTACTTACACAGATAGGCTTTTAGGCAGAGAAGAAGTCGTACGCAGTAATATATTAGTAGTATATTCATTTTTCTTTGGCTTCACGAATTAAATTTAGTAGAAATTAGAGGTTTTTGTGATACAATGTTGGAAACAGAGTCAGCAAAACAGAGTTCGCACAGAACTCACTCATGCTCCGTTGCGCACGTACTATAAATTTTACAAAATAAAGGAAATGTTTTAAAGAATTTTAACAAAGTTTTAGTAACTGTGTGCTACCACTAAATTTTAAGCGACTAAGCCGTTACGTAGGCGCTTTACTTGTAAACATATCGCACCATATTATGTAAACGGCAACTACAAGTACATAGAAGCATAATGAGTTTTAAATACTATTAATAGTATTTAAGTCACAGTCACAGTTCATTGATGTATTAGTGCACAAAAAACCAGGGGACGTGTAGAGCCATGCTGCAGCTATATTATGGTTGTAGCAAAATGGGTCGGCTCCGCTGGGGAAAAACCACACTCTTAAAGAATACCAGGGCAAAGTAGCAGTTCAATACTGCTGTATTTCTAATGGTGAGTGTACAAAAACTGAGTTTCTTTGTACTAGAAATGAGACATTCCATTTTAGTCATCAAATGTGACAACGCATCTTCATTTTGATTCTCAATCGAGGATAGATGTAGATGTTAATGGACCACATCATCCATGGATTGTGTGCTCGTTTGACACCCTTAATTAAAAAAAAAACATTTTTGTGAAAGTTTATACATTGCTCATTCAATCAAATTCTTATTTCTAGTATAAATTTCATTCAAGTATTTAAATATCAAAAAAAAACCCTTTGACGCGGCGTCAATCGTAACGAAATTTGACATAATGATAACATTTTAGCAGCATTGCTATTTTACGCTAAGTGAAGGTAGATCGCTTATTTTTCTATTTTTACACGAGTTGATAATTTTAATCAAAGCTTTTTGTTAATTAAGCTTAATACCATATCTAACATAACATTTCTTGACATTTTTAATTTCACTTAAACGCTGAGAGATATGTTCTCATTAAAATACTACATGTAAGAGATTTTTAAAGTATTTCAATATTAAATTCCATATTACGTATAATATATACGTGCCTCTCTGAAGTAAAGTAACTGTAGGGGTGTCAAATTGACCCAATTTTTATTTTTATTTTTGATTTACTTACAGTCCATCTGATGATCATGGCTATAGCAGTGTATAACAACTATATTATATGATAATTGTTTTTTATATGTTTATTTTTAAGTTATTTTTGTTTAACCAACTTCAGAGATATTTTTGTTGATTGTGGTTCGGTAACAATTTTTATTTTCCCACATTGCATTGTTTCCTGTCATCAAATTAGCTGCGTAGCCAGTCATATACTTTACGCCATATAGCATCATTTTTTTAATTTATTAAGAGGCTTTTTATAGTCAACAAATTCAAAAGGTTTAAGCAAGTCAAGGATGATCGAAAACCGTGATTCAGTTTCAGTAACAAGTATAACTAGGTTAAAACAAGGTAATGTCGTGTAACTTCCCTTTAGAAAACAAAATTGTTGTGCCTTGTAAACATTACTTTTTGAAATATTTTAGATAATATTGGAATAATTGCAATCGGCCAATAATAATTAACACTCATTCTATCCCCTTTTTAGAACAATGGTTTAATCTCAGAAATTTTTAACTGTTTAGGAAAATGATCATGTTCAAAGGATAAATTTATTATATGTGAAATTGGTCAAGACAAATTAACAGCGCAGAGTTTAAGCATTCTAGTGGTGATGTTATCAGGACCCCTAGATTTTTTGTTTTATAAGTGCATAATTATACTATAAAGGAGATAAATTATTTTTGTTTGGAGAATGGACCTACCATAAATTTTAGCTACACTTATGCCCAAATATTCGAACGCTACTCAATTTTAAGATGTTGTTAAGTGTCGTACTGTCTCTATCACTTTAAGTCAAAGTGACAGTGACATCACGATATTTAACGACGTCTTACAATTGAGTATGTAGCGTTTGAGTATTTGGTCATTAATGAAATGCATGCCGATTTATTTCTTATAATCTATTTATTAAAATAAAGTAATGGTAGTTTTACGTAATATAGGTGAAGTACTGAGAAAGTAGGAAATAAAATATGAATCTTACTGTAACCTAAAACAATTGCAAAACAAGCGATTGTCTATTAGTATTCAATGGTATTATAATTTAAAATTGTGCACTGATCAATAATAAATAGTATAAAGCAATTACATCTTAATCCTATATATATATATATATATATATATATATATATATATATATATATATATATATATTGTAGTTTAGTACAGCCCCCACGACTATAGTGTTAAGGTAGAATAAGGACATTATAATTAAAGTTATAGAAGCATCAACACGCCTCTATTTCATTGAAAGATTTCCTATATCACATGGCGACCCTGCCAGGCGGTGCGCTGCTACATTGCACGCGCACCGCCGGGCCTGCATAAAGAGAAAAAAAAATTACAAAAAAAAATGGAAATCATCATGGATTGACCATTTAAAAAAGAAAATTATAATATAACAGAATGGACGCAATACCGGATGTGACGAAAAATAAGTGAATATGAATAAAAGAAGAGGCCACAATAATAATTGTATAGAAGCTGACTAAAATATAAAAGGTATAATTAACATGAAGTAATATAATTTAAATGTATCATCATCATCATCATCATTACAGCCCTTCACAAGTCCACTGCTGAACATAGGCCTCCCCCAAAGAATGCCACAAAGCACGGTCCTGAGCCACCTGCATCCATCGACTTCCTGCATGTCTTACCAGGTCGTCACTCCATCTCGTGGGGGGACGCCCTACACTTCGCCTACCGGTACGAGGCTGCCACTCGAGAACCTTTCTTCCCCATCGGTTGTCGGTTCTTCGAGCTATATGGCCGGCCCACTGCCACTTCAGCTTACTAATCCGTTAATTTAAATGTATAATTGTATGAAAATATACTATGAAAGCAACTAAGAAAGAACGAGGAAAATAAAAAGTGATTTTTTTAAAATAAAATTACCAAATAACAAAATTCAAGAAACGGCAGATTTATTTAAAAATGAAAGAAACAGTTATTCTTTTGCAAGCTTCGTTAGTGAAATATATAGACATTTGCTATAACGCTTTATTTCGCGATAATCTGTGAAGTTTATATGTGTGAAGACAGCCGACATCCAAACAACGTGGCCGCAGCCCTGGAGATTGGCAAATTAGTAGAAGTCTAGGTGAGTGCACATGCATTCCTTCACAGCCTTGCCGTAGCCCGAATTTAGGGGCATTTGCAGTATTTTTTTTTTATAGGAGAGGAGGCAAACGAGCATGCGGCTCACCTGATGGTAAGTGACTACCGCCGCCCATGAACAACTGCAACACCAGGGGAATCGCAGATGCGTTGCCGGCCTTTTAAAAAGGAGTACGCTCTTTCGTCCAGAAGAATGTGAAAATTGAGCCGAAAAAAACAAAGAAATTCAAATTTTTTTTTGAATTTTAAAAAAATTACAATCTTTTATCACATTTTTCCAGAAGTAATGAACGCAGAGGAGGTTCGTGTATTTCAGTCAAAAAACATTTACAATGCGAGTTACTGAATAACCTTATACCACCGATGCCATATTTTTTTGAATACTGCGGCGTGAAAATACTGTCAGTGGATATAATTGTGATATGCATATACAGAACACCAACATCAAACGTAGATCAGTTTTTCAGTAATTTATCATTATTACTTCATAAACTTAAAAACAAGAAAATTTTGCTGTGCGGTGATTGGAACATAGACATCCTTAAACACTAAAAACGCAAAAAAAAAATTAATGTCTATATTGACCTGTCATAATTTATCAAATCACATTAATAAACCAACAAGAAATTCATCATGTATAGACTTAATTCTTAGCAACATAGAAAATGTAAAACCTCAGATACATTGTTTAGCTTTATCCGATCATGAAACAGCTCAAAGTGTTACGTTTGATATCTGTATAATCCAGAGAAAATGGCTCCATTACACTGGTTTGAAACACGACGTGACTTAAATACTAATAATATTGATAAGTTTCGAGAATGTATTTCGTCGTTGTCGTTTAGTGAGGTTTTTACCGAATGTGGGGAGTTTCTGTATGACCGTTGTATGTAGCTCTTCACATTGAAATAAGAAGATTTCTTAGACTTGAAACATTTAATCTTCTAACAAAAATATACTTATTACGAAAAACTAGTCTTACATTTTTTGTTGTTATTTTTCGTAACCATGACAACAACTTACAAGATATAAAAAACCTAAAAAGGCCGTAGACAATATTTATTTATCCTCAACACACTCCAGACCCGAAAGAAAATGGTAACCAATTAACGCAACTCAACATACTAAGGAAAACCATAAAACCAAATGTAATTCATAAGTACCGAGCAGGCAATTTCACATTTCGACCGCACCGCGTTGTTTTCGTCACCTTCGCGCCACTTGTAACCGAGGAGGGTAAGTCTGAACTATCTGAACTTACTGATAACTTCTCATCCTCTATCGTTACTTCAGCTCGTTGCAAGAGGTCAGAATCATTTGAAATCTCAAGCGGATACAATCTCTGACATGGTCTTAAAGTTTCACCTTTTTGAGTCTTGACTCTAGCCAAACGAGTAACACCATCAGCCCCGGTAACTACTTTCATGATTAACCCCAAGGGCCAAAATAGCCTTTTCGCGTCTGTCTCTACTAGAACTATATCTCCTTTCTTAATTTCTATTGTCTTCTCCTCCCATCTAGCTGTAAGTAAAGCCAAATACTCCTTACGAAATCGAACTCTGAAATCTTCTCTCAACTTTTGTAAATATTTGTATCTTACATTTAAATTCATATTATCTACATAATCTAAATCAGAAGTATCATTAGAAGGTAAGCCATGTAGAAATAACATAGGTGTAAGTGGCCGCAAATCGTCGATACAAGTCGAGACATATGTTAGTGGCCGACTATTAATGACAGCTTCACAATAGCACAAAACTGTGTCCAACTCTACCCAAGTCAATCTCTCAACTTTTGTAAATATTTGTATCTTACATTTAAATTCATATTATCTACATAATCTAAATCAGAAGTATCATTAGAAGGTAAGCCATGTAGAAATAACATAGGTGTAAGTGGCCGCAAATCGTCGATACAAGTCGAGACATATGTTAGTGGCCGACTATTAATGACAGCTTCACAATAGCACAAAACTGTGTCCAACTCTACCCAAGTCAATCGCTGACGCCCCAATATTCTTCGCAACATCTCCTTTAATACTCTAATGAGCCTCTCCCACCAACCTCCCCACCAAGGAGTTCTAGGTGGAATAAAACGCCACTTTATAGCATAGACTGCCGTCACACTTTCAAGATCCTGCCAATTAATATCCTTCAGTAAATTGGCAGTCCCTCGAAAATTTGTTCCGTTGTCCGTGAAAATGACGTCTATACGACCTCTTCGAGCAATAAATCTACGAAGACTCATAATAAAACTATTAGTGGACAATGAGTCTACCATCTCAAAATGCACAGCCCTAAATGTCGCGCAAGTAAATAAAACCACCCAACATTTCTCTTGATTACGTAAATACAACGGCCCGGCCAGATCTATACCTGTCATTTGAAACGCTGCCGTGCCTTGAATCCGTTCAAGAGGGAGTGGTGTCTCCGGTATATCATAATGTATGCCCTTTTGCCTACGACAAATTATGCATTTCTTAACTATATCCTTACATAGCCATCTCACACTTGTAATCCAGAATCTGTTTTTCAGCTCTGACATTAAAGTATGTGATCAAATGTGCTTTAAGTATATATGTTTCTCTTCAACGAGTCGCCTCACAATGACATTTTTCCCAGGTAATAATATGGGACTCGAAAAATCTTTATCATAATTTCCTAAACCTAATCTAATCTTTACTCTCATAATACTATTACTATCTAAATTTTTGCACAGTTTCTTATTCAATTTAGTTCTATTTACATAATGTTCACCCTGAATAAGTCTTATAAGTATATTCTCAGCTTCTTCGAATTCATCATTGCTTATATAAGCTATATTAAACATTCGTCGCCTTCTCCATCGGAATATCCAAGCTACTACACGTACAATTCTTGAATACTTAGAAAAGTATAAAAGCTTCTCGCTAAAATGTTCAGTATCTACATTAGTATTTACAAGTACCTCCTTCTTTGCTTCTATGGAAACAGCGTTCTCATCTACTGCGATGTGATTAGACTGAGGCCACAGTTCTTGGTCAGATAATAGCCAAGCAGGGCCATCCCACCAGTGACTGTCCATTAATGTCTTCATATTACAGCCACGTGACAGTAGGTCTGCCGGATTGCAGTGGCCCGGTACGTGCCGCCAATGTTCCTTCTTAGTGTGAGCACAAATTTCACTTACCCTATTGCTCACAAACGGCTTCCAAGAACACTGTCTTTGGATCCAGGCTAACACAACCGTGGAGTCTGTCCAACAATATAACGGGCAGGTGTCGTCGGTAAACAACGTTCTACTTATCTCATTTGCAAGCCGCGATGCAATAAGCGCTCCCATTAGCTCCAATCTAGGTAAAGTTATTCATCTTTTAATTGGCGCTACTCTACTTTTGGCCATAACCAGCCTAATCGTAACTTTACTTTTGCATTCGGTCCGAAGAAAGACACAACCTGCATAAGCATTAATAGATGCGTCACAAAACAAATGTAAACTTTCGTTACAGTTCGTCAACCTCTTCTCTGATAAGCGTCTCGGCAAGTTGCAATCATTTATCAGATGAACATGATTTATCCAACTCTTAAATTCCTTCGATAACTCGTTGCTGATAGCTTGATCCCAACCTGTACTATCTATCCAAGCCTTTTGTACTATTAGTTTAGGCACTAGGGTAACAGGTGCAAGAAATCCAATAGGGTCAAATATCTGCTGAGTTAATGACAAAAGATCTCTCTTCGTGACCCGATCTGGTATAGTGCTACTAAGACGGAAACTACACTGTAATTCGTCCGTAAGAGTATTCCATAGCACTCCTAATACAGATTGAGTCTGGACAGTGTTATCTACTCTAATAGGAGCGGTAACCCAACATCGTAAATCAAAACCCCCCTTTAGCATAACTTCCTTAGCTTCGTCTTTAAAAGTAAATAAAGCCTCTTTTGTATCAAAACTAGCTACACAATTATCAACATAAAAGGAGTGTTTCAAAATTTCAACTGTCTGACCGTACATTCCTTCAAAATTGCCTAAGTGATAATTAATCGTAGCCGCCAAGAGAAACGGACTACAAGTCACCCCAAATACTACTCTCTTATGTCTGAAAGTGACCACACCACAGAAACTTTAAATACTCTCTATCTTTCTCTGAAACTAAAATTTGCAGAAAGGCTTGCTTTATATCCGACGTGACGCCGTACGTACCTTTCCTAAAGTTCATCAATAATTTAGGGATTAGTTCTATAAGATTGGTACCCGATTCGATGCAGTTATTCAAAGACAATCCTTGCGCATCTTTACACGATGCGTCGAATACTGAACGTATCTTCGTTGTAGTCCTAGACATCTTAATGACTGCGTGAAGAGGAATAAAGTGTCCTTCTGCTATATTGTTTTCTGCTATATTGTTTGTTATAATATCTTCATCTAACCAATTCTGAAAAACATCGTTATAACTTAGCAAATGACCAGTCCTCTCTAACTTCCTAGTCGTCGTTAAAAGTCTTTTATAAGCTACATTGTAATTACTGCCTATTTCGGGGTAACCATCTTTCCACAAAAACCCTACTTGGTAACAATTGTCTTTAAAACTAATATTCTGCTCAAATTGACTCATTACCTCTTCTTTTTTCCTATTTTTGCACATCTGTTCATGTGGCTCTGAAATCCCTAATATCTCTAAATCCCACAAATCTGAAAGTTTACTCTGAGCGTGACAATTGAAAGTCATGGAGCATTGTGCAGCACTATAAAAATTAGGGCCCTGTAATGTCAATCCTAGCCTCGTCTTAATAGCTACTAAAGGCCCATCTAATTGTACAATAGTGCCCGTACAAATTACTCCTAAATAATCAGCTCCTATTAACATATTTACATCGCTAAGGTCACAGTCACTGTCGTCAATACTTATATTCAGTGACTTTAACTTTGACCTTAGCTTGGGATACTCTGCTTTGGGAAGATAGCCACAAATGTCATCGAGTTCAAGAGCAATGAATTTTGTAGAGAAAGAAGAATCTAGACTACTTACATTCACTTCGACAAGACTGTGGTTTTCTGCTGGCTTAATAACACCACTAAATAGTGAATAACCTAAATTCTCTATACCTACTACCTTAAGGCCTAACTCTTTTACTACGTTTTTCCTAATATACGAACTTTGCGATCCAGTATCACACAGAGCACGTATTTTCTTCTTTTTACCCTCATGTGAAACCTCTAAAATCAAAGTCTGTAATAAAATATTTCCGCCTTTCCTAGAGAAAAGTGCTGTCGCTTCTTTGGGTTCCTTTTGTTTATCCCTATGAAGGTCCGGACAAAATATCACTACATGACGTTTACCGCATTTTAAAAACGTCTTGCAGTGCTTAGCTACGTGACCTTTACGTAAACAAATTAAACAACCCCTATTATCTTTGACAGCGGCTCTCTTTTCATCTAAAGACATTTTGAGCCCTTTATTACATTGAAGAATCGAATGAGACGTATTATCACAAAAATATCAAAAGTCATTACCTGTTTTACTGGAACTTGTCTCCTCTTTCAAAACGATGCAAGCTGCTGTCGGCGGCATATCAACACTGCTGGAAGAACTATAAGTCGTGAAGAACTAAACTCGTGCATCGATGAGACGATAGTTCTCGTTTTATGTAAACAAACAAGTATAAGCTTTTTAATTTTGCTACCAAACGTATATAACCATTATTTTTACATTAGTGATGTGACTCGTACTCTGTTTTCACTCGAGTGAATCGAGTGAATTTGTTTAACTCGGTACTCGTGTCAAAATTAATTTTACTCGATCTCGCTTGCACTCGAGTTACCGAGACAACTCGGCCCACCGTGTGGATTTGGAGAGCAATAGAGACATGTTACTTCACTAATTCACTTGTAGTTTATGTTGCCGCGGGCGACGTCACAGGTTATATTCAAATTCAATCATGCATTTGGCATGTTGTAAACAAATATGAACTTAGTTTGATTTATAATATCGTGGTTGGGCTATCATTGTTGTTCACATAAAAGGTGATTGAAATATACTTGTTTGTTTAAAATATGTGTGAGAACAGTGAAACCACAATACAAAAATCGTCAGTGTGGCTTTATTGTGAAAAAGTAATATAGTGAAGAAAGCGGTTTTTAAGATATGTGAAAAGCAGTTTATAGGATTTGAAATGCTACAGAAATGAAAATAAAACATGGAAAACAAATAAATTAATAATAGGTATTTGTATTTTATTTAAAAAATAAATAAAAATGCTTTAACTAAAAAAAAATCGCTATGCTCAACTCGAGTGATAAACATCTATCCGATGTAGGGAACTGTAAATAGTTTTTTCAAATTAATCGAAGACTCAAGTAAAATTGGAGTTACCTACATGATAAATTAACCAGAGTGACTCAAGTCACAAAATTCTACTTGGGTCGCATCTTTATCTACTCGTAACGATCAATACAGTGTCTGTCTACAATTTAGTGATGAGCTAGACGTACTAATAAGAGCAATTTATTATTATATTATGTAATATTAATAAATTGATTAAGTATAATTTGTGATAGTTAAATTTTTAATAATATTAATACTTACCTCATAAATTTAGAGAGAAATTATTTTATGAAGATATGATACGCAAACCAAAAACATTAATATATTTACCTATTAAGTTTAGTAATAATATTTGTGTCGGAGGGAAGAACACATATAAAAATAATTTATAAAAAATTGACACAGCTTCGTTCAACCAATTGGAATTGCATTGGATTGGAATTATTGTAGTTTCATTCGAGTTACGTGAATTTCAATTCAAGTTGAGTTTCTTTCGAGTTGACACATCTCTACTACAATTATTTTTTTAATATTACATTATCAGAACCAATGCGTTGAACACGAATTACAAAACAACTCTTATTTTTCTGATTTCTCGATTCCGTGTAGATTTTCATAAAATCATTAGACTATTTACAAGAATAAATTGGATAATTTTTTTGTGTCATACCCATTGAGGTTCGTTAAAATTTTTAGTGGACCCAAAAACGATTTTCTCAAAAAATGTATAAAAAATATTTTAAAAAAAACTCAAATGTAAAACGACCTTACAGTTGACCTAATGCCTAATGATGTGACTACTGCAGTACATGGAAACCTGTAGCCAATTTCAAATTAAGAAAGCTACAGATGCGTTGTTACCTCTGAGGACTAAGATCTATTACCTCACAGTCTGTATTTATACTTGCCCTTCGAACTAAACCACAGTAGGGTATGTACTGCTATTTAGCGGTGGAAATAGGTAAGAGGGTGGTACCCACCCAGATGCAATCTAGGGTAGAAAAGGAGCCCTACACCCTAGTAAAAAGTATTTGATGCTATTTATCTCATTTACCTATAAAACAAAGAGTATGCCATTGAGAATCTCTTAAAAGATTACAAAAAATATTATTTACGTACTTAAAACACATCTTGTTGACGTAGCTGCTGTCCACATACGTCCCACCGATGTATATGTTCATCTGAGTTTTTAGGACAAGAAAATGGTCGCTTGATCCCAAGCAGATGGCAGCACCCATCCATCTTCTCTATTGAAATTAGGACCCGAAGCTTGTTGTCTGAAAGACAACAAGCTTCGGGTCCGGCGCCTACGTCACAGTGACCGAGTGAAGCCAGCCACAGTCGAGCGTGTGCCTGCTGTACTACCCTATGTCAGAGGAGTCACAGACAAGGTTGGCTACATCTTGAAACGAGCTTCCATTAAAACGTACTTCAAGCCGCTGAAGAAGATTGGTCAATTTTTACCATCCGTCAAGTGTCATATCCCTCTACAAGATGCAGGAGTGTACAAGCTGGATTGTGAATGTGGTCTCTCGTACATAGGACAAACAAAAAGATCTATTAAAACCCGCGTTAAAGAACATATAGCTGACGTGAAGCACCGACGTATCGGGAAGTCTGCAGTTTGTGAACATGTTCAGGATCGTCCCCGTCATTACATTAGATTTGATAGACCACAAATCCTCGCAAAAGAACACCGATTCCTCCCAAAGATGATTCGCGAGGCTATTGAAATTAAAAAACATCCTAATTTCAATAGAGAAGATGGATGGGTGCTGCCATCTGCTTGGGATCCCATAATTAATAAAATCAAATCCAAACCCAAGTATACCACTGCTAGACTTCAAGATACTGTAAGCTCATTCTGCGTAAATCGAACCAAAAATTAATATTAAAAAACTGAAGGTAGCCGGGCTAACTATGACAGCAGGACGTCAAACAACTCAGTCCCCCGTGACCACGGGTACTGGAAAGCACCCGAAACGTCGGGAATATAAAAATAAGTTAATATACGCGATAAAATCCGTAAAATTAGTTTTATTTAAAAATGTGTAGTGTTCGCGTAAATATAAGAAATCCTTAAAATTGCGCTTAAAATTACAATTAATAATTTAATTGGTGCTGGCCATGATCAAACTTTGTTGCTCTAACGAACAAAGTAATTGTGAGGGAATATAGAGTGCACTTGTATTTGCGCATACACTCGAGCAGTATCATCCTGTCCTACGCAGATGGCTAGTCTCCGTTAAGACCGGACGTCGTGACCAAAACTTTTTCTGGAGGACATTATTTTCATTATTTCTCAACCATGGAAAATTCACTTATCTGCAGTATTATCCGTGGAATAAGCACTATTGTCTGTTAAGCTGAAAATGGTTTCTTAAACAAATCTAAATTATTGCCTCAACTTTATCTATACATTCACATTCTTGTAATATTTCTGGACATAACTCCAACTAAATGCACTGTAGTAAAAATTTTTAAACTGTCATAATCTGTCCTCGCTAGTTGTTTTGCTCAACTGTACAAAAAATATTTAATAACAAGGAAAAATGTGAAAGCACCTTTATTGTTCTTGGGAATAAGTAGTGTTCAGGCATACGTTTTATTTTTATTGCCGTTATATATTATTCGTTATGTACTTGAATATTTAATTTAATAGACATTGCTGCGGTTAGGTAATTTATTAAAAAGGGAAACGTTTCTATGTATTATTTTAAAAACAAATCCATTTTATTTTTCACGGAGATATGGGCTAGCTATTTTTTATAACTTTAACACAATGGAAGAGGCTCGTATCCAGGAATGGGCTGCTATGGGATGGTTAATTAAAAAAAAAGTTAATATGTGAATGGAATAATACAAAATTACAAAGGTATTCTTTACGATATTGTTAAATTCTAAATGATATATTACATAAAGCCCGTGAACTCCTCATTTATTCCGTCACATCTGCTAGTACAAGCGAGCATGAAGATAGCATTCTGTTATAGATACTAACATTTAATGGTAGTCATAAACTTTCGACGCTTAGTTATTTAAAAGTATAATTCTGAATCATGCACAAAGTACTCAGGTATGATTCGCGGTAGAAATTTTAAAAGATTTAAATAACTTATTTGAATACTTATTATTCATTAGCCCATTAGTACCTGTGCCCATCGGTGGGATATATGTGGACAGCAGTTACGTCAACAAGATGTGTTTTAAGTACGTAAATAATATTTTTTGTAATCTTTCAAGAGATTCTCAATGGCATACTCTTTGTTTTAAAGGTAAATGAGATAAATAGCATCAAATACTTTTTACTAGGGTGTACGGCTCCTTTTCTACCCCAGATTGCATCTGGGTGGGTATCACCCTCTTACCTATTTCCACCGCTAAAAAGCAGTGCATACCCTGCTGTGGTTTAGTTCGAAGGGCAAGTATAAATACAGACTGTGAGGTAATAGATCTTAGTCCTCAGAGGTAACAACGCATCTGTAGCTTTCTTAATTTGAAATTGGCTACAGGTTTCCATGTACTGCAGTAGCCACAATATTAGGCATTAGGTCAACTGTAAGGTCGTTTTACATTTGAGTTTTTTTTAAATATTTTTATACATTTTTTGAGAAAATCGTTTTTGGGCCCACTAAAAATTTTAAAGAACCTCAATGGGTATGACACAAAAAAAATATCCAATTTATTCTTGTAAATAGTCTAAAGATTTTATGAAAATCTACACGGGATCAAGAAATCTGAGAAATAAGAGTTGTTTTGTAATTCGTGTTCAAATCATTGGTTCTGATAATGTAATATTAAAAAAAATATATTTGTAGTAGAGATGTGCCAACTCGAAAGAAATTCAACTTGAATTGAAATTCACGTAACTCGAATGAAACTCCAATAACGCAATTCGAATTGGTTGAACGAAGCTGTGTCAATTTTTTATAAATTATTTTTATATGTGTTCTTCCATCCAACACTAATATTATTACTAAACTTGATAGGTAAATATATTAATGTTTTTTGTTTTCGTATAGACAATCTTCATAAAATCATTTCTCTCTAAATTTATGAGGTAAGTATTAATGTTATTTAAAATTTAACTATCACAATTATACTTAATCAATTAATTAATGTTACATAATATAATAATAAATTGCTCTTATTAGTAGGTCTAGCTCATCGATAAATTGTAGACATACACTGCATTGATCGTTAGATAAAGATGCGACCCAAGTAGAATTTTGTGACTTGAGTCACTCTGGTTAATTTATCATGTAGGTAACTCCAATTTTACTTGAGTCTTCGATTAATTTGAAAAAACTATTTACAGTTCCCTACATCGGATAGATGTTTATCACTCGAGTTGAGCATAGCGATTTTTTTTTAGTTAAAGCATTTTTATTTATTTTTTAAATAAAATACAAATACCTATTATTAATTTATTTGTTTTCCATGTTTTATTTTCATTTCTGTAGCATTTCAAATCCTATAAACTGCTTTTCACATATCTTAAAAACCGCTTTCTTCACTATATTACTTTTTCACAATAAAGCCACACTGACGATTTTTGTATTGTGGTTTCACTGTTCTCACACATATTTTAAACAAACAAGTATATTTCAATCACCTTTTATGTGAACAACAATGATAGCCCAACCACGATATTATAAATCAAACTAAGTTCATATTTGTTTACAACATGCCAAATGCATGATTGAATTTGAATATAACCTGTGACGTCGCCCGCGGCAACATAAACTACAAGTGAATTAGTGAAGTAACATGTCTCTATTGCTCTCCAAATCCACACGGTGCGCCGAGTTGTCTCGGTAACTCGAGTAAAAGCGGGATCGAGTAAAATTTATTTTGACACGAGTACCGAGTTAAACAAATTCACTCGATTCACTCGAGTGAAAACAGAGTACGAGTCACATCACTAATGTAAAAATAAAGTCTGTCTGTCTGCGGTTAATTGTTTTATATGTTTGGTAGCAAAATTAAAAGGCTTATACTTGTTAGTTTACATAAAAAGACAACGATCGTCTCATCGATGCCCGAGTTTATGGATACATGGATATACATTACACTCGTATCATATTATGGATAATATCATGTAAGTTAGCCAAATATTAATATTCCAAATTATATATTTCTCTTCTATAAGTATGTACCTAACACAAGAGTTTAATTTTCCACCTAGTATTTTGGAAACTTTGGAATTACTTAAAACAAATGACAAACACAGGTCTGAGAACCTTATTAGTATGTTAAAAGTGACAAAGTATTATAGTATTATGTTATTAGTAAAATCTAAATCAAATATTAGATGGAATAAATATACAAAACAAGTTTTTGTGTATGTTATATAAAAATTGGAATCTACGGGTCGAGCGATTTAGGGAAGCTTCTCTGTTTGATAAAGCTTCATGGACTTTAAAGAGCAATTCATTTAACGGCATTTCGGTATCTATAACTAATCAGTTAATATATTTTCAAACAAAGTTTTGACACCGTGCCTGTCTGATTGTCTGTTCTACTGTTAATAGACTACTTTGGACATTATGATTTACTATAATAAATGCAGTTGCATTATAATTTTTGTTTTTATCCTTAGATAACCAGTTCAAAACATCTTTCTTACTATGTAGCATGTGTAGTCTGTTCTACTATTAAAAGACTACGTTCGATATTATGATTTACTATAATAAATGCAGTTGCATTATAATTTTTGTTTTTATCCTTACATAACCAGTTCAAAACATCTTTCTTATTATGTAGCATGTGTAGGTAATATTATAAATGTACATATTATTATACCTGAGTCATATTGGTATTAATCATATTATTTTAAAGGGATGTATACTCACAATCAGTCAACACATGGAAAAATAGTATCGATACCACATTTTGTGCACAGGCAGACACTATATTTTGCCGGAACCACTAAAAGGATTTTCCATAGATATTATAGTCCCAATAAATGCTGAATGTAACTACAACTTTGTTTCGTACTATTAATTATTGATCAGTGCACTATTTTAACTTATAATACCAGTGAAATCTTATAGACAATTGCTTTTACTTTGTTTTATTTTACAGTAAGATTCATACTTTATTTGTTAATTCCTCAGTACTCCGTTTAGATTCGGTAAAACTAATATTACTATTGCTAATAAATAGATTATAAGCAATAAATCGAAATGTATTTCATTGTAGCTAAAATTTATGGTGGGCAAATTCTCGATACAAAAGAAAATTGTCTACTTTGAATAAAACATTTAAATAAATAAAAAGGATTTGTGAGACTCATTTGCAAAGTGAACGAAGAATTATATCAAGTAAACACACATGAGCTCTAGTCCATGCAGCAGCGTTAATATAGCAGAAGGGGAAATTTAAAGGTGCAATGCACCTGCGAATGTGATTGAAGTGCAATTTATACCCCTTCTAGCCACACTTGTCGCAATATATTTCAAGTTCGGATAGCATATTGTATATTTTTATATTAATGCAATATGTAAAAAACCCTGTCCGGTCTGTCAGTGGATAAAAAAAATTAAGATAAAGGAGAAATTTGGCACAAGTAGTTTGTGTAACAAAGCACTATTTTTTTTATTAAAATAACTATAAATATCGTATAGTGCGTTTCACTTAGATTATTTTTAACAAGTGCTTTATACTTCAGTTTGTACAATTGCTTTTCGTACCCACACAAAAAAATGAACGTATGCGCCTCTGACTGAGACAACATACTTGCGTTCGATGTACGACAGCTGGGTAAATAAACTTATCACTACCTCTCCCAGATCATCACACACCTGTATAATCATACAGGTCATCGGAGCTACTTGAAAGCAAGGGCGGTGCTAGATTTATTGCCGACTTTTTCTTGAGTTCTTTTTCGTGTTTGTATTTTTGTTTGTCAATTTGAACCTATTTTCATACTTTTTTTATTAAATAGCTTATACTTCAGTTTTACCAAAAAAATTTAAAAATTCCACCTTTAAGGGTGGGCAAATAGAGGAAGAGGAAACCTCTTAAATGTAACTATTTAGTTCATTAAAAATTAAATTTACACCAGTTAGGCACCGACTTCTGAAGCTGTTACGTGTATGTGGAAATATCTGCTTTAATTTGTAATTTAAAGTGAAATTTCCTTTAAACTTTACCAATCATTTTATTCCGAATTAGAAGATATTAAAGAAACTTCCAATCATTGAGAAAAATACATGAGTAGAAATTATTAACGCCACTACAATATCAAATATATTTATAGACGGGTCTGGGTTTTCGTTTATTGCACGGAAACTCTGTTACCGTAGTTTTCAAATAATATTTTTCCATGAATATATCATTCGTACATCCCTCGAGATGTACTTTTCAAGTGTTCTATCATTTTTCGCATTGTTAGCCTTACATTTATATATAACTCATGTGCTGTTTATAAATTACAGTGATTTAAAAAAAATCTCGGATATTTTTATATATATTTTTTTTTTCATAGGAGAGGGGGCAAACGAGCATGTGGCTCACCTGATGGTAAGTGACTACCGCCGCCCATGAACAACCGCAACACCAGGGGAATTGCAGATGCGTTGCCGGCCTTTTAAAAAGGAGTAGGCTCTTTTCTTGAAGGTCCCTAAGTCGTATCGGTCCGGAAAAATCGCTGGTGGTAAACTATTCCACAAGGAAGTTGTGCGAGGAAGAAAACATCTTCTAAATCGCACAGTGGTGGACCGCCAATCATCCAGATGGTGTGGATGGTATCGGGAGTTCTGCCGCGATGTGCGTTCGTGAAATTTAGCGGCTGGGATTAATCCGAACAATTCCTCAGAGCACTCCCCATGGTAAATGCGAAAGAAAATGCTAAGAGATGCAACATCTCTTCGCAGTGCCTATGAGTCGAGCCGATCGGAAAGGACTCGGTCGTCGACGATTCGAGGCGCTATGCGCTGGATGCGGTCAAGTGGAAGAAGCCGGCACTGGGGAGCCCCAGCCCAGAGATGGGAACAGTATTCCATGTGAGGTCGAACCTGCGCCTTGTAAAGTTGCAGGCGTTGAGCCGGCATGAAATACTGTCCCACTCTGCTGAGCACGCCAAGCTTTTTAGAGGCCAATTTGGCCTTCTCTTCCAAGTGACCACGAAACTGCACGCTACTCGATATGTCGACGCCGAGGATTCCGATACTGGCTGAGGCAACAAGGGGAGTACCTTGAAAATGAGGAGATACGACAAAGGGGTTCTTTTTAGCGGTAAACACGCAAACTTGTGTCTTCTGAGGATTAAACTGGACTAGATTTAGTCGCCCCCAATCCGAGACTTTGTCCAGCAAAGACTCGACTTCGGACACAAGTTTGATTGTTTGATATTGTAAGGTCAGGGGGCAATTTACATACATAAATTTTACAAGGATAAACATCCATACCAAGAAAAATGTATTTATGGGCCATAATATTACTTGCAATGCGAGATTCGCATCCGCGGCCAATTTAATGCATATCATCAGAAAGCAAAAGTAACGAAATAGTTCGTTAGATTCAGAGGTATTGTTTGCATTCAGTCTAAAAATAAAGAAAGTCTTATATCTCTAATTGGCTGCTTTATGACACGATAAAACATACAAATTTTTATTTTCTTGGCGCAGTGTTGTTTTATGTTAGAAAATAAAGGTCAACAACCGATGAAAAGGGCGTACGTATTAAACTAAGCGAAAAACTGAACGGTAAATGTCCTGCTTACTGAGAGTGATTCTAGACAAAGACAATGGGACAAAAGACAAAAATTATTGTTTTGTTTTAGCATATATTAGTAATACGTGACCAGTGAAAATTATTGTACCCGTACGTTTTTATAAAATGTATGGGGAATAAAATTTAGTACTGTGCCTTAGATATCATTGTCATTATCATTACAGCCTATAAAAATCCACTGCTGAACAAAAATCTCCCCAATTGACCACCTCATCGGGGAGATATTTACACAGTTGCCGGGGTTGTTAGGCGAGTTGCCAACCCACAGTCGTTTTATTATTTTAAGTTGGTATATGAATGATGCTGCTGTTCATTACCTTGTATGTAGTGGATTAATTTACTTTGCCACTACACCTCATGCCTCGCCATGCGTTAAGGTTATACGAGCTTTATGAGAGGTCATATAATAATAGTGTAATATTCAGAGATTATGTAAAAACAAAATATTTAAAGTGTGCTCCACAACTAAGGTTTTACATTTAAGTAACAAAATCAAAAATGCATCCAACAGATTTAAAACGATCTCGAGAATAATAAAAAGTGAATTGATATGCCTACTCGGAAGTCAATGATAAAATTTGAAAGAAAAAAAAAAGGACAAAAATGCTTTTCGTACCACGGTTACTTTGAACCATATTATGTGATATTAGCATAGACTTTTAATTATGATAATTGACTAAGATGATGATGCGATTCACCATTTAAATATCAGTTGGTATGGGACTTTTTCCTGTACACAGTGTGACCAATAGTGTTATCAGGATTTCGGATGATTAGGACATCTAGGAAAGCTAAAGAATTTTTCGTCTCTAACTCCATTATGAATTGTATTTTAGAGTTAGCAATTAAGGTGGTCTAAAAATGCAGTTACTTTGTCAGATGGTAAAATTGTGAAAGTATCGTCTGCGTACCGCTTTAGAATTTTGGAATTTTGGATTTACAGGAGCATTACGAAGGACTTTCTCGTCAAAGACCCCCATGAATATGTCGGTGACTACGGGAGATACAGGTGAGCCCATTGGCATGTAGAACTCTTCCTTCCACAATAGATAGCCAGATGTGAGGCAGTGTTTGAGTAATACTGCATATTCTGTAAGCACGTTGTTACCTTCTAGCTTTCTAGTTACAATTGGCATACAGTATTCAATAGGTAAGCATGTGAATAGATAGTGACTGAACATCAAAACTGACCATAGTTTCATTTTCAGCGATATGTAGGCCTTTTATCTCACTAACAAAATGGTATGTATCCTTTGTGTGTGCTCTGGTATGTCCTATCAGTGGTGACAACATTTTTGCCAAGTTTCGAGCCAACTTACTACTACTACTAGTGGTGCGTTTGGTTTTTATATTTTCGGTAATCCAAACAACCTCGGTATTTTGGCACATGATGGTATTGCCTAATTCACGTCGAGATTTAATTTTTCGGAGTGTTACTTTATTAAGTCGGTAGTTGTTTTAAGTAACGTCGGGAATTCAAAAGTTAAATTAAACACGATAAAAGCCGTAAAAAATAATTTCATTTAATGTGTGGTCTTCGGGTAAATATTGGAAATCATTGTAATGATTTACCATTTCTATTAATTTTGTAACGAATTTGTAATTTTTTTTTTTTAGGTAAGATTAGCTAAAATTTGTTTTCTGTACAAACACACAATACACTAACTCAGTAATCGTCGCTGCGACTGCCTTATTCCATATTATTATTATTAATATAATTAAATAATTCGTTCTGTAAGTGTTGATAAAGTTCGTTTTGCGATATTCGTACTAGAAACGATCCTAACATACGAGTATTCCATATGTATTTTGACTGTTCAGAAAAAATTGTATATGCAGAAATTCACATAAAGGATTTTTGTTCACTCTTCACTCGTCCTGCAACGGTGTTAGCTATGTAAGGAATGTTTTTTTTTTTACTTATTATAAACCAGTGCTTGGCCTCAATCCCGTCTGGTGGTAAGTGGTGATGCAGCCATTAATGGTAAAACGCACTTTCTCAAAGTAACAAAAGCCTATTTATTCTTGAGGAAACATTTTGGTACTAATGCATGGAATATCGACAACAAAGACCGCCTGGTTGTCCTATGGTGGAAAGGAGATGGAGGAATTAAAGCGTGTAATTCGTACGCACACTCACCGAAATGCAACCTATAGAATATCGAGAGACTGGCTACTCTGCGCCTGTGTTCGAAACTTACAAGATAGGTTCCAACCAAATTAAGGTCACCAATGAGCCTCTTAGCACGTCTCTCCACTGTGTCCAACGCTGCCAGGTGGCATTTTGCAGCATATGTGACAGCAGTACTCCATGCAAGACTGGACTTGAGCTTTATATAAGCTAAAAAGCTGCCCCGGAGTGAAGTACCGCCGCACCCATGCAAGTATACCAAGTTTCCTTGCGTTTGCTTTGGCTCTGGACTCAATGAAACGCCCATAGTTGAGGTTCAGTTTGAGAAAATTCAACCTATTACAACTGAAGGTGGTCAGTGTAGTCCAAGGTTCATTCCCATTACTGAAGTAATGGATAAACCCCCCCGGACTTTGGTGACGAATAGACGACGTGTTTTTGTAATCCTTTTCTTTATTAAAATTACAAATAAATTAAACAATAATTTAAAGTAAATAATAGGAAAACAGCACTAGCAAGAGATTAATTTGATTCGCTGCTGTTGGTGAAACATAATATACACGAAGGAATACTAGTACTATAAACGGAGTACAGTTGCGAGGGGTCAACATAAAGTGGTGACCATAGTATTTGTACTGAATCGTCGATCGTCGTCAAAAAAGTAAGACCTCTGAACGTGATATTGATCTGTCGTCTTAATTCAAGTAAGTACGCATTTCTGTGGTCCTAGTACTTTGTCAAAGGTAATAAATATGCCGCTTAAACGTACTCCACCGCACTTGCATCTGTCCCGCGAAAAGTCAGAAACTGTGGATAAGCAGACTAATGATGATGCAGAAAGATCTTTATTTCATAGTAGCTCGGAATTAAGAGTATTGGATTCGATGCTACACTATGATTCCGAGCCTGACCTGCGCCTACCACAGAATGCTGCAGAGAGAAAGAAAAAAGCGTGATGAAGATGATAACACAGTTATGTCCACGTTAAAGCAAATGTTTGACTCACTTTTTAAAGAACAAAATAAGCGTTTCCATGATCTTCATATCTCTGTGAATTGCATAAAAGATCAAAATGCCGAGCTTTCAAAATCTGTTGAAGTGATGTCAAGTAAAAATGACGAGTTTTTAACTAGAATTGAAAACCTAGAGGCCGAAAGAAAGAAAGATAAAAAGTACATTAACCTTTTGGAGGAAAAAATTGACATGTTGGAACGCAAAAATCGGGCAGCTGGTATTGAAATACGTAATATTCCAAATAAAAATACAGGGAAGACCGAATCTAAAGATGACCTCGGTAACCTAGTTAAACAAATGAGAAAATCTTTGTGCATTGACATCAAAGACTCAGATATTAAGGACATATATAGAATAACTGCTAAGGATTCATCAAAACCCATTATCACGGAATTCACTTCCGTAATTATGAAAGAAAAGGTTCTCAAGGCAGTGAAATTATTTAATAAGAATAAAGAGAAAGGCGAAAAATTAAACACTGGACATTTTAACATAGATACCCCTATTAAGCCTGTATTCGTTGCTGAAACGTTGACACCAAAGGCACAGAGAATGTTCTTCTTGGCTCGAGCGTTTCAAAAGGAACACATGTTTGCTTTTTGTTGGACATCGCGTGGTGTGGTTTATCTTCGTAAAAACGTAAACTCTCCTTTGGTGAAAGTAGAAAGTGAATCAGATCTTGAAAAATTTAAAATAACTCAATGACTAGTAGCTGTAAGTTTAACTTTCATTGTATTTTCTCCTTATAATTTTATTTTTTTACTTTTTAATCTCAATTTTTTGTACACACGAGTGAGCACACTTTCACACGATTACCCTTTAATACTTTTAGTTATGAATACCTTGTATATTTTTATTTCTTAAAAAAATGTGTTACTTATTTTACTGTCACAAAATTTCTATTCTTACACGGAGTAATTCTGTTGACGTATACAGATAATTTTGCCTCGTTTTCAATAATTTAAAAGATATATCTGATGATCTGGACAAATTATTTGTCACAAATGCTTTTGAGTGTGATTTGGAGGACTGCAGTAGATGTTTACCAGCTGCACAAACTTCCCTCTCAATCCTTACACAAAACATCCGCAGCATTAACTTAAACATTACTGGTTTTGAAGTTCTACTTGCAAGATTAAAAGTTAATATGGATATTCTTATCTTGACAGAGTGTTGGCTATCGTGTACGGTTGTTATACCATCTTTGGCAGGTTATCGTGTATTTTCAACTAAACATAATCCCATTCAAAATGATGGAGTGGTAGTTTATATTAAAAATGATCTAATGTCTACTGTTGAAGAGCCTCCATTTGTTGATGCAAACTCGCTTCTTATAAAAATTGGCATTGACACCGCCATCCTAGCGGTTTACCGTTCTCCCTCATACTCTTGCTTAGATCACATTTTGAGTTCCTTGAATGACAATTTGCAAACAGTAAAGGGCTTCAGCAATATTATTCTAATGGGAGACATGAATATATCTATTAATGATGATAAACCTCATAAATTTTCTGATCAATACCTAAATCTTGCTGCTTATCATTCATTGTTACCTGCGCATACTTTCATTACTCGCGAATCTAGTGGTACTTGTATTGATCATGCTCTTATAAAAACAAAATATCCAATAACCGCGTTAGTAATGCAGTCGAATCTTACTGATCATAAACCGGTTATGTTATGTTTACATAAGAAACAAGTTCGTAGTTACTCAAATCACACAATAACAAAGATAAATTATAATCAACTTGAAATAGATATCTCGAATATGGATTTTTCTCCCGTTTATGAATCACTTGATCCTGATTTTGCTCTAACCTATTTCCTGGAAACAATGATATTCACTCTAAATAAAAATTCTCAAACTGTTTCTTTAGCAAGACGTAAGAAAATTATAAAGCCTTGGATCACACCAGGTCTTTTACGCTGCATGAAAAATAGAGACAAACTGCATTATAAAGTAAGAAAATATCCGAATAATAAAATAATTAAAATTACATATACTCGCTATAGAAATTTTTGTAACACATTGCTAAAAAAGGTAAAAGGAGCTTATGAAAAGGATCAAATAAAAGAAGCTGGAAATAACAATAAAAAAATATGGCATATAATTAAAAATATAACACATACAGCTAAAACAAAAAAATCTTTATTGAATTTATTGAAGAATGAGTCTTGTCCGTATAAGTCCGTCAATAAAATAAATGAGTATTTTATTAGTGTTGGTGTAACTTTAGCAGATACAATAGCGAAAAATCCAAACCATAATTTTTCTGGCGCTTCTAAGGGTCCTGCTTCCGGCTCCATTAATTCTTTTGTTTTATTAGAGACTGACATTGCTGAAGTTAGTAGTTTAATTCTGAATCTTAAAGATAACTGTGCAGCAGGTTGGGATAATATTTCAAACATATTCCTAAAAAAATTCAGAAATTACTTAGTCTCGTCTCTTACATTTATTTTTAATCTTTGTTTACAAGTTGGGGTCTTTCCTAATTTTTTAAAAAAGTCCATAGTTATTCCGATACATAAAGGTGGTGATGAAGATCTTATCACAAATTATAGGCCTATATCATTACTTCCTGCTATATCTAAGATCTTGGAAAAACTCATTAATATCAGACTGGTGAGTTATTTGGAAAATCGTAAGTTACTTTCTGATAACCAATTTGGTTTTCGTCAGGCAAAGTCTACTTCAGATGCAGTTCATGTGGTGACTAATTTTATTGCTACGAATTTAGATAAACATAAAAAATGCTTAGCCATATTTCTAGACATTGCAAAGGCGTTTGATATAGTATCGATCCCCATTCTACTAAATAAGCTTGAGTCTATAGGCATAAGAGATAATCAGTTGAATCTTTTTAAAAGTTACCTTACAAATCGTGTTCAAGCTACAGCAGTTGGTGAATATATTAGCACATATGCACCTATATCTTATGGAGTTCCACAGGGCAGCGTTCTTGGACCAACTCTATTCCTGATTTACATTAATGAACTAACTTCATTTACACCTTTAAATGGTAATCTGATCTCCTATGCTGATGATACAGTTCTATTAATTTCAGCCATTTCCTGGCAGAAAGTTTTTGATGCTGCGCAGGATGCTTTTGACAGTGGCTCTAGATGGCTGGGTGAAAATCTTTTGACACTAAATCCTAATAAAACAAAATACATTCCTTTTTCTATTCGGAAATTGAAAGGACTTGGAGATAAATTACATCTTGTGGCTCACAGTTGCAATCTTGTAGATAAACATAAATGTTCCTGTCCTAAATTAGAGCGTACTAATGAAATAAAATACTTAGGGGTAATGTTAGATTGTCACTTAAATTTTAAAACGCATATTGAATTATTAAGCAAAAGAGTGCGGAAATTAATAATAATATTTAAAACACTTAGACATACTGCAGATTATAAACTCATAAAGCAAATTTACTTTGCACTTTGCCAATCACTGATATCGTACTGCATTACTTCTTGGGGAGGAGCGCCAGCTTCTACTATTAAGTGCTTAGAAATTGCCCAGCGTGCAGTACTCAAAGTAAGCACTTTTCGACCTTTCTTATTCCCAACCAAACTTCTCTTTGAAAGTTGTGAAGTCCTTACCGTCAGACAACTGTTTATCTTAGGTATAATCTTGAAACAACACAGTGAAGTGATTTTTGATCCTCAAAAATGTATAAACTCCAGAATAGTCAGACCTTGTGAACTAAAACAGTTTCATACTTCATTTGTTCGGAGATTTTACTGTGCTTTAGGTCCTTTTGTGTATAACAAAGTTAATAAAATTATTCCAGTTTACTCCCTCCATATAAAGCAATGCAAAAAGAAAATAACATCTTGGTTACTGACTCTAGGATATGATGAAACGGAAGATCTCTTGACAGTGCAGAACTAAGTTATTATGGACAGTGCTCGAATTTCTATTGTTAGGTAACTTAAGGTATTCATTAAACTGTATTCTTCACCTTGTACACACCCTCTTACACGCGCTCACACACACACACACACCCACACACACACACACCCACACACACACACACACACACACACACACACACACCATACTCACACTCACACACATCCACACACACACGTACACTAGCACCATATACAAAAGAGGTACATTTTTACATATATAAATATATATATATATATATATATATATATATATATATAAATATAAATATATATATATATTTTTAATTTCAATTTTACTATTTGTTTTATACCACATCTGTAATATAAAGAACAAAGTTTTGTAAATTTTCTATAATTTAAATAATTAATTTATGTTTATTATGTCTGGGGAGTGGCGCCATATGCTGAAATACAGGTTTTGGCCTAGTTCGGCAATGGATGCTATTTTTCATGTTATAAGATGAAATATTCCTATGTAGTTTATAAATAAACATATTGTTAACTGATATATATATGGAAAATATGGAAATAAAGATTATTATTATTCTTATTATTAAACACTATTCCGGTTAAGACGTCGTGAACGACGTCTTTTAATATAACAACTTTTACACATTATCGTTTAAATGCCACCCATTTTGTAATGAGTATAGTTGATATAGTGCTAAATATAGTAAGCCGGCATTTAATCTACTGCTAAATGGAGCTAATTGTAGCTTCGTAATAAGCCACTCAATGTCTCGCGCTCTTGCATGTATCATAACTGTTTCATATAAATCCGCCATTGTTTTAAAACTTTTCTATGTATATAATTTTTTACGGGATGTATATTAGGGAATATTTTAAATAGTCTCATTATGTGATCAGATAAATATTGATACACTGCTTTTTTCCCTTTTCTTGGTGTATTATCGATTTGGCTAAATTTTTTTTATATATTTAAGTGATAAATAAATTAGACAATATAGCAAATGTGTTGCACTCCTATTCGGTTTCCGAATCTGCTTTCATTTGAATCCAAACCCTAGAACTTCCCTTAAAAGTACAAGTGAAAATATTAGCAGTATCTCACGTAATTTCTCTGAGTTTCTTTCATAAATTGTGACAACAAATGTGCACTGAGATGTTATTATACCGAGTGTTAGCAGCAAAGTGTTCGCAAATTTACTGTTATTAACGGATATAAGACATTTAGTACAGAAAACAAGTACACACAAAATGATGGCGTTGTTGCATATATAAACAGTGATCTTAATGTATCATTTCAAAAATTTGCTTCCATAACGCAAATTGTCTTCTTTTAGAGATACGTAATTTTAGCTTTGTATCGTTCTCCTGCTGTAAGAAATAGTACTGAATTTATAGATTAGTAGATGCTTTGCTTATAAAAACGGCTAATGTTAATAAATTTGTTCTTATAGGTGATATTTACATCAATATAAGTGACTCTACAAGACCAACATAAGCTTAAGTACCTTAATGTGACCGCTTTACATGGCTTGTTACCAGTTTATACTTTACCTACCCGTAAATATAGCTTACTAGATCATGTCATATTAAGAACTAAAGTCACAGCTAAAACTCTTATTGTAAATTCTGCGTTAACTGATCATGAGACTGTAGCATTTTTTCTCGTTAAAAAGGTTCCAAAATAAAACACAACGACGACAATTTTTCGCACAGATCATAATAAAATTACAACTGATCTTGCTAAAATGAATTTCGTTTCAGTTTACTTCACACAAAATCCAAACATTGCCGCTAATTGTCTTGTCCAGTCTTTACAAAAAATTTTAGACGTAAATACAAAGAAGGTTGTTTTATCTGGTCGTAAAAAGATTATAAAGTCGTGTATTACTCCAAGACCCTTACGTTGTATGAAGCATATGGATAATTTATACAATAAAATTTAAAAAATAGCCGAAAAATTAAGTACTTAAATTATCGTTTACGAGATACAGAAATTATGGCAACAAACTTCTAAAAAAGGTCAAGAATCAAATTATTTTGTTTAAGAATTAATTATTAAATAAGAAATGCAAGTACAAATAATAGAAAGCTTTAGGAGGTATTAAATAGACTAACAGAAATAACGCAAAAGCATATTCCATTCAGCTATTATCAGCATGTACCACACCAAAAGAATCAGTTAATAATTTCAACACGTATTTCGCTAATATTGGTAGACAACTGGCGGAAAAAATTCCTGAGAACTCTGAATTGAACCTTTCTTCTACTAACAATAGCTTAGTCTATTAGATATATATATATATATATATATATATATATATATATATATATATATATATATAGCGTTATAAAATAAAATGATTTGTCTTACCTAGTATGAAGAACACCTCCCGCCCTCCCTCAATTGCGTGCACTATACCCGTCACCACTAATCCCAGCACCACTACTCCCAACACCACTACACTAGGCAAGACACACCTGTAGTGGTGATATCCTTTTAGAAACTCTCATACACGGGGTGACGATAACAGTCGAGATTGTATCCTACAATCTTCAGCCGCAATTTACATTATGTCTAGCCAAGTTGACACACCGAATGTTCCGCTCCGAGTCCGATGCTAGTCTTTCAAATTCACCCCCACCAACGACCTATAACAGCACCAATCACATTAGTTAGATAAATCATTTAAATTTAAATTAAGTACCACATAAAATAAAATACAATATTTGTGCATATAATCTAACGTGTTAATGCCATGAGGTATTCTCTTCCAACATAAGTCTCTATCAACATCCGTCAACCCATAGAGTGGTGAGGGTTTTCGTGATTAGTTTTTTCTACCACAAGCGTTTCTTCCAGAACGATACGACTAGAGACCTCCAAGAAAAAGAGCCTATTCTGTTACAAATGGCCGGCAACGCATTTGCAATTGCCCTGGTGTTTCTATTGTTCCTAGGTGGCGGTCGGCACCTACCATCAGGTAAACCGCTTGCTCGTTTGCCACCTCTATAAAAAAATTGTTTATTGGCAGCGGTAGTCATCTACCATCTGTGTTCCGGTCTGAACGGTACAGACGGCCATTATTTTGGAGCTTTTAAGAGCCATTGCTTTAGAGATGACAGTGCATCTAAAACATTTTTTGTTTGAATTAGGTTGCAGGCATCCATGGTCTGCAGTAGCCGCGTACCATCAGAGGAGCTGTAATTTTTTTTTTCATTTTTTTTTCTTCTTGGACTACAGTATCAAGAATTGTGGCTATGTTTCATCGATACGTATACTTAGCTTTTGGTGGCTAAAATAATCTGTAACCAGTTTTTTTTTTTATAGGATAAGGGTGACAAACGAGCACACAGTCCACCTGATGGTAAGTGGTTGCTGCGGCCCATAGACATCTACATCTATCCTCTGTTACAAATCAAAATGTAGATGCGTTGTCACCCATGAGGACTAAGATGGAATGCCTCATTTCCAGTAAAAAGGGCCTCCGGCCACCTGCACTCACCAAGCGAAACGCAGAGGTAAACTTCTACTTCACGCTGGTTTTCTGTGAGGTCGTGGTACTACCCCGGTTCGAGCCGGCCCATCCGTGCGACAGCAAAAGCTGCCGCGTGGCTCTACCACTGTAAAAAACATTCAAAACCAGTGTCGATATTAAAGTAATTTTCCGTGTAGTGGTAGTTACATAATCCGCCAATGCATATCATCTAATGGATGATGTAAGAGGCGACAGAGGGACAGTTAACCAAGAGATGGGCACCAGCATGTTCCTGATAACAACCCATGATACTAAAGAAACTGCGATTTTAACTAAGGCAAATATGAGGCCTATGTGCATCAAAGATACTTTTGATAGTCTCTATTGAATTAATTAATGAATTTACACAGATAATAATAATCGTTAAAAGTAAACTTAATCTAGTTCTACTTTATCATCATCACATAAATTTAGCTTTATTTTTTGAATCGTTAGATAATAAAATGGGAAGAGTGGCAGTAAGAGACAATAAGGTGCTGCTCCTGGTAAGAAAATTAAGGAATAGATAATAGTTAGGTGTTGATTAAGGTCTAAATTATAATTAGCACCAGAAATATCCAAGACTAAATCTGATCCGATGAATAATACCGGCCACGGCCAAATACTGACCACGTTATTAAGATATATTTTTTAGAGGAGAGTGGGTAAACGAGCATGCGGCTCACCTGATTGCGGCCTTTTAAATAGGAGTAGGCTCTTTTCTTGAAAGTCCCTAAGTCCTTTAAGATATCCAATGACATGAATAACGTATATATAAACTAAATGTATATCAAATTGTTAGAAAAGGACCCTTTGCATCAAAACATATTTCGACATTTGACAAATATTTGTTTCAAAAACAAGGGGGAAGTTTAATAGCTTATACTTATAGTAATAATCGTTAAAAATTTCGAAAATTCAGGTTTCCTGTTTTCATAACAAACGTTTATTTTCAAGCTGTATAACATCATACGAGTATAATTATTTTTAATAAAAAATTGACACTATTACATTTAAATTCTGAAAATATTCCTGCTTAATTGCTTTTTGTCTAACTTATGACGTTAATAAAAACAAGAACTAAAATTACACGAGAGTGCAGGTTTTGCATTCGGTGAGTGTGGTTGACCTAAAACTGACAAGGTTATAAACCTTAACACACAAGTATGAATAGAGAAATTTAAGAATTGTGTTGGCATCATAACAATGTTTTTTGTTTCGAAAAAGAAAATAGATACATAATATTATTATTGTTCTGAAATATATTACACAGTTTGCATTATTAACCGGCTTAATATAAATATTTCTTTATTATGTTACTATTACAAGAATAATACTATAAATTAGGTTACATAATGATTTTTATGCTTACGGGAACACTACACGTTTAAATAAAACTAGTTTTTAGATCGAACCAAAAATTAATATTCAAAAACTGAAGGTAGCCGTAGCAATAGTTTTTACGGATTTTATCGAGTGTATCAACTTATTTTATATCCCCGACAATTCGAGTACTTTTCAGCAACCACGGTCGTGGAGGGGGGGTGGTACTGAGATGTTCGAAATATAACATTATTATAATTAACCACGGCTGCCTCCACATTAAAATTATTATATTATATAATGATTTCTAATATTAACGCGAAGACTACACATTAATTGAAACTAATTTTTAAGGATTTTATCGCGTTTAATTGACCAAAAATTAATGTTTAAAAACTAAAGGCAGCCGAGCCGGGCTAACTATGACTTCGGGACGTCAAACACCTCAATGCTCCCCGTGACAATGGGTAAAGGACCCGAAACGTCGGAAATTAAAAAGTTAAATTAAACTCGATAAAATCCGTAAAAATAAGTTTCATTCTTTCAGGCCTTTCTTTCAAAAAGTGACCGGTGGCTACAAACTGGAAATTATTAGGTAAGGAACTCATAGGACATAGGCGATGGCTGTTGAAAATGGCTTCTATTTGTTAAAAGAATGAAGTCAGCCTTGAATGTAAAATGTGCGTCTACTAATATTCTTCATATATGGTGTTTGGCTGATTTAACACCAGCCTCACAGTGACCGCCAGAGTGAGAGCATAATTTACCGGACTAAATCTGAATTTTATTCTTTGGGGAGCTCCAAATTCAATTAGGGATTCGGTGTGTAATTTAATAAAATATTGAATTATTATTTAACTTTTTCGAGGCTTTTTTTATAGGATAGGGTGACAAACGAGCTCACATTCCACCTGATGCTAAGTGGTTGCAGTGACCCATATACATCTACATCCATCCTCGTTTGCATATCAAAATGCAGATGCGTTATCACCCGTGAGGACTAAGATGAAATGCCTCTTCTCCAGTAAAAAGGGTCTCCGGTTCTCTACACTCATCATACGAAACAGCAGTTTAATCTGCTATTTTACGTTAGTATTCCGTGAGAGCGTGGTTCTTCCTCGGTCGAGCCGACCCATTCGTGCTAAAGCTATACTACTAATATAGCTGCAGCATGGCTCTACCACGTATAAAAAGAGGCTTCTACAAAATTGCGATCGTTGTCGCAATAAATGATTTTAGACAAACATCTCGCTATGGACCTGAGTAGTCTAACGTGTTTTGTAAGAGATGAAATTTAGATTTTTTTATGTAGCAGCTAAGCTCGTTACCTTGCGTCCGAGCTGCAGGGTCTGCCACCTAGGCTGAAAGGGTTTCGGTAAAAGGAAGGTCAGTATCCTAAATGAAGCTAAAAGAAGCAAGAATTGTTTGTGTGTAATTGAATTGCAACTGTCAAAATTAAGATGCGTGGAAACATTACCGGTACCCATGATCCGAGTGCTGGATGGCGGGGAAGGCAGATTTAACCTCTACTTTACAGCAGACGTTATGAGAAAAACTGGATCCCGCTGTCTATCAGCGCTCGTACTGTAGTTACCTCATTAATAATAGGATTAGCAAGTTGTAATAATGCCATGCAAAGTAAAAAAGCATGTAACAAGGAATTATGTTTCTGGTTACAATAACGACACGTACAAAAAAGCCTACAGCGATAGACGTTATGACCCAGTTTTAACCAGTTAGCGCACAGTTTTAAAGAGGCTACTATTGCCTTCCTTTGGATTTTTTTTTGGATGAGGGACAGTCGTAAATGCGATGAAAACTGTAATGGGTAGAAAATAAAGTGAGTCTCAGTTCAACCACGATCTTTTATTAACATCCCCCAAATCATAAACATTACACGGCGCAATCGGTAGACATTTAGCAAAGAAATAATAGTGTTATTCGTAAAAGTAATTAGATGAACAGTCAAAGTTTAAATTGAATGAAACTGAAGAATAGAATAGAATAGAATAATTTTTATTCAATATAGATCACATTTGTAATTCGTATTGAAAGTCATTTTTTAATTTACCACTGGTTCGAAAAAAATCCTCTGCCCTGGGAAAAACCAGCAAGAAACCCAGCGGGACTTTTTTTAAAAGCAAATTTTACATTAATAGTAGTACAAACTATATAAGTACAAAATTTATTTTAGAAGCAACTTGGAAGCGACCACCACATTCCCAGGGGTTATTACCAACCATGTATTCATTTCTACTATAATAAACCTTTTTTATACAGTTTCAACTTAACAAAACATTTAAACTTGGTAATAGAGAGAGCCTGTACACTTTTCGGGACTTTGTTGTAATAGCGTCTACATTGTCCCAAGAATGAATTACTGACTCTATGGAGTCGAGAAACTGGTATCACTAGCTTGTGTTTGTTCCTAGTATTTACAGAATGTATATCACTTTTTTTACTAAAACTACTTTTGTTTTTATGAACATACATTAAATTTTCGTAAATATACTGAGAGGCCAAAGTGCATATATTTATTTCTTTAAATTTATCTCTAAGAGACTCTCGGTTTTAGGTTGTAAATAGCTCTAATGGCCCTCTTCTGTAAAATAAAAATAGTTTCTGAATAAGCGCATTTCCCCATAAGACATTATAATATGGAAATAACTGAAATAAACTAATCTAGCTGTCTCGATACTAGTGAGACCTTCATTCTTTTTTACAGCATAGGCTGCAGAACTTAGTCTGCTTGCTAGTTTGGATATATGGGGGCCCCATTGAAGCTTTGCGTCGAGAGTGATGCCAAGAAAAACAGTGGATTCAACAGGGCTCAGTTCTTCCCCATTTAAAAAACTCAGATTTTTAACATTCGTTGTTGTAAATTTAATACATTTAGTTTTATTTCCGTTTAAATGTAGATTATTACCGTTATACCAATGCACTTATTAAATAATAAATATCTTAAATAAGAAGAGAGTGTGGCGGGTGGAAGGAAAAGGGGAGATCTCTCGCCAGGCAAGGTGTTCTGCCCGGGGAGCGGCCAGCGCTCCGAGTGGTAGCTCGGAGCTATATACACTGCTTTTACTTCGGAATTTTGTTAGCGCGATTTCAGTTTCGATGTGTTTCGCTTGTGGCGCGACAACAGCGCCGCCACATCACTCCCCTGCTCAAACCGGAGGTCGATAGTGCAGTCCGATTGCCAGTGCGTCATTTTTTACTGGAAAATGGAAAAAGGGAATTTAAATCAATCGATAAAGTTATTCAAAAATTTGATTTATTTTTTTCCACAAAAAAGTCTTACAATGACACGTCATTTATTTTTTACGCGAGATCAACTGGAAATGCAGTCAACTGAACAATATGTTTTAGAGTTAAACATGATGACGGCAAAATGCGAATTTAAAGATTTATGTCAAGATTTGGTACGAGATGGAATCATCTGTGGTATAAGAGACAATAGTATGAGGGAAAGGTTGTTAAAAGAGACCGATTTAACATTAAAGAAAGCAGTAATTTAGCTAAGATGTCACGAGCACAAGCTTCTAATAAGCTTTCAGAATTCTGATCATCACGTTCACGAAATAAAACTTGATTCTGAACAAGATGAAGGTGATGCGGATATTTATTGAGTGAACCGCTAGTGCAATGTTAGTGACAATTCGGGTGTGCCGGTCATCGTCAGCGCCAGCATCGCTGGCAGTGAGTACACTGTGGCAGCGGAAGCTTACGGGGACACCGGTCCTTGACTTCCTCGGTTCGGCGCTATCATACGCACAGATTGAAAAGGAGTTGACCAAATGTGTTTTTGCATACGTAAAGTTTTATATGTAAATTTATAGTCGCACTGATGTTACAATAGAACGGACCATTCACCGCTTGTCAGTGTTATTATAGCGAGCGCGCCTGCAAGGTTGCAACGAATGCCTGTCCTGTTTGAATCCCAGCCGCGGCGCGACCATTTAGACATGCAGCGCAAGTATGCGCACTTACCGTAAGCAATCAGTTGACTGACTCACACTTCTTATCAAAACAGAAATATACGGCAGAGGATTTAGAAGTGCAAGAATTAATATAGCTTTTTTAGCCCTGTCACAAAAGCTAAGAAGTGGATATAATTAGGCCTTTCTGGGATTGTAGGGATAAGTTATCAATCAATTTTGGCATAGTATGGAGAGGTAATGGGGTTGTGATACCAAAACACATGAGATATGACATGAATAAAAATTCCATATAGTTAATTAAGAGATTGAGAAATGAAAATTTCGATCTTGAGGTATGTACTGGCCTAACATGAATTTCCAGCTAGAAGATTATCTGTTGCATTTCCAAGCTTGTTTAACTTGTAAAAAACAAAATTCTAAAGAGATATTATTGCCGAATAAAGTACCAAATAGAGGATGGTTTAAAGAAGGCATTCATGTATTCACTTTGGAACAATAATTTGCTTTAATTGTAGATTACTATAGCAAATTTATCGAGGTAATAAGGATTAATTTGAAAAAGCAAACAAGTATTTAGCAGACGCAGTAAAACATCCACTGGCCACATCGAGCGTACGATACCGATAGTAAAAATATAATGAGAAAAACGGCTTCCGGTTAAGCTAAATTTTCATTAGCGTTACGGGAATATCGGATTTTATCGCGTTTAATTTTAATTTTCAATTCCTGACATTTCGGGTGCTTTACAGCACCCGTGGTCACGGAGGGGGACTGAGGTGTTTGACGTCCCGATGTCATAGTTAGCCCGGCTACCACCGGCTACCATCAATTTTTGAATATTTAGCTTTGGTCCGATCTACGCAGAATAATCTTACAGTATCTCGAAGTCTTGCAGTGGTATGCTTAGGTTTGTATTTAATTTTATTAATTATAAGATCCCAAGCAGATGACAGCACCCATTTATCTTTTCTATTAAAATAAGGATGTTTTTTAATTTTAATAGCCTCACGAAACATCCTTGGTAGAAATCGGTGCTCTTTTGCGAGGATATATGTTTTATCAAACCTAATGTAATGGCGGGGACCATCTAGAATATGTTCACACAATGCAGCCTTCCTGGAACGTAGGTGCTTCAAGTCAGCTATATGTTCTTTATATTGCTATACATATAGAAAAAAGACCCATACCAACCGATATTTAAATGGTGAATCGCACCATCATCCATCACAGTTAGCTACCATGGGAAAATCTTTGTTTCAAAGAGCAGAGGAATCTGTGACAGAAAACATCTGTCCGCCGAGCTTCAACACGTCAAGCAAGTATTGGAAAACGTAACAATTAGAATAATATCATTAAGTAATAAATAAAAAGTAATAACGACAATAATTTAATAAACAAAACAATTGAACTTTCTCTTGTGATAGTTAACACGAAACTGTCTGAAAAACTAAAATTATTAATCAATTCCGCTAAAACAAATGCGCACAAGGTAAAGTCCTTGAAGCACTGGAACCTTCCACACACCGTTAAATCGTTGTGTATGTTAAGACATCGCCAACGTTTATTTATCATTCATATATCTGCTGGTTTTTGTTTAAGTATTTTAATGGTTTTTTTAATTATCGTTTCATTTAGCTGTACTAACATGATGGAGCGTGAATAAAGTTAATAAAACGTTGTGAAATGGAAAAGAGAAAAAAAATCAAGAAGATCATTTTTTTCCTCGGAATCAAATTTGTTTGTGACGCATGTTCTAAGGTGTTGTACCTACTATCATCTGTCTTCGTTTTCGGGAGCGTTTCACAAACACGCGGTATTTCACAAGTACAAATTAGTCAATGTTTGAAAATATTCGACATTAATTTGACATACGTACTTACGATATTGACACAATGATGTGTGCGTATCGTTTCACAAAATGCACAAAAATCAATGATTGTTATTCAGTAATTATCTAATGCAATTAATGATAATTATCGACTTATACTCGTAATAATAATTGAAAATTAAATGATGAGTTACATTTTTATATGACAAACACTTATAATATATATTTAATAGTAATAATATCTATTGTTCAATACTTTATGCGTACTATTATACGGGACCGAGGATAGAGCTTTTTAAAAAACGATTTTATTTACACAACACTATATAATTGATGAGAATTAACAATAAGATTTATTTAAACTTAGGATATAGAATAGATTTAGTATAGGATATAGTAACGACTTAGTAACGATGTATGAACGAGACTGAGATTGGAACGAGACTGACTGTAGAATGATTCTTGGTTCCCGACCGACTTGACTTGACTGACTTCTGGGCGTTTGTCGGGAGATCGGTTATATAGGCTTTATTGTGCTGACGCAGCAGCGTGAAAGAGATGCGTTAGCCGATATCCTAACATTGATGGGGTATAACAGTACGTATGTACTTATAAGCCAGGCAAGGCCAGGTCAAGAGTACCCTAAACCGAAGAGCATGTTGAAGGGAATAATGAATGTGGACGAAGCGAATCAAGTATGTAAGGATTGTAGCAAGTGGAAAGAATTGGTCTCTGCCTAGACCTGCGGGAAAGAGGCGTTATCAGAGAGAAACGCAGATGTTATTAAAAAAGACTTAAAATGAAAATTTTAATCGTTGACTTCCTCTTTTTTTTAATAATATTTTACCGCATGTTATACAAAATAACTATTTATCACAAAAAACATCAAAATTCATTAGATTACTTTTTATGTTTTTTAGTTTTTTGTACAAGGTGGGCCACGATCTGGCATTCTCCTTTACTCAATTATCCAACATGTCTGCTATAAATAATTAATTTGTGAATTTCAATTTAATTTTAATTTGCATAATTTATAAATCTCTTAAAACTTTGTTTTGTATGAGTGAATTATTTGTAATAACAGAATAATCGAATTCTCTAATCTAAGATTGATTACTTGAATTTTACCATTACAGGAAAAAAAATTGTAACTTCACGATGGTAATATGAATTCATTTTCATCATCATCATCATTACAGCCCTTCACAAGTCCACTGCTGAACATAGGCCTCCACCAAAGAATGCCACAAAGCACGGTCCTGAGCCACTTGCATCCATCGACTTCCTGCATGTCTTACCAGGTCGTCACTCCATCTCGTGGGGGGACGCCCTACACTTCGCCTACCGGTACGAGGCCGCCACTCGAGAACCTTTCTTCCCCATCGGTTGTCGGTTCTTCGAGCTATATGGCCGGCCCACTGCCACTTCAGCTTACTAATCCGTTATATATAAATCCAGCTTACGAATTCATTTTATCAATGCTAAATATGTGATACGCCCCCGTGTAGTGGCGGGTAAGAATACCCACTACCCAATATCTTCCCGTGGGTGTTGTAAGAGGCGACAGAGCGAAACTGAGACAGAATATGGGCAGCAGCATTTTTCTGAATACAGCAAATTACAATTAAAAAAATGCAGTTGCCAAACAGCTCTCCAAGCTTGCTACGCTTGGCGTGCGGGTTGGCAACTGCATTTTTATGGCATTTTGTATGGCAATCTACACCCATGACGGAAGTTACGAAAAGAGGCCCCCAGTCCCCAGCGGCCCCGCTATTCCTGGCTGCGATGGAAACCATGGTAAAGGCGGGGTAGAGGGTGCTAAGAATCTCCGGTGGAGTTTCAGTTACCACCTAAGACGACTCGAGCTGGCAAAATAAAACGCACACACCCAGAGGACTGACGAAAGGACCCTGGAGCTGGAAGAAGAGATAGACAAGTTGCGCTGGGATATTATAGGATAATCTGAGGTCCGAAATGAAGGGGTGGACACGATAATCCTCGAATTTGACAACTTGTTCTATCACCGGGAGGGCGACCCATTAAGGTGTCGGATTTATCATCCACAAGTCTCTCTTATTAACAACGTAGTACAGATTGTTAGTGTGTCGACCAGGGTTGCGTACCTTATACTTAGAATCAACAAACGGTATTCGTCGAAGGTCATACAGGTTTACGCACCAACCTCGGCAAATCTCGATGGGGAGGTGGAGGAAATGTATGAGGATATCCCTAAAGCCATGCATTCCTACAAAATCCATTAATCGATATTAATGGGAGACTTCAACGCAAAACTAGGCACAAGAGAGAATGGCGAGCTGAGGGTAAAAAATTTGAAATAGCAACAGCTGGCCGATTTAATGAAGAAAGAGAGACTCTTTATGATGAACTCTCAGAAGGTTTAACAAAATATGATGTTGACTTCATTATGAAAAGTAGATGGCAACTGTTTTCTGATATCTCAGTGATTACGAGAGTCATAACTGGCAGCGATCACCGAATGGTTAGAGGCACACTGAATCTAAACGTTAAGTTGAAAAGGTCTCGTCTAATGACGTCAACGCTCCGTCTCTTTACAAAAACGTTTTCAGTGCCTATAAGATTGCAATGTAGTGGACGATATGAATGACAAGCTCGTGGAAACTGTCCATGCGATCGGAGCTAAGTTTTGCAAGACCCGCCACAGAAGAACACATAAACTCTCAGATCACACTCTTAATCTCATGGCTGTTAAATGGGAAATGAAACTGCAGTCTTCAGTAGATTTGAGAACATACAGACAACTGAACAGACAGATCTCCAAATGCAAGCGGCTGTTTAATACTGCTCAAAATAAAAAAGCGATCATGCGGAACCAGGACTCCAAAATCTTTGTCAGAGATCTGTCTGCCAGAAGGAGCCAATTATCGAAGCTGAAAACCTAATGTGGCAGCATCGTTTCCGGGATACCTTAGATTTTGATTGAAATTGAGGGGTTTTCTGGGTAGGTGTGCACGTCATCATTTAAACCTAACGTAAATGTGAGTAACGATGCAAGAGTAAATCTTATGCAATACTATTCCGATAATATCCCGGACGTCAGTCTAAACAAGATTAGAATGGCTCTCGAACACCTTAAAAACGACAAGTCCCCAAGCGAGAATGGAATTATAGCTGAGATTCTGAAAGCAAGTGGAATACCGGTGCTTGAAGTCATTTAGAAGCCCTTTAATTCCGCCCTCATAATGGCACTATTCCGGATGCGTAGAGAAGAGTAGCGGTGGTCATGTTCTTCAAAAAAGGTGACAAAGCTCTCTTGAAGAACTACATACCGATTCCCTTCTGAGCCGCGTCTACGTGCTGTTTTCGAGAGTTATTACGAATTGTCGCGCATGCAGACACGACGACTTCCAGCCTCTCGAACAAACCGGTTTCAGAAAAGGCTTTAACATCATAAAACCACATACATACACTTTAGCAAATTGTACAGAATACCGGATATATAATTTGCCACTATGTCTTGCGTATCTGGACTATGAGAAAGCCTTTGATTCCGTCGAAATTAGGGCGGTGCTGCAGTCCTTTCAGCGGTGCCAAGTTAACTGTCGGTATATCGAAAAGCTGAAGTGTTTGAACAGTAGGGCTACGATGGTTATCCGGGTACAGAACCAGAGTACGAAAGCTATTCAACTGCAGAGAGCAGTAAGACAGGGTGACGTGATATCCCCAAAACTCTTCACCGCTCAAATTTCAACGAAATCAAAGTAGCTTGCCAACGTCTTCTAAAATTTTTGTATTGGTAGACGTTGTCAAGCTACTGGACCGGAGTGTGTACGGTATTTACATCAATGTGAGTACATCACCAACTTTCGATATAGTCCGGATATAGTACGGATTAATAAGCTGAAGTGGCAATGGGCTAGTCATATAGCTCGAAGAATTGACAACCGAGTGGGAAAAAAGGTTCTCGAATGGCAGCCTTGTACCGGTAGGCGAAGTGTATGGCGACACCCCATTAGATGCAGTGATGGTAAGACATACTGGAAGTCGATGGATGCATGTGGCACAGGACCGAGCTTTGTGGTATTCCTTAGGGTAGATGTTCAGCAGTGGACTTGTGAAGGACTGTAATGATGATGATGATAATGAAATGTGTGATAATTTTATTGTACTTATAAATTTAAATTGTTTTATGTACTTTAAATTAAATATAAATATGTTATAATTTTAATTTTAATTTGTATTGTTTTGTATTCTGTATTTTAATGAAAGTTAAAATTAACTATTTTTAATGTAATGGCAACATAATTTAATTTAAAAAAAGACTCATGAAATGAAATAATATTGCTTTATTGCAAGTCGATAATAATGATATAATGGCAAAATTTGTGTTATTTTTATTGTTTTTAATGTGAATAAAAAGATGATTTTTCGAATAAATTTAATTAATAAATAATGTCTAATGTGTATACTTTATATTATCAACATACCTTTCTTTATTATGATTATTATATTTTATATACTTACTACCTAATATATATAATAAAAGAAAAATCTTAATATGTATATAAAAAGAACTATAAACTATGAAACTACTATATTAATAAATATTTATTGTAGTTAATTAGAATGGCAATAATATTACAATAAGTGTATGCAAATAAATATGAGCTTAGAATAGAATTAGTGTGTTTTTTTAATGAATGTTGTGAATTAATGATTTTGTTTTTGTTTTTTTTTTAAAACTTATTTTTGTTTGATTGTGACTTTTCATGCATCGATCACTACGCGCCTTTAATTTTATCACTACTCGAATAATAGCAAGAAAAACATGAAATGAAATATAAAACAAAAATATTTCACAGTAAATTATTTATTTAATTTGATAAATTTCATCCACAAAAACGGCTAAAATACAACATACAAGTTTAAGTCTTACAGCAAATAAATGCTACGATCATTGTTTTTAGACATATAGAGCCTAAACTTTAGTGTATTAAAATAAAAGAATATTTTATTTGGCGAAAACTGCTTTGTAATAGCGACGTCTACTGCAGTCAATCAATTTTTATTCGATAAAATTATTTTAACTACACAGTGAATTATTTAGGTAAAATCGTTTTATCAAACAAGGAAACGAAAATTAAAAGCCTCAAGGTGGTCCGTAATATAGAGTAATTTAATATTAATCGGTAAGATATGTAATCGTGGATTGTTAACAATGATTTGAGTATGATATTTTTATTTAATATAATAGATTGAAAATGTTTGATGATACAATGATTTCTTATATTTACACGAACACTACACATTTAATAAAACTATTTTAACGGATTTTATCGCATTTAATTAACTTATTTTATATTCCCGACGTTTCGGTTGCTTTTCAGCAACCGTGTTCATGGGGGACTGAGGTGATTGACGTCCCGATGTCAGTGTTAAACCGGAGTACCTTCAGCTTTTTAAATTAATAATTTTGGTCCGATCTACGCAGAATGAACTAACTGTGTCTTGAAGTCTTGCAGTGGTATGCTTGGGTTTAGTTTTAATTTTATGAATTACAGGATCCCAAGCAGGGATGCCTGCTGGAAAGCAACCGAAACGTCGGGAAGATAAAATAAATTAATTAAACTCGATAAAATCCGTAAAAATAGTTTTATTCAATATTTGATGATAAATTTCTAATTTTAATATATTATTTTAACATTTAAAAATTATATTAGCTATTATGAAAGCACCGTACACAGAAGAGGCCTATATAATTGGAAACACTTAATACTGAATTAGCTGTTCGGGAGCGCTTTTTCTTCCAACTTGCTTAACAGATATCAATATTTAGGACAGGTGACAGGTGTAACCTCATGCTAGATAACCAATATATACTACTCTTCATGAATCTGGCTAATATATAAAAAATATGAAATCGGACCGGTAGTTTCAGAAATTAGCGTATTTAAACAAACAAGAAACCTGTTTTGCTTTATTATTTATTTATGTAACAATTTATGTACACACAAACAACAGAGAGCACACAGCATGATAAAGAATTTGTGCAAGGGCGCTACTCATCTCACAATGACATTTCTTCCAGTAGGCCAGTACAAAAATATGTGATAAATGAAAGATAATTAGGTACGCACTTTGATAATATACAATAAATACAAGATAAAATAAATACATATTGTATTTTAGAATAGATTCCGTCTAATTCTATCCAATAGATTTATATATTTGTCTCTTTTTAGTGTCTATTTTTAGTTTCATTTGTTTGAAATCACAAAGATGCTAAATTAGTTTTCACTTCAATATTACCGATTTCGATATTTTTTTTATATAAAGTGACAAGTGTTTATGTATGTATGTTATATTATATAAAGTTTTAGTAACGAACATACTATCCAAAAAGTAAATAAGTTTGTTTGTAACAAGAAAGTTTGTTCGTTACTTAAATTTTGTTGTTTGTCCCTGAAGGCTAAGATGTATAATGCCTTTAGCTTTCCTATAATATTTAAACTGCTGCATGCCAAAGTAATTTCAGATAATGTTAACAAAATATTTATGGTTATCAAAATAATAGTTTTAAAAATAATGTAATTTACGTAATTATGTGTATAAAAAAGTTCATATTAATCTATTGACATCTTATATACGAGCCACACATTGTTTTTGCGAATTTAAATAAAAGTTGGCTGCACGTGGTAGAGCTATGCTACGAGTACTACAGTATGACTACAGCGCGAATTGGTCGGCTTGAACTGGGTAGGACCACGCTTTCGCAGAATATCAGAGTCAAATAACAGCTTAATATTGCTGTGTTTTGTATTCGAGGCATAACGAGGCATTCCATCTTTGTCCTCGGGGGTGACAACGCATCTCAATTTTGATTCTTCATCGAGAATAGACGTAGATGTCTATAGGCCCCAGCATCCATTTTTTTTGTAGGAGAGTGGGCAACCGAGCGTGTGGCTCACCTGATGGTAAGTGACTACCGCCACTCATGAACAACCGCAACACCAGGGAGGGAATTGCATTTATTAATTTTAATTAATTAATTTAATTTTTTAAATTAATTTCATTAATCACCATTTACCATAAGTTACTAAGTGCTAGCTTATTACCCTTTTTCTATAAAAAGAAAAAAACGTTTCGTAAACGTTACGTTCATCAGTTTTAAATAAAAATCCCGAACACTATGCAAACATCTTAAATATTTTAAGTAAAATACTGTCTACAACTAGCATACCATTATAACTTTAATAAATAGGTTTAATGTTAATGCGTAAAGTTTTATATAAGTGCATGACGTATTTCGCCCCAAGTGTGAAAATGAAGTGTTAAATTGATTATGTACTCGTACTTTTGAGTAAGTATTTTATCCTTTGTGCAAGCTCGTTAGAGAGGAAAATCTTAAGTTGTATTTGAGTAATTAAATTTAACTTTCAGACAACCTCTTAAATTCAAATTTACTTGATTATGCTTTTCGTACAGAATTTATAAATTATATCATTCTTGAATCTGGACTCATTGTTTTAAAAAATACATTTCAGATTGATATATTTGTTGTTTAATTAAACAGGACTCAATGCTTGGGATAGTAATTGTAAATAACGAGAGTACAGTAAGATTCGAAATAGTTAGAGAATTTAGAATAGAAGAAGTTCATTCTGCGTAGATCGGACCAAAATTAATAATTAAAAAATCTGAAGGTACCCCGAGTTAGCTCAGACATCGGGATGTCAATCAACTCAGTCCCCCGTGACCATGGATCCTGTAAAGCACCCGAAACGCCGGGAATTAATAAAAATAAGTTAATTAAACGCGATATAATCCGTAAAAGTAATTTCATTCAATTGATAATATAATTTTTGTCATCACTCTTGTAGACGGGTGTAACGCTAGACTTTTAAAGCAAGGTTGGGAAAATACCTTTCCTGAAACAAAGTTTGGCAAGATGGCTAATAATGAGAACAAAGAGGGGTTTAACCATTTTTATGAACTTAATCTGAATACCATCCCAGTCGGGAGCATCCAGTCTTTCACCTTTTATCAAAATCAAAAGATAAGGTTTTCCAAGTTATATGTAATATAACACAATCTAACACCGACAAACATAATATAGAATAAAACTGGCCTAATGACATTAGCGCAAATGTACAAATACAATACGTGTATTCTTATAAGAAAAATCCTGAAAAAAAGTATACATACACAAATAACATTCACAAAAAAGGCGCAAATTCAACGACATTTAATGAGAAGTGCTAACAATATATGCTTACAGGTCCACGTACTAATTACGGAAGGAAAAACAATAAATATGAAGGGACTCAACTATATAATAAGCTACCAAACGATATAAAAGGAATCCAATCCTTATCATTATTCAAGAAGAAATTTAAATACCATATATTTAAAACAGTTACATAAATATATTATATATAAAACACACCTTAAATCCACATACACTACACTACAGCAGTTAGGTAGATACTCGTAAATAAAAAAAAATACATAATACAAACTTTTGAACAATACATCTATACTAATATAATAAAGTGGAAGAGTTTTTTTGTTTTTTGTTTGTTTAAACGCGCTAATCTCTGGAACTACCAGTCCGATTTGAAAAATTATTTTTGTATATTATATCCAGATTCATGTGAAATAGTATAGGCTATCTAGTATTAAGCTATATTACTCAGCTAGCCTTAAATGTGGATATTTGTTAAGCAAGTCAGAAGAAAAAGCACTCCCGAAATGATTTATCCACGTACGCTGGTGTTATCGTTAAGGATACGTAAATACAATGTTCAAGAAAAATATAGACCTTTACTCCGTCTAAAAAAAAGTCCGCGATACCATATGTCTATTTCTTATACATAAGCCATAATTTGGTATTTTGTGACAAAAAAAAAATTGAAAATTTAAAAGTGATTTATGAGCATTATTATTAGGCATGGCCTATTTATCCTTACGAACGAAAGTTACTTCATCATCAAGACAATTTTATGAAGATAAACTTTGTTCTTTATATCATGTTATTTGGACGCATAGTTTAAGAGATAATCTAAAATTAAAATAATTCAGTACTTGACTGGGCGTGCGAACGACGCTTAAACCCTAGCCGTTATAAAATGCTTGAACTAGGTCATGTCGCGCCCCGTGAGGAGTTGCATATACGCTGATGGAGACCACCGTGGGGTTTTGGCCGGTAGGAGTCCGGCATAACCTTTCCGTTGCCCCCGCAACAGAAGGTATCCATGAGGATTTCCCCAAGACAAAAAAAAAGGTCATGTCGCGCACCTCAGACACGTGATGACGCGGGTGAAACCGCGCAACAAAGCTACGAGGGTGGATTGAAAAGTACTCGGCCTAACACAGATCCATTCAATTCTAAAAATCAAATCTAGCCACATTATTTAGTTCAGTTCAGACTAGTTCATTGTGTGAAGTTCGAAACGTGTGCGATAATTAGTTGTGATTTTATAAATTTATTAACAAAGTAATCGGACATAATTTCCGCGAATGGAGCAAATCGAGCAGCGTGCCGTCATTAAGTACCTCCATAAGAAGGGGCTATCATCAAAAGCCATCCATGATGATATGGTCAGTACATTAAACGATTGTGCTCTGTCATATTCATCCGTCAAAAAATGGATAGCAGAATTTAAGCGTGGTAGAGAGAGTGTGAAAGATGAACCCCGCTCTGGAAGGCCTTCGACGTCAACTACTGACGAAAATATTAAAAAAGTACTTGATTTAATAATGGGAGACCGCAGATTAAAAATTAGAGAGATAGCCGAGATTATAGGCATCTCTTATGAACGAACTCAAAACATCATTGTCAACGAGTTGGGTTTCCACAAGGTGTCTGCGAGGTGGGTTCCGCGACTGCTTTCAGTTGAACAAAAAAGGACGCGATTGACTATTTCACGCGACTGTTTGGAGTTATTTGAAGCCGATGCAGATGATTTTTTGAATCATTTTGTTACTATGGACGAAACATGGGTTCATTACTGTACACCGGAAACAAAACAACAATCAAAACAGTGGAAAAGACCTGGTTCACCACCCTCTAAAAAGGCTAAGTCGATTTTGTCGGCAAATAAGGTGATGGCTTCAGTATTCTGGGACTCGAAAGGTGTGATTATGATTGATTATCTTGAAAGGGGTCAGAATATAAACTCTGATTACTACTGCACCTTCCTACGTCGTTTACGAGAGGAAATAAAAGAAAAACGTCGAGGAATGCTCAGAAGAAAAGTCCTGTTTCATCAAGATAACGCCCGTGTTCACACGTCAGTACAGTCAATGGCTGAAATTCACAACTGTGGCTTTGAACTGTTCCGCATCCGCCGTATTCACCTTAACTGGCACCATCAGACTTCTTTCTGTTCCCTAACCTAAAAAAGCACTTGGGAGGTCAAAGATTTTCGACAAACGACGAGGTCAAAGCAGCTGTAGACGCATATTTTGACTCTAAGGAAGAATCATTTTTTTTCAACGGTCTAAATGCTTGGAAGGGGAGGTGGCAAAAGTGTATTGAACTTGATGGTGATTATGTAGAAAAATAAAAATATAACTGATTTAGTATTTGTTTATTTTCTTGGTTAGGCCGAGTACTTTTCAATCCACCCTCGTAGTTAATAATATAATCTAATATCATAATATTCAGGGTAATTTAATATATTTAATTATAACAAAATCTAGTTTTTTTTTTATAGAATAGGGGGCAAACGAGCATGCGGCTCAGATGATGGTAAGTGACTACCGCCGCCCATGAACAACCGCAACACCAGGGGAATTGCAGATGCGTTACCGGCCTTTTAGAAAGATGTAAGCTCTTTTCTTGAAGGTTCCTAAGTCGTATCGGTTCGGAAAATTCGCTGGTGGTAATTGATTCCACAAAGAAGTTGTGCGAGGGAGAAAACTTCTTCTAAATCGCACAGTGGTGGACCGCCAATCATCCAGATGGTATGGATGGTAACGCGAGTTTTGTCGCGATGTACGATAGTGAAATTGAGCAGCTGGAATTAGTCCGAACAATTCCTCAGAGCACTCCCCGTGATAGATGCGATAAAATACGCAAAGAGATGCAACATCTCTACGCAGTGCCAGTGTATCGAGCCGATCGGAAAGAACTCGGTCGTCGACGATTCGAATTGCTCTGCGCTGTATGAGTATAGCAAACGGCTATGGCCTTATTATATGTCAAAAATTGAAGCACATCTATTACTATCGTAAATTTCTATCTAGCATATATTAAGTAGTTAATGTATGCGTGGAATATTAAGATTTGTTTTGTATTTATAGTTAATTATGATTATCTGAAACTGTGCAAATATTTATTAATATTTAACTTTACATATTCAGTAAGTTAAACAAATAAATAAAGATACAATAAAAAAAGCCTACTACAACATATTAATATAATAATCAAATCTAAGAGTAATGATATAATATAATGTCATTTCATAATTTCTTTTCTAAAAAATTAATAATATTGCATATTATAATAATTTCAAATTTAGTATTTCTAATAAATTAATGATTTTAAATACAATATGAATAATCAAAATACCTGAATACCTATTATCTCATAAATTTACGGATTTAATAATTAAGTTTTAAATGTATAATCTAATTTTGCGCTTTTTTTTTAATTTTTGAAAATTGAATGCGCAACAAAATAAATCTTAATATTCCACGCATACATTAACTACTTAATATATGCTAGATAGAAATTTATGATAGTAATAGATGTTCTTCGATTTTTGACATGTAATAAGGCCATAGCCGTTTGCTATACTCAATTTTGAACATTATTAAAATGTGCAATGTTTTGAATTTGTCGATGTAATTGTTTTCAACTTACCCACATTTTTATTTTTATTTAATGTTAATCTGAATTTGAAATGTTATTGTCAATGCTCTTACAATGATGATATCACATCACTCAATGATAAAATAATGGCGCTCCAGCATTTGTTCAGATGTAAACATACGTATCTATTTTAAGTCAATCTTGTATTTCTCAAACAAATGAATGTTTTATTCTTATGAGAAATAAATATCTTAAACCAGAAAGTTACATTCAGATATTTGCAATTTGTCATGTAAAAGGATATTCGCAATGCAACCATACCAACCAATATTCAAGAAAGTGAACGGTTTATTTTGAATAAGATATTTTTGTTCTGCGGTTGTAAAAAAATTATGTATTTAATAGCAACCAGCCCCAGCTTCGCCTGCATGGAATCCATAAGATATTCAAGGAACACCATATTCAAGGATTTTCGGATAAAATGTAGCCTTGTTACCCCTGGCATTGCTCTTTTTCTGTTCAAAATTTCATCAAAATCGATTCAGCTATTCCGAAAACTAGCACGGATAGGCATAATTTTGGCGTTTCTGATAAATCAGTCAATGGTCTCTGGGATATTTCCAGACAGATTAAAATTCTCATTGGTGAAGCCACTGTTTCAGAAGGATAAGAAGACACTCGTAAGTAACTACTGGCCCATTACGCTGGTTTCTATCTTATCCAAAGTGTATGAGAAGGTTATGTATGAAAAACTTACATCGTTTTTCGATAAATATCATATCCTAAAACACAATCAATATAGATTTCGAAAAAGCAAATCCACTACACATGCGGCATATGACTTAGTGAATGAGATCCTTACACAACTAAATAATAAACAATATACAACGGCGCTCTTTTTTGATATGTCGAAAGCTTTCGATTTTGTTTCGCATGATCAACTTCTAGTAAAGTTAGAGCACTGTGGCTTTAGAGGCACTGCTTTGAACTGGATAGAGAAATATTTGCAAAATAGAATGCAATCAGTCAAAATAGCAAAACTTGAAAAACTACAGGTCAGCATTTAGGGAAAATAAGTAATAAAATAAGTTTGGCGTTCCTCAAGGAAGTGTACTGGGACCTCTTCTGTTTTTGATTTATATTAATAATCTCCCAAATGTGACCAAGCATCGATGTATCCTATTTGCTGATAATATATCTGTAATGGTGACAACTTATAACAAATTGACATTAAATGATCACAAAATTGACATTAATGAAACTATAATTCAAAAAATTTATCAGTTCAGAAATAATAACTTAATTATCAATATTGACAAAACGAATTTAATTACTTTAACAATATACAAAATCGGACATAAAATATAAATTATGAAGGACAAATACTAAAAAATACAACAACAAAGAAATTCTTGGACATAGAAATTGATCAAAAATTAGATTGGAAATAACAAGTTAAAAAAGTGTGCAACATTATCAATCGTTTCTTATTTGCAATTTATAAATTGCCAAAAATAGCAGGAACGAGTACAGCTCTTATTGCGTATTTTGCTTACGTTGAATCCGTTCTGCGATACGGACTGATCATATGGGGTAACAGCACGGATATAAAAAGGCGTTCATTGCACAAAAAAGTGTGTTAGAGCAATATGTGGTACTGCACCTGACAAACCATGTCCGCCTTGGTTTAAATCTTTAAACATTTTGACACTTTCTTGTCTACATATTTTTGAAGCGGCAAAATTCGTAAAAATGTTTACAAACGAAGCACCAGAAATAGGGATAGGTTGGTTTCCGCTATAATTACTAAGAGTACGAGATTACATAAAAATTGCTACTGGATGTGTATGACAATATATAATAAAATACCACAAGTAACTCGAGACCTACCTTTCATTCAATTTAAAAGAGATTTACACAACTTTCTCAGTGAAAAGTATGTTTACACTGTACATGAATATTATATATAATAAAAAAAATAAAAATATTATATATAAAAATAATATATATAAAATAATAAAAATATTATATATAAAAAAATATTATATATAAAAATATTATATATATTATATATAATATAAACTACGATAGGTAACAGGAACTTGACAAACACATTTAATGAACCAATTATGAAATGTTTATTATTATTTTCTATTTATTGACTACCTGTTGACATTTTGTTATAATCACTCCTCTTAAATATTATTATCTCGATATTTTATAGTTTTAAATATTTGCATGCTATTAATAATGGCTGATTAAGCGGATGTTTAATTACTGTGACCATCTTCAATGTTCCTTAAACAAATGAAAATAAATCTATTTCATTACATTTCATATTTCAGATATATAAACAGAAATATAGACAGACAGACAATTTTTTTATGTCCTAATAGAATGCACACAATATCTTGAGTTTAATAGAAGCCAGTTATTTCAATATTACAGACATACACTAAAATTTTACGTAAATTTAATTTTATGTATAGATTAAATTGAGGCATTACCATTTTATGAACATTGTCATCCTAATATATTGATAAGAAAGAGAGAGAGAGAGAGAGAGAGAGAGAGAATATACATGTATTATGTGCAATAGCAAAACGTTGATTCATTTGGTATTACAGATATTTAAACGGTGCTTTAAAAATTACTTTCTTTTTCTTATTTATCATCAGCCGCTTAAAGTGTACTGAATGTGAACCTCTGCCGTTATTAGAAGAATTTGTCTTAAGTTCCACGCTTGACAGGCGGATTGTCACTCTCTTTATCAGTTGTCTAGCACCATTGTCTGGTGTAAACGACAAGGCTATACTGCCATCAATCGAATGTTTAACATTTTTTTTAGCATTTTCCATAATCGCGACTATATTACAAACGATAAACGACACCCACGTGACGAACAGAGGAAAGGGCTTTTCTTACGCTGCTATCACACGGTACTTCTAATTTACTATTAATTTTTATTAATACCCACTATTCCCTATCGTCCAGTGAGAGTCGTCTCTTAAGATTTTTTTTATAGGATGGGGTAACAAACAAGCACACTGTCCACCTGACTGTAAGTGGTTGCTGTGAGCCATAGACTACGATAGAATGCCTCTTTGCCAGTAAAAAGGGTCACCGGTTCTCTACACTCACCATACGAAACACAGCAGCGTTAAGCTGCTATTTTATGCTGGTTTTCTGTGAGAGCGTGGTCCTTCCCCAGTCGAGCCAACCCATTCGTGCTACAAATATACTACTAATATAGCAGCAGCATGGCTCTATCACGTAAAAAAAGATAAGATAATATTATCTTACGAGATGCTTATATTTGAATTATAAATGTTGATACCATAAATGTGTTTTTGTATACAGATTAAATTTCGAAGACGAACGACGTTAATAGAAAAATTACATTCATTTAATTTAAACAAAAGAAAATATAAAAGGATACATGTTAGGTAAGTGCTTATGAGCATACTTTTAAGTTTCACTTTTCACATTTTGATAACATAATAACTAATTTTTTGTACAAAGTATTAATTTTAATGGATCGTTGCAAAGTTTACATTTTTGCCACGTATATTGGTTTAGTTAAAGGAAATTTAAAGAATTGAAATGAAGATATCGAAGAAAAAAGATAAAATTATTAAACAAATAATACATTTAGTCTGCAAATTCAGATTACAGACGTAAATATTTAGTAATAATCAATTAAATAAAAAAGTTCCGTAGAAATATGCTTACTGTTTTGACACATTACAAAAACAATAATTTTAATAATAAATATATTAAAAAACTTATAACACCTACGAAAATATTTTATCAGTCTCGAGCACAAATGTGATGTAACCAGCTTCTCTGTATTCGATATGAAATGCATTTTAAACGTCAATTAAAAATAGCAATATTTAAATAATATAAGTTTTATTTTATTATTTAAATATTGTAGTGATATGAAAGACAAGGGTTTGTCACGCTGCTCCAGTTCTTGTTGGTGGAATTCAGATGCAATCGAATTTTTTGATATTTTTAGAAAAGCATCGTCATTTCCTTCACTGCCGTGGACGTAATATTTTGATTTTTTCTCGTATCTGTCGGGCTACACTAAATCATATAATTTTCCACTGCATCACATTTAATGCTCGTATCTCAGAGTCATTATCAGCTATCGTCTGTTACCCAGTTCAGTAAGAAAGCTGATACCTACAACTATCATCGAAATATCTACGCATACATACTCGTTGAATAAGGATCTCTTAATTTGACCAAAATGGCGATATAGGTTGCAAATTAAGTCAGTAAATATGTCTAGGGCAGCCCTTGCCTACCCTGTCACACTCTTCGTCATACATCATGCATTGCATGTAAAGTGACATTCTGAGAATGGTGGCCAGTTCCTGCTACTCTCAATCAAAGAATACGAAAAAAAAGTTAAGTTCCAGCCAAAATACATGTTAGTAGAGTCCATGGGTTTCCTCTCATTTTTAAGAGAGTTTTCAAAGCAAAAAGAAGGATGTACTTATTGAATCTGTTTGACCCTGCTTTTGAAAAATATATAAACGTGAAGGAAAAATATATGTTTTAATGACTAGAAAACATTTATGTAATATTTTAAATAAGACTTTACATTCTTTTAATATTAAGTTCCAAGCAAACAAAACCGAAATTAAAACGATTTTGAGCAAAACATGAAAAATATTTCAGAAACGATCAACAAAAATCAAAAGCTTAACAAAAAGGACACATGGATTGATCAAAATTCCACATCCAATTTAACTCGACATATTGCAAAACTCGACCACATTTTAGTTGGGAATTTGTATTTTCTACATCAAAATTGAACAAATTGAAAATATCTTCACATTTTTGTCATATCCCAGTTTTTGCTTTATATTTAAATGTTAAAAGCGACCGCTTTTACGGTTTTACATTAATTATTTTCAGAATTCATGTTAATTCTAAATATTATCAAATTCTTTGTTATATTGCGTTAAAATGTAATGTCCGAAGGTTAATAAGGACATTTATTGACGATATCTTAATTTATTTCTATCAGCTCCCAGTCCATCCTTTGTGTATTGAAAACAATCTATTTTTCAGCCTTTTATTACGTATTTTAATTTCGCTATTGCTATATTTATGTTAATTCGTAATTGTTGTAGATAGTTCGTTATATCGCGACTTAATTTGTCCGAAGGCTAGTAAGTTATTTTTTTATTAATAAAAATAATTTAATTATTTTTATTAATATAAAGTGAATTAAAAATAATCAAGAGTACCCTAAACCGTATAGCATGTATGAAGGGAATAATGAAAGTGGACGAAGCAAAACAAGTATGTAAGGATCGTAGCAAGTGGAAAGAACTGGTCTCTGTCTACCCCTACGGGAAAGAGGCGTGATTATATGTATATATGTATGTATCATTTTCATTTACAATTTTATATATGTATATATGTATTTATACAGCCCAATCAGATGAGAAAACTATATAGATACCGCACATAATAATTATATGCACTTATTAAATCGGCGCTTTTTAACTGAGTATTTGCACAGACATAACCTAGTAGCCAGGATCCTGCACCAGGAGCTCGCTCTGAAATACGCTCTCGTGGATGGGAAACTGCCTTATTATAATTATACTTGCCGGAAGACGTGCTCGAAAATGACTGCGCCAGGCTCGACTGGGACCGGGCCATCATCACAGACAGGACTATTCTTGCGAATAAGCCTGATATTTTGCTGATGGACCGGAAACAGTCAAGGATATTTTTGGTCGGCATTACTATACCATATGACGAGAACCTCATGATAGCCAAAGAAGATAGCAAAACAAAATATCTGGACCTGGCTCACGAGGTAAGCGACATGTGGGGTAGTCTGGCGACCGAATTTATTCCTGTAGTCGTCTCTGCAAACGGGTTATCGCGGTCAGCCTTTCGGGTCATCTGAGGCGACTGAGACTCCGTGACGGACCGCTCCGGGCTTAAATGCATAAGGCGGTGCTCCTTGATACCACCCGCATCGTCCGCCGGTTTCTTTACCTTTCCCCCTAACCCTGGGCCGTTTGGTCTGGTTGCGATTTTATTTATTTATGTATTATTTATTTATTTTTGTTTTTTTTTTCAAACGAGCCTGCGGCTCACCTGATGGTAAGTGACTACCGCCACCCAAGAACAACCGCAACACCAGGGGAACCAAGGGAATCGCAGATGCGTTGCCGGCCTTTTAAATAGGAGTACGCTCTTTACTTGAAGGTAAACTATTCCACTAGGAAGTTGTGCGAGGAAGAAAACATCTTTTGAATCGCACAGTGGTAGACCGCCAATCATCCAGATGGTGAGGATGGCATCGGGAGCTCTGCCGCGATGTGTGTTCGTAAAATTTGGCAGCTGGGATTGATACGAACTATTTCTCAGAGCACACCTCGTTGTAAATTCGAAAGAAGATGCAAAGAGATGCAACATCTGTTCGCAGTGCCAATGAATCGAGCCGATCGATAAAGACTCGGTCTTCGACGATTCGAGCCGCTCTGCGCTGGATGCGATCAAGTGGAAGGAGCTGGCATTGATGAGCCCCTGCCCAGAGATGGGAACAGTATTCCACGTGAGGCCAAACCTGCGCCTTGTTAAGTTGCAGGCGGTGTGCCGGCATGAAATACTGTCCCGCTCTGCTGAGCACGCCAAGCATTTTAGAGGCCAATTTGGCCTTCTCTTCCAAGTGATCACGAAACGTCACTCGATATGTCGACGACGATGATTTCAATACTGGCTTAGGCAACAAAGGGAGTGCCTTGAAACTGAGCAGATACAACGAAGGGGTTCTTTTTAGCGGTAAACGCGTAAACTTATGTCTTCTGAGGATTAAACTGAACTAGATTTAGTCGCCACCGATCCGAGACATTGTTCAGCAAAAACTCGACTTCAGACACAAGTTTGTTCCGGTACTCAACAACGTTTTCCCGAAAAATATTGGCACGGCCGGTGTATAGAGCATCATCCGCATAATAATGAATGCAACCGGTTCGTAACATATCATTGATATGCAGAAGAAACAGCGTTGGTGATAGCACGCAGCCATGTGGAACACTAGCGTTAATAGGCTTGTAGTCGGAGCATGCACCATATACAACGACCTTGATGCTCCGATCTGCAAGAAAGCTGGTGATCCAATTGCACAATTTCTCGGGAAGTCCATAGGAAGGAGCTTCGAATGAAGCACTTTGTGCCAAACCCGATCAAAGGCCTTCGCAATGTCCAAACTAACGGCCAATGTCTCCCCCTTGGACTCTACTGCCTCCGCCCATCTATGAGTCAAGTAGACCAGAAGATTAACAGCTGATTGACCCCAATGAAAACCGTATTGGCGGTCATTAATCAGCTGGTGATCCTCAATGTACCGCATGAGGTGGCATCCAACGGATTACATTATTTTGCAGAACAAGGGAGTAATGGCGATAAGCCTGTAGTTGGACGGGTCTGAGCGGTCGCCTCTTTTAGGGATCGGGTGGACAAAAGCTGTCTTCCATGATTTTGCGACTACGCCTAGGGAGTAGGAGAACCAGAAGAGATGCGTTAGAACCGGTGCCAACTCTGGAGCACATGTCTTCAGCACAATTGGGGTGATTCCGTCAGGCCCATTTGACTTGAGGATGTCCAGGAAGAGGAGTGCTTTGCATACCGTTCGCTGTGAGAACTGCACATCCGGCATGGAGCACTCACAACGCAGGATGGTCGGCGGTGTGTTCCCCCCGTCATCAAGAGTCGAGTTGTATGCAAAAAGGGAGCCTAAACGGTCGGCATTCTCTTTTGCAGCGTGGGCCAGTGTGTCATCCTCCCTGTGCAGAGTTGGTAGTGGTGACTTACAGAAATTCCTTTGGACAGCCTAGGCGAGAGACCAGAATGCACGGGTTCCCGAAGGAAGGTGAACTAGTTTCTCGCCAATTCTGCCTATGTGCTCTGACTTTGCCTTGGCAATAACTCTTTTGAAGGACCTGGAGGCGAAGTTATACTTCTTTTTTAGCATGCTGTTGTTTACATCCCGAGCCGCCGAAGCCTCAGCCCATGCCTGATAGCACTCCTGCTTACTGCGTAATGCATTCTTAGAGGAGTGACCAAACCAAGGCTGAGATCTGCCTCCGATGGGTACCACAGATGATGGAATAAATAGTTCCATACCCTGTAGCACCATATCAGTGACAGAGTCAGCAACAGCACTGGGATCATTCGGCGAGAAGCCGCCCCCATGGGTAGGATGCAAAGAAAGACCACATTCCTTCCCAATCCGCCGACCTGTAATGCCAAACAGGGCGTCAACCTGCAGAACGCAACCGCGAGGGGAGCGTGAGTGGCACCTCACTTCGGATCAGACAATGGTCCGAAGAGAGGTGCATCGACAGAAACAGAAAACGTCCGGATGAGAAGTCAACAGAATATCCAACAGGGAAGGTGTACGATCCTCCACATCTGGAATCCGCGTAGGCGAAGTAACCAGTTGTGTTAGACCTATGCCAAGGCAAAGTCATAAACAGATCTCCCCGTATGATCGGTTAAACATGAACCGAGCCATTCGGCGTGGTGGGCATTAAAATCGCCAAGGATCACGATATCTGCGGATGGGACCTGTTGTAGCAAGGAATCTGTAGTTATTTGGAAGTGCTCGATGAGTGGGTCTGTTTCGACATTACCGCTATGAGACCTATAGAGGCACCCGTAGACGCGCGGATGGCTATCGCTATCTAGCGAAAGGATGGACAGGTCCGAACCTTCAAGACTGCCGAGGCATCAAGAACAGATGTCCTCTCTGACGTATACGCAAACTCCAGCCCGAGGCACAAAGGAGTGTTCCAATTTGAAACCCGGGTAGGAGAGATACGAAGTATCAGCCGGAGAGGACACCGGCGTTTCGGTCAGAAAGAGCAAGGCCGGCTTCGCCGTCTCGAGATGGTAGTGGATAGAGTTTAGGTTCGAGTGAAGTCACCTGATGTTGCAGAAATTCACAGATAGCGTGGCAGGAGTCGCTTTGGTCTTGTTACTCAGTTTGCCTCGAGCAGTTATTGTGGTGAGCGAAATTTTGCCCCCCCCCTCCCTTAGAAGAAGCGGGGCAGCCTGAGCACCCACACTCAGGAGTGTAGTAGCATGGTCGTAGATGCTCAGCGAGGGATTCTCCAGTGGTACTGGTACTCTCCTGGGGTAGTCTATGATTTAATTCCGCTACCATATTGATGAGGCTGGGGGGGGGGGGGGTGGATTGAGCCTACAGTCACCTGCACTCACTAGACGAAACGCAGAAGCAGAGGTTCCTCTTCCCGAATATATATTTATGTTTAGTATATTAAATATATATTTATGTTTATTTATTATTTACTTTAATATATTTATTCAGCCCAACCAGATGAGAATACTCTTTAAATACCGCAAATAATAATAATAATAATAAAGTGAGGCTATATCTTCATCGAATGAATTGACTACGACTGGTGATGCTGCTCCGCAACTAATAATTACTGTGGATGTTGCTGTAGATCCCCCTGTTGTGGTTGACACGGACGATGACGGAATAGTCGCCCAGGAATAAGAGCAAACTAGGAGCATATTGGAAGAGATAATTAGGGAAACGCGCAGTACGCCCCTCGCGAATATACCGTGAATTCCACGCATACCTCTAAACAAGCGAAATGCGGCTGTCGTAAGGGCTCTAATCCCAATGCTGGTGACCTATTTGGAAGCCAGGCTGGACCTATGCGAGACGGACTCAATTTTATTTGGCGCCGCACTGGCAGTATGCCGTATTACTATCGCGTCCCCACGGCTGGACGTGCTACTACACAAAGTAGCGCCATCCCAGCCTGAAGAAAAAGAATTGAAGACCGTATCGCAAAGGCAAGAGCCCTCATGGGCAGACTGATAAGCTTCAGGTCGGGTAATAACAGGCCAAGAATTGTGCGCACCGTCAGGATAGCGTTTGCTGGGACAAATGTCAGTTTGTCCCGTCTACGTCTGTCGACATCTGTCGAGATTTTTGCCATCCCGGTGAGTCACTTAGGCATGTAATCTCCGGTTGTTCGGCATTTTTTGACTCTGAATACTTGCATAGACACAATCTAGTACCTAGGATTCTACACCAAGAGCTCGCTCTGAAATACGGTCCGTGGATTTGAAACTGCCTTATAATAAGTACTTGCCGGAAGCCGTGCTCGAAAATGGCTGGGACCGGGCCGGATAAATAAAAAAAACATGGTAGATTTGTTTAATTTGTTTCCAAATTGTACCCAATAAACACAAATAATAATCACGAAATGTATAAACTTATAAAAACAAATGTAGTGTCACTTAAGAAGGATGGGCGTTTATGTCTGCGAGAGTATTTGTTAGTACTTTTTATTTTTAAGCTTATTTCATTGATAGTCTATTACTTCATTCAGAGTTGGAAAATTTTATCGCTGTTGAATATACGGCAATTAAATAAATATAATACATAATTTTTTTTACTACTTAAATCGTACTTCTTAGTTCTTGAATAATATTTGCAGTTCTTTTTTTAGTTTATTAAATAATAATAATAATGTCATCTAGACTGTATTAACGGAGACTAGCCACAGAAGACTAGCAACAGTATTATTATGCTGATATTATGAGTTCTATGTATGGAAGGAAATTTAAAAATGTATCATTCATTTTAACTACTGATGAATCTAGGATGTACAGCCAGTACCGATTTTCAAAACATCAAAACACAAAATAGTTGTTTGAAGAGAGGGCCTACCCTCAAAAGTTGTATACGTTTGAAGTCACTCAGTAGTAAGAATTTATTTAGGATATCGTGAAACGATTTGCAGTGAATGTTATTCGTATTTCGAAGTTTGTCCACCTCAAGTCAAAGACTACCACTTAGTGCGGTCGTGGTATTCTTTTTCACAAACAGGATGTTTTTATGACTGGTTGCGTGAGATTGTAGCGCGATGTTAGCACCGTATGGCCATCAAACCATATTTTAATAGACATTGTAAATAGTTTTGAATAAATATTTCAGTTTTTTATTCAGAGATGCAGTATCGATGGATGCGCCTCGCAACTCTGCTTGTGAAGTAATTATTTTGATTTTAAATGGCCAATACTTCAGAACGGCAATTTCCCAGTTAAAGACCTATTTTAATGTCATATTGAGTTGCCAGTTCTCACTAAAATTTGTAAAAAAATGACCAAATAAATATCTCTTACTTCTACATCTACACTACTATTATAGAGAGGAAAGATTTGTTTGTTTGTTTGTTTGAATTGAATAGGCTCCAAAACTACTAGAGCGATTTGAAAAATTCTTTCACCATTAGAATCCTGCATTATCTCTGATGAACATAAGCTATATAATATTTTGAAAAAAGTTAAGGATCCGTATGAAAACTTCGTTAATATAACCCAAGGTGTGAAAAAATACCAAAAAGGATCCTTATATCGCGTACTATGCGTATATTTCTATATTACATTTAAAATACTTTTAAACCATGACTAATTTTACTAAAAATTCTTTAGTTATGTAAATACATTGTTAAAAATAGATAAATGAAGATAATATAGGGATGATTATAACAGCATGTTAAACGAGTAAGCCGTCCCTATCCGGCAAGCTAGTATCTTACGATGTTATGTAAATGTACGAATGTACAATTTAGATAACGACGCGACCCCCTACGAGATGGAGTGACGACCTGGTAAGACATGCAGGAAGTCGATGAATGCAGGTGGCTCAGGACGTACTTTGTGGCATTCCTTGGGGGAGGCCTATGTTCAGCAGTGGACTTATGAAAGGCTGTAATGATGATGATGATGAATATCATACTTTGGATATTCAAATTAAATGCAGTGATACAATTCAAGAAATAACGCCATGTTTTAACATTCACAGAAAAACATTGTCTTTTTTTCAATACTCGTGACATCTGTCTTTTTTATTCTTTACAATTATTTAAAAAACTAAAATAAAAAAAAACATATAAAAATCCCACGAACACATATTTACGTGGTAGAGCCATGCTGTAGCTTTATTACTAGTATAGTTGTAGCACGAATGGGTCAGCTCGACCGGGGAAGAACCACGCTCTTACAAAATACCAGCATAAAATAGTAGCTTAACATTGCTGTGTTTTGTATGGTGAGTGTAGAGAACCGGAGACCTTTTTTACTGGAAAAGAGGAATTCCATCTTAGTCCTCACGAGTGACAACGCATCTGTATTTTGATTATTTATTGAGGATAGATGTAGATGTCTATGGGTCACAGCAACCACTTACCATCAGGTTGACTGTGTACTCGTTTGTCAACCTATCCTATTAAAAAAATAACTTAAAGAACGGACAACAAGAGGGGAAGAAAGGTACTCGAGTTGCCTTGTACCAGTAAGCGAAGCTTAGAACCATTTTTTTGGTGTCTCTTATGAAAGGGCTTAGGACTTGTAAACGGAGTTAATGATGATGGGGATTACTGAAATATGCTGAATATAATTTGATTTACAACTAAAGAAACTCTGAAAATAATCTTTTCCAAAATTTTTATAAATTGCCCATTCTATTCAGAACGTTATATTCTAAGGATATCCTTTGAGAACTTACATTTACACTTGTCTCTTGGAAGTGATATAATAAATTTATAGTTCCCCATAGTCACTCTGTCTTTCTGTTTTGATTTATGTAAGTTTTATCTACCCTAATTTATGAACTGTTACATAAAATGGTATTTTTCCCATTTTCTCTGTTATTGTTATTTGAGGCATTTTAATGGAAAATCAATACATATCTCAACCGAAGTACTTTTGATTAAAACGTACTTTAAGGACTGATCTGCTGCGTATTCAAAAATAAATGAAATCATATTCTGAAAAACTACATATTTATAAATATGTAATGTAAAAAAAACATGCAGTAGTGTGGCGAACATTATTTTGCTCCGTTTTTCCCATCAATAAAAAATTATGTTTGATTCTTTTTTTCTATTTTCGTATTTAGAATTTACATTGAACATGTGTAAAAACAGACGGTGCTTTAGTTATTCTAAGTACACCATGTGAAATGGCAGAAAAATCGAAAGGTTTCTGATAGATTGTAATACAAACATTTCGTTTACGGTGGACGTAAAATACATGGCGGTGACGTGAGGTCGTAGCTTTAAATGAAATGTACGAAACGTCTGGTACTGTAGTGTCTGTAAAATTGGAAAGGCCCAAGTCCAGTGATGGATTTTATGCGTATAAAATCTTGACATTAAGGAAATATCTAGACACACTTTTTAGCAGTAAATTTTGGTTTTTTGTTGTCAGATGAAGTGATGATACATTATATTACATCAATTTAAAGGTACGATTGCTAAGTGGTGGCTAGGTTTAGCGCCGTGTAAGAAGGCGCGCCATGTGTTCTCGTGCGCCTCACTTGAGATGGAGATGGAAGAAGAGTAGTGCTTACCCGAGGAGGAGCCTACAATAAAATGAAATGAATGATGTGTACGAAAGTGTTCCCTGGCCCTGGCAATATGCGTCAAAGGTGGAACACGATGGGGTCTTACTCGGTGTGAATCCTAAATAACCCGTCATTGCCCCCGCACGGCGGGTATGTGTAGGCATTTCCGCATTTTAAAAAAGGGCCCATAGATAATTTTTTCTACATCTATATTTGTTTGCGAATTAAAATGCAGATGCATTGTCAGCCATGAAAACTAAGATAAAATGACTCTTTTCCAGTAATAGCGGTCTCCGGTTCCCTACACTCACCATAGGAAACACAGCAGCATTAATCTGCTATTTTACGCTGGTATTCTGTGAGACAGTGATCCTTCACCGGTCAAGCCGACCTAATCGTGCTACAATTATACTATTAATATAGCTGCAGCATGGCTCTACAACTTAAAAAAGACATCTACATTTGATTTGAATGCGTTGACACCCCAGGGGACTAAGATGGAATGTCTCGTTTTCAGTAAAAAGTATCTCCGATTCTCAACACTCACCATACGGTACACAGCAGCATTAATCTATTACTTTACGCTTGTATACTGTGAGGGCGTAATCCTACCCCGGACGAGTCAACTCATTCGTGCTAAAAACGTAATATAGCTGCAGCGTGCCTCTATCACGTATAAGTTAATATGTCAGTAAATTTGGCAAATGGCAAACGACAAGTTATCATATAGTTTGTCATAAAATTTGCCTTAAACCCCCAATTTTCACAAATAATTGATATTTTTTACGTGGTAGAGCTACGCTGCAGCAATATTACAGCAAAAAAAACTGTAGACTTCCCGGATCATTGTGTTTAAAGTCAGGTATATGGTCTTTTACGCAAGTTTTTATAGAATATATTGCATAAAACCTCTAATCCAAAATTAATACTTAAAAAGCTGATAGTAACTCTGACATCAGGACTTCACATTAAATGAAACTAATTTATACGGATTTTATCGCGTTTAATTTTACTTTTTAATTCCCGACTCTATATCGCTCTTGAAAAGTTCCAAGAAGATCCGACATTTTTGAGGCAAATTTTTTTTAGCGATGAGGCCCATTTCTGTCTCAATGGATATGTTAACAAACAAAATTGCCGCATTTGGTACGAAGAGCACCGAGAGCACAGAGATTCAAGAACTGCCACTTCATCCATAAAAAACAACGGCCGGTGGAATCATCAGTCCATATTTTTTTTAAATGATGCCGGTGCGAAAATTTGATGCCTGAAATTGAAGCTCATGACCTCGGCGCCATTTGGTTTCAGCAAAACGGCACCACTTCCCACACATCGCATCAATCAATGGATTTATTGAGAGAACATTTTTTTATAGGATAGGTAGACAAACGAGCACACAGTCCACCTGATGGTAAGTGGTTACTGTGACCCATATACATCTACATCTATTCTCAATAAAGACTCCAGATGCAGATGCGTTGTCACCCGTGAGGACTAAGATGGAATGCCTCTTTGCCAGTAAAAGGGGTCTCCGATTCTCTACACTCACCATACGAAACACAGCAGCGTTAAGCTGCTATTTAACGCTGGTTTCCTGTGAGAGCGTGGTCCTTCCCCGGTCGAGCCGACCCATTCGTGCTACAACTATACTACTAATATAGCAGCAGCATGACTCTACCACGTATACCATTTTACCATTTCGGTGAGCACATAATTTCACGTTTTGGGCCGGTCGATTGACCACCAAGATCATGTGATATCACACCGTTAGACTTTTTCGTGTGGGGATATGTAAAGTCTAAACATTATGCGGACAAACCCGCTTCGATTCAGGCCTTGGAGGAAAACATCACGCATGTCATTCGCCAGTTACCAGTCGAAATGCTCGAACGAGTCATCGAAAATTGGACTCAACGGGTGGACCATCTGCGACGTAGCAACGGCCAACATATGATAGACATAATCCTCAAAAAATAAATGCCAAAGAATGTTCTTTCAAATGATAATAAACATTCTCCATTAAATTTGAATTTTCTGTGTTTTTTTTTTCTTTAAAAAAGTAGGGAACCTCGAAATGGATCACGCCTTACAGGCACGTCTGAGGAATAGAAAATAACAACTTATTTTGTATAAACGTGAAGCCCGTCACTACACACTGGAGCAGCGCGTTGGAATAATTATTCTATATACCTCTAAAAACGATAGGAGGCCTGTGCTCAACAGAAGAACGTATAAAGAAGCTGAACTTTTATTTTTTTAACTATAACCAGATAGACTCTTAGCACTGAAAACCCTACCATTTATAAATAGTGCCTTAAGTGAACGCGCAAACACAGAATCATTCACCATACCTACCAGTATTTGATGTATTTTTTTATTGTTTCGCATAAGTCCTATGCAAAATAAGAAAATGAGAGCCTAACCCGTAATAGGAAGGTTTGGCCTTAATCGTCACGCTTGGCAAGTGGGTTGACGAACGCAGTGGCAGACATCTCGCATGACATATGACGTAAAAGAGATGTTTTATCTCTACATACTACCTCTACACTAGGATTATCTCCTGTATCGTGGTTTACATACATAAATTTCACAAGAAAAAATGTCCAGACCCGGAAAATTTATTTGTAGGCCGTACAAATACTTGTGCCATGCGGGATTCGAACCGGCGGCCCTTATCGCTGCAACTCATTGCTAAGCCACTGCGCCACGGAGCCGACAATACATCTATAGGAACCGACAATACATCTATAGGAAGTTATTAGATTTTTATGGCTCTTTACCCTATGGCTCAAAATGAAGATTCTCTTACGCTATTGGCACAATTGGTACGTATACAATACGTTAACTAAATGTGAACACAGAAGCAAAGAGCTACTTTCGTTTGTTTTAAAATAACTTGTTTCCTCAAGGAATCGTAAATCTAACTTGCACTAATAAAGCGGCGAGATAGACAAATGCACGTCGTATTTCACGCAACTATTTAAATTCTTTGCATTCAGGACTCGTGGGATCTATTTTTTGCTTTACATTTTACTTTAGTGCTTTAATAAAAATAAAATGGGACTTCTAATTAATGAGGAGTTTTAAATTATGAAAACAATGTCCAAGTCTTTTTTATGTATGATTAGGCGTCATCTTCCTGTGAAGTAAAATTACGAGGAAAGTTTTTATTATAATAATGGTAACTTGGGTTTTATCCGAAGATACATGTTTTATGTTTATGTTTGTATCTATCTAAGCACGCATTGCGGATTGCGCGTCTGAAGCAAAAAAAACAATAGTTAATTGTAATTAGATATACTATTTTTATAGGATAGGGTTAACAAACAAGCAAAGAATAACCGAGTCCACTGATGGTAAGTGGTTGCTGCGGACCATAGACATCTACATCTGTCCTCGATTACAAATCAAAATGCAGATGCGTTGTCACCCGTGAGGATCAAGATGGAATGCCTCATTTCCAGTAAAAAGGGTGCCCGGTTCTCTACACTCACCATACGAAATACAGCAGCATTAAGCTCCTGTTTTACGCTGGTATACTTTGAGAACGTGGTCCTTCCCAGGTCGAGCCGACACATTTGTGCCACAACTATACTACTAATATACTTGCAGCATGGCCCTACCACGTAAAAACTTCATTTATTGTTTATTTGTTACACTTGTTAGGTTTTGCCACCAATGTATAATCTTTGGAAATTTTAAAAAGTTAAGTTATAGTCTACGTAGTTATATGCCGTAATTTGACTTCCTCGTGGTCGCAAACCTGGTTCGAATACTCTGGTCGGGCCAAAATCAGTTATTGTTTTTTTCTCTCAAAAAATTCTCAGTAGCAGCTTGAAGTCAGGAAGTTGGCGTAGTTTCACCCTTACCCCCACCACCATTTTGGAAAATGCGTAAAGCCGTTGGTTCCTGCATCTTATCTCGCTCCGGTAGTGTCCGAGAGAAAGAATAGAGAATAGGTACACTTGTTGAATTTTGAATTGCACCTGCGCAGATGGCTAGTCTCCATTAAGAAACTCGGTCTGGTGGATATTATTGTTATTAGTTATACGTCAAAATGTAGGACACAGGCGTCCTTTAATTTTTAAAAGTGTCACACAGTCATGCAAAGCTCTTTCAGTGCATGTTAGTGAACTTCATATCGTCGAAATATGTAATTGTTTAAAAATACTGAGGGATTTCATCATGATAATCTGTGGGAGTGTACAGCAGTGGACTTTTATAAGCTGTAATGGAAGGATGGATGGATATTATCCTTTACTCTCGAACAAATGGTCAATCAGCAATTAAAAATTGCAATAAACAATTTCATTGGTCGGTACCCAGGGTACTTGCATACTGTGATTACATACGTTCTTATTCTCTAAGATACCACGGCTTAAAAATAAAAATATATACGTAATGTTAATTAGTAAAAATAACTAGTTACATGAACATTCCACTAAAATTCAAAGTCAAAGTAAGAAACGCTCAAATAAATAGAATATAAGTACAGAGATTCTATTGTTACACGCTATAAATATAATGCTGTTGGTTTAAGATTGTACTACGGCTCACCCACGGCGCCCGACAGATTTGCGTGCACGTCTCCTTAAATAGATTACACAGCTACTACACACATACAATTCTTTTTAGAAAGTGAAGGACTTCTTCATTGAATAAAACTAATTTCATAGATTTTATTGCGTTTAATTTTAAATCATATCAAGTTTCATTTCATTATTATAAATGAAGGGAGATAAAATTCGTTAAATTAATTTAATTCAATGTATAGTATTCGTGAAAATACAGTCTGATTTTATTATGTGACTTCAAACAGAAAGAAGGTTCTATATTCATCACGAATGGTTTTTATCGTATGTGTTCTAATTTCTCGGAAACGCAGAACGCATTTAAAAATGAATTCTTATTTCATAGGTTATTTTTGAATAGTAATCGCATTGACTTTGTTTTTGATGTCTTTCGTCATGTTTTTTGACCCTCGTTTAACTTCTATTAAATAGTTTTTATAAAAAATTGCGGCAGAGATTTTCACAGGCCCTTTTCTTCTATATCTCTTTTTAGTAGTTCTCTCAATGCTGTGCAGACTTTAGCTTGATGCAGTAATGTCATTCTCATTGTCATATCCATAATTATAATTAGTCATCGTCATCATCATCATTACAGCTTGTGGAAGTTCACTGCTGAACATAGGCCTCCCTCGTTGATAGCTCATAAGGCGATTACTTATTATAGTTGCCAAGCTTGGAAGGCAGGCTGGCGATCACAGGTTTTGTAAGATAATTTGATCTATAAGTGGTGGCGTAAGAGAATCCACTATCCCATATCAATTACATACATACATTTGGATAGATATGATGATGAACATACATTTGGTAACCTTCAGGGAACGACAGAGGGAAACTGAAACAAGGCCCATGATTGTCAGTAATCTGGACGATTCAACGATTTGTAAATCATCCACAGGCTCGTTGGTCTTAGTACAAATAGTCGGGTAATTCAGAACATTATAGTGAAGCAAAATCATAAAGCACTTCGGAGAAGTTTTAAATGAAATGAAATATTATTATTTTTAATTTAGTCGCATTATATTTATATAGTTGTTCACTCTCAGTAACAGATGGCAGCTTTTGAGCATTAGAAAACGTGTTATTGTCATAGTTTGAACTACATTTTGACATATGTCGCTAAAAGATAGCGATCACTGCCTGTGTAAAGAGTGTTGCTGAATTAATAATTGTCCCATAAAATCTGGTAGCTTAAATTTTATCAAGAATGTTTTATACATCTTTGTGGGAAGCATAAATAGCAAATATGGCTATATAAAAGTACTCTGTGTCAGTATATATAAAAGTACTCTGTGGTCATCCATGTAATCTTATGCGCCCCCGTCTATGGTAGTAGCAGTGGCCAGTACTCTGGCAATTGAAAAAAAATATTTTCTGTTTTCACTCTGTGGCAGTGTGTATCGACGCGATATAAACTTTAATCTTTGGCGCCAAGTGTTTCCTTTCAAAGAGGCATTAATGTGTTATTAATTATTTCTCCGCTCACATTATTTATAGTCTGACTTACTATATTACTATACACTTCACTAAGATAGTGTCCTTACACCCGGAGGCGCAATCATTAGTTTGTTTTTATTTTATTATATTTTTACTGTTTGTTAAATAAGTTTCTATTCTAAGATTAAAATAGAATACTATTGAATTCTTATTTTTATTTTAATAAAATAAGATTATAAATATTAAACACAAAGCAAAGAGAAGTTTAATGAAAAATAAGAGCAGTAAAGTAAATATATACATAATTCTTCATCACTCGAAGTGTCGGAGTCATCGCCACCGACGATTGTATTTATAATAAGGCATCCAACGTCATCACGTTCTAAATCAATACCAAAATGGTATTTTTGTCATTGATGCAACTTTCACTATGCCGTTTCGTTTTAAAATGTCAAATTTTCGGGCAGCTTTTTTTTTTATAGAAGAGGTGGCAAACGAGCATGCGGCTCACCTGATGGTAAGTAACTACCGCCGCCCATGAACAACTGCAACACCAGGGGAAATGCATATGCGTGACCAGCCTTTTAGAAAGGTTTAAGCTCTTGAAGGTCCCCAAGTCATATCGGTCCGGAAAAATCGCCGGTGGTAAACAATTCCACAGAGAGGTTGTACAAGGAACAAAACTCCTAGTAAAACCCATAGTCGTGGACCGCCAAGCATCCAGATGGTGAGGATGTTATCGTGAATTTTGACGCGATGTGCGTTAATGAAATTTGGTGGCAGAAATTAATCCGAACAATTCCTCAGAGCACTTCCCGTGGTAATGGTATAGAAAATGCAAAGGGATGCAATATCCCTACGCAGTGCCAAGGTAGCGAGTCGATCAGAAAGAACTCGGTTGTCGACGATTCAAACCGTTCTGTGCTGGATGCGGTCAAGTGGAAATAGCTGGCACTGGGGTGCCCCGGCCCACAGATGAGAACAGTATTCCATGTGAGGCTGAACTTGCGCTTTGTAAAGTTGCAAGCGATGTGGCGGCATGATATACTGTCTCGCTCTGCTGAGCACGCCAAGCTTTTTAGAGGCCAATTTCGCCTTCCCTTCCAAGGGACCACGAAATTGCACACTATTTGATATGTCAACGCCTGGATTCTGATGCTAGCTAAGGCAGCAAGGGTAGTGACTTGAAACTGAGGAGATACGACAAAGTGGTTATTTTTAGCGGTAAACGCGCAAACTTGTGTCTTCTGTGATGGCAAAGGGCTTTAATTGGGCGGGTCTGAGCGGTTGCCTTTTTTAGGGATCGGGTGGACCAAAGCTGTCTTACATAAATTCGGGACTATGCCTTGGGAGTAGGAGTACCGGAAAAGACGCGTTAAAACCGGTGCCAACTCCGGAGCACACGGCTTCAGCACAATGGGAGGTACTCCATCAGGCCCACTCGACTTGCCGATGTCCAGGGAGAATAGTGCTTTGCGAACCGAGCGCTGTGTGAACTGCACACATCCGGCATGGAGCACTTACAGCGCGGGATAGTCGGCGGCGTGTTCCCCTCGTCATCTAGAGTCGAGTTGGATCCAAAGAGACAGCTTAACAGATCGGCTTTCCCCTTTGCGACATGGGTCAGTGAGTCGTCCTCTCTGTGCATAGATGGAAGAGATGGCTGACAGAATTGAATAAAACTGCTTTTACGTACTTTATCGCGTTTAATTAAGTTATTTTATATTCCCGATGTTTCGGTTGCTTTCCAGCAACCGTGGTCACGGGGGACTGAGGTGATTCACGTCCCGATGTCAAAGTTAACCGGAGTACCTTCAGCTTTTTAATTATTAATTTTGGTCGTGAAAGAACATCGATTCCTGCCAAGGATGATACGTGAGGCTATTGAAATTAAAAAAAAAACATCCTAATTTGAATAGAGAGGGAGGCTGGGTACTACCACCTGCTTGGGATCCTGTAATTCATAAAATTAAAACTAAACCCAAGCATACCACTGCAAGACTTCAAAACGGTTAGTTCATTGTGCGTAGATCGGACCAAAATTAATAATTAAAAAGCTGAAGGTACTCCGGGTTATTTTTGACATCGGTACGTCAATCACCTCAGTCACCCGTAACCAAGGTTGCTGGAAAGCAACCGAAACATCGGAAAAAAAATTACTTCATTAAAAGCGATAAAATCCGTAAAGGTAGTTTTATTCAATGTGTAGTGTTCGCGTAAATATAAGAAATCCATAGATTAATGATAAGTCATCGCGCGCTCTGACTAGATACCACCGGCGCTCATGTAAAATGCGGCAACAAATACTACGCCGAAATCGGCGTACCCGAGCCAGTCGCGTTGCAGGCAACGTGTGAGGTGAACGTACCGAATGTTTTATTAAATTTTGATCATAATCCGAGGTAAAATAACAGTTTACGTATTGAAACTAAAAATAATACTACAAGAAATAAGAAAGGCACTGGAATCACATAGTAAGTATCATACAATTTCGAAATTTTAACATAAAATAACACGAGCCATAAATAAGTCACAAAATATCAAAGACGCTATTCAGTGTTGCCGCGAATGCAAAAATAAAGTTCCCCGTGGCTGAGATTTTTATATGTGAATTTATTGTTACTATATTTTATAATATAATATACTAAACTTATAATATAACCTAATTCTATATTATTTAATGTTTATTTCTGTAGTATTGCTCAAATGACATAATTGCCATTTATTAGGGTTCCGTACCCAAAGAGTATCAACGGGAACCAAGTCTCCACTATCGTTCCGTCTGTCTGTCAGTAAGCTGTATCTTATGAACCGTAATATGTAGAATTTTCACAGAATGTGTATTTATATTGCTGCTATAACAACATAAAGTAAAAAAGAAAACAAGTAAAATATTAAAGGACCCAAAAAAATCACGTTTCTTGTATGAAGACCATACAAGTATTAAGATTTTTTTTTCTGTATTGATATGTGTTTTGTTTACAGACTAAAGCGAAACCTGGATTAACACGCAATAAAATGATGCTGTGTGTATGGTGGTATTGAAAGTTTATCATGAGCTTTTACCGCCGGATAAAACCATCGATTCGGATCTCTACTACCAATAAATAATGAGACAAGCAAGAAATATAAAAAAAACGGCTGGCATTGATAATCAGAAAAGGAGTGGTCTTTCATCATGATAACGCCAGATCACAAGATTAGTTATCTGTTTGAGACTTTCAATACACACTAACATTCCTAAAAATCCAGTATTTGCTTGAGTACTTAAAACTGGTTTAAAAGTTTTAGTCATTATTTTCTTTTGTTGCATGTGTTCTTTAAAAAAAAGCTTTCTGGAGGTTTTAATATTTAAGTTTATAATTTTTCCATTATAAACGGGATGACCACTGATCCATGTTCCTTCAAATCTCTGGTATTAATATATCAAATAAAACTACTTGTCGCATTTTTTTAATCAAAATCCCAAGATTTCTACAGCAACGTTTATTTTTTATTATGTCACTACCTACAAGATGGTAACAAATTATCGAACAGAATGGAACCATATATATTATAATTAAATCTAATAAAACTTTAAAACAAAAACGTCTTGAATTTGTATACAATTGTTAAATAAAGTCACTCAATGCATCACTAATATCATATATTTTCTTAATTGTACAAGATATCACTAAATCTAAACAAGGTTATAGATATCCACAATAACATCAATGTACATTAGACACACAGAATAACAAAATAAGTATAACAATTCCTATTAATACTCACAATTTATCTTCCGTGTACGTTCTCTCTACTCAACAGTTCTTCCAAAAAGACTCCCCACAAGCCGCCGACATCTGTATTTTATAGGCTTGTAATTTACCATTGTTAAACTACAGATAGCGCCGCTTGTTTGGTTTCCGTTACAAGTTTCCAATAAAACTTGATATTATTAAGTCTGTTTTTACATTACAAAACATGATTTATATTTAATTTAATTATCTTAACAATGTTACATCACAGTTATAAATATGAGCGATAATAAATAGCTCAACTAAATCTAAAATATTAATGTACCCGCTATTGTAAGAAACTACTTATTGTAAGAAAATAATTAATTACCCACAATACTAGTTATAACAATATATATTATTAAAATATGCTAACAGATTCGGCCATCTGACAGATTGTGTGTCCTCGCACAATTAGACAACAATTTTTGAACACTCCTCTAAGTATTCTACAGGCTCTTTACGCCCTCATTACAAAATTATGAACACCATTAGAACATTTATAACTTTAGTGCAGGCCCCTCTTGTCCTGAACACCATTAGAACATTTTATAACTTTAGTGCAGGCCCCTCTTGTCCTGAACACCATTAGAACATTTTATAACTTTAGTGCAGGCCCCTCTTGTCCTGAACACCATTAGAACATTTTATAACTTTAGTGCAGGCCCCTCTTGTCCTGAACACCATTAGAACATTTTATAACTTTAGTGCAGGCCCCTCTTGTCCTGAACACCATTAGAACATTTTATAACTTTAGTGCAGGCCCCTCTTGTCCTGAACACAATTAGAACATTTTATAACTTTAGTGCAGGCCCCTCTTGTCCTGAACACCATTAGAATATTTTATAACTTTAGTGCAGGCCCCTCTTGTCCTGAACACCATTAGAACATTTTATAACTTTAGTGCAGGCCCCTCTTGTCCTGAACACCACACACACACACTAAACACAACACTTAAAAGAAAATCAACTTGATGTCTAGAATACACTTATAAAACAATTTAGCCCTTTAAGATTTATGACGCAATTTCAGATTCAGATTCGGATTCACTTTTTCCGTCACTTAACATCGTATCATGTGGTCTCTGAAAATTTAGCCACGTTTTATTTTATCAACAGCTACCACAGAAGAATAATGTTTATTATTTCTTCGCGTTAATGGGGTATCTTCGACAACTTAACGATTCTATAAGGACCTTGAAACTTAGGTATAAGTTTTTTGCTATTACCGGTAGCTGAAATTTGTCTCTATTCTTATAAGATCGCCAACTTTGTATGTAATGAGTTTACAACGAGTTTTATCGAAGCGATTTTTTTGTGCTAACTAGCAAGAACTAATATGGGAGCTTATTTCCTGTCGAATGGTGTCAACATTACGGCAATTACACTCTAAATTATCAATGTCTTCAAGAGCTGTTATTATTTTATTATCGCTTGAAATCCTAAGATTAAAATAAAAGAGTGCTTCAGATGGTGTAGTGTTAATACCTTTATTAAAAGTATTATTCATACACCATTGTATATCTGCAAGGTGGGAGTCCCATTTGTTATCTGCTGTACCGATACACTTTCGTTGTCAAAGAGTCAATTATAATTTTGTTATAACGTTCTACCTGTCCGTTGGATCTTGGGGTTGACACAGCATTATGAATGTGCTTTATACCCTTTTCATGAACAAATGCTTTAAAGGTATTACTGGTAAAAGCAGTCTCACGGTCGGAAATAATAAGTCTTGGAGCACCAAATTTACTAATATACTCGCGAATAACTTTAATGGTTGTACTAGATTTGGTATTTCTAACCGGTTTTAAGTATGAGTAAATGCGTTTATCAGAACTAAAATATGCGTAAAACCTGTACTAATTCTTACAAACTGTCCAACATGATCAATGTGAATTGTATCAAAGGTAATTTCTATTTTTTTTAAATTTAGAAAACGAACGATTTAGAATATGTAGACTCAAGGTAAGAGGTTACATATTTCTTTAGAGTTTTCTCCAGACCAAAGTGACCAATGTCATCACGATTCTGCTTTATAATTTGCTAACTAACGCACTTAGGCACAACCCCTTATCACCCTCTGCAATTTTTCTAAATAACTAGCCATTTTTCAATTTGTAATTGTTTTTAATATCAAGCACGTTTAAATTAAGACTATTTAGAATACCAATTATTCGCTGTACGTCGGTATCCGGGTTTTGTACAGTAACAAGCCAGTCAATTTCCTTAACATGAAAAATATCCTTAAACTTAAGATCTTCGTCAGGCAATGCTGGATTACGGCTGAGAGCATCCACATGGGCCATTGATGTGCCAGGCATGTATTCAATAGAAAAATCGAACTCTTGCATTTGAGTCCACCAACGAGCAACACGTGGCAGCACATCCCGTTTTAAAAATGTGGCTCGTAAAGAGTTACTGATCGGCAATAATTTTGAAACAAATTCCTACCTAAATATAAGCGAAATTTTTGTAGAGAAGCTATACGCGAAATTTTTGTAGGGAAGCTATACGCGAAATTTTTGTAAAGAAGCTACTGCAGCTAGTGTTTCTAGTTCGTAAGAGGAATAATTTTGCTCTTCTGGAGTAGTTTGTTTGCTGTAATAAGCGACAGGTCGTAGTCCATTTTTATCGAATCTTTGCAGCAGAATACCTGAAACAGCCAGCTTACAATCATCTGTGTCAAGTTCTGTTTCAGTCGATGGATTATAAAGAGTCAGAATAGGTTTTTTTTTTTCAAGGTGTTGAAAGCATTCTGCTGCTCCTGTCCCCATTCCCAGGTCGCCTCCTTCTTTAATAATTTTGTCAATGGTTTTGATATTACCGGAAAACCATTGTACAAATCTTCGGAAAAAGCTAGCTAATACTAAGAACTACATAACCTTGTGTTGATTAGATGATACCCGAAAAACTGCTTTAATTTTTCTTGCCACAGGACATATTCCCTCACTCGAAACTTCGAATCCTAAATAATCAGCGGAAAGGCCAAAGAACACACTGTGATAGTTTAAGCGTGCGTAAGCCCCGCATTATCTAGTGATTTAAGAACAGAATGTAACTATTATCCCTTGATCGATGGTCTGAGAAGGAATAATGATGTCGTCAAGATATGCTAATGCTTCTTCATTGGGTATTTCCTCTTTTTTTTTCGCCAATCTATACGGTCTGTAAACAACAGGCTTGTCATCGTCCAAACGAATGGACATCTAGACTACAGTGCAACTTCCTAATTCGGAAAGTCCGAATGCGAAACACTTACGAAATTTGTGAAGAAGAATTACCAAACGGTCAACTTCCGATAGATTTAAACTATCACTAAGCTTTAGATCAGAAAGTTGTATAGATTTCGGTGCAAGACAAGTGTTGAATGACGAAACTTGCATAACTCTATTTTCAGCTTCCTCGAGAGAGAGATTCTACTAAATTAATTGGTTCTGGATCTAACGAGTTAACTACTATTTTACCGCCACCCTCACTATCAAATTAATAGACCCCAGTTAACACGCTATATTCGAAATAAAGGTTTTCGTCTCATACAATTCATCTCAATATACAAGATTCCGACAAACTTCGGCTTGGTATAAACTTCAATAAGCGAAATACCACAAACGCACGTCATCGGGGACAATCAGCAGTTCAACATTGGCCTCAACATTAACTACTACGATTTTAACAATAACTTTACCCAAAGATCTTACATTGGCATTACCAAAACCTCTGAGGGAGGGTAGGTTATAAGTTTGAACGTCTTTTTATTCCTAGTTACGATAATTCTGATTGCTTGAGCATAGAGCACTCGCTACCAAGATCAACAAACGATTCAATTGGTATGGAATTCACGATGGCAGTTTTTTAATATTTATTAATTATATTGTTATTATTCATAAAATTGACGGCCTTTTGAGATGGTAATAGCTTTGAATAACAGTTTTCTGTCAGATGACCTACTTTAAAATATCGACTACGGGTTTTAATCGGTTGTTGGAATTTATTTATAATATGGCCTTCCTGTTTACAATTATAGCATAGGGTCGTATTACCAGTGATGCATGATCTAAAATTCTGAACCCTACCTAACCTTCAATCATCGTATTGATGTTTCTAGAATTTTTAAATAGGTCAAAAGTTTATCCAAATGTTCATACTGTAACGCTCCCACTCCTAACCAAACCGATCGATAATCTATGTCTTGCAATACGCATTCTACCGCGCTTATCGCCGTTATACTTCATCGATTAATTAACGCAATCTTAACGTCAAAATAATCCTATAACGAGTCTCCAAACCTAGCACGTCTAGCTAACATATCACTAAGCATTTGACTATAGTTTTCCCCAGATGGAAATGCGGAGAATAATTTAGATCGCCACTCCGACCAGGAGAAGAGTACAGATGGCAATCCTTCGTACCACCTTTGTGCCACGCCTTTTAATATCGGGAGAGCGAATTGTATCGTTTGCCGTTTGCTCCAAACACATTCAACACATTCTGCACGATAATAAGCTTCGGGTTCCGCGCTTACGTCACGTCAGAGACCAGAATGCACGGGTTCCCAAAGGAAGGCGAACTAGCTTCTCGCCAATTCTGCCGATGTGCTCAGACCTTGCCTTGGCAATGACGCTTTTTAAGAACCTGGAGGCGAAATTATACTTTTATTTAAAAGCGCTGGTATTTACATCCCGAGACGTTTATGCGTCAGCCCAGGCCGACGATCTCTGCGAATGGGACCTGTTGTAGCACGGAGTCTGCAGCCATTTGGACGTGGTCGATTAGTCGGTCTGTGTCTGCATTACAGCTATGGGACCTATAGAGGCACCCGTAGATGCGGAGATGATCGTCGCTGTCTACGCGAAGCCAAAGAATGGACAGGTCCGTACCTTCAAGACTGCTGAAGCATCGAAAACAGATGTCCTCTCTGACGTATACGCAGACTCCAGCCCGGAGCACAAAGGAGTGTTCTACTTTGTACCCCGGGTAGGAGAGATATGAAGTATCAGCCGGAGAGGACACCTGAGTCTCGGTTAAAAAGAGTAAAGCCAGCTTTGCCGTCTCTAGATTATAATGGATAGCGTTAAGTTTGGAATGAAGTCCCCTGTTGTAGCAAAAATTCACGGATAGCGTGACAGTCGGCGACCCCGCCTTGTTTGTATTGCTCCGTTTGCCCCGAGCAGCATTAGTCGCAAGCGGAATTTTGCAAACCCCCCCCCCCAGAATACGTGTACGAGTGAAGTAGTTTCGTCGTGGATGCTCAGCGAGGGATTCTCCAGGGGTGCTGGTACCCGCCTGGGGAAATATTTTCTTTATTTCCGCTACCATGTTGATAGGGGTGGGGGGAATTGGGCCTTCAGCCACCTGCATTCACCAAGCGCAACTCAGAGGTAAATCTCTACTTCACCCTGGTATTCTGTGAAGTCGTGGTACCACCCCGATTCGAGCCGGCTTATCGGTGAGACAGCAGAAGCTGCCGCGTGGCTCTCCCACTGTTAAATACGTACGCCTTTCACAAAATACGGCACATGCCAAGGTGCCGCAACACAAAGGCGACCATATCTAAGTGATTATACTATATATAATAAAGTGAACCTATTTATTCGAATTAATAATTTAACTGCAACGGTCATTGTTTAAATCAATAAAGTGTACCACACACAATTCTTGCAGTCTACTTTTACGCTGAAATAATGATACCAACATTTTCTAGCTTTTAGTTACTTGATTCCAAAGAGTCATCATCATCATCAGCCAGAATACGAGCGTAAAATAGCAGCTTAATGCTGCTGTGTTTCGTATGGTGAGTGTTGAGAACCGGAGAGCCTTTTTACTGGAAAAGAGGTATTCTATCTTAGTCCTCAAGGCTGAAATCGCATCTGCATTTTAATTCGATAAATTTAGATGTCTATGGGCCACAGAAACCACTTACCATCAGGTGGACTGTGTGCTCGTTTGTCACCCTTAATCCATAATAAAACTTCATCATCATAAGTCCACTACAGAACATAGGCCTCTTCCAAAAAAATGCCACAAGGCACGGTCTTGAACCACCTGCGTCCATCGACTTTCTGCATGTCTTACCAGGTCGTCTCTCCATCTTATACGTGGACACCCTACACTTCATCCGCCGGTACGAGGCCGCCACTCGAGCACTTTTTTTCCCATCCTTTGTCGGTTCTTCGAGCTTAAGCTTTCTAATCCGTTGCGCTATGTCGGTCATACTGATTGTACTGCGGATATCCACATTTCTAAGTTTATCACGCAGAGAAACACCGAGCATTGCCTTCTTCATAGCTCGTTGAGCGACTTTGAGCTTTCACATACAGCCAGAAGTGAAGGACCACGTGTCAGTTCCATAGGCCATTACCGGAAACACGCACTAGTTGTACTGTCTGACGAGAAGATATGACGTATTTTCCCGAATGCTGCCTAGCCAAGTTGAATTCGTCGATTGACCTCTCGTTCGAAGTTGGACTTACCTAGTCGGAGTATTTGTTCCAGGTAAACATACTTATCACCAACTTCGAGCTTAGCGCTCCCGTTACTATATACATACGTTATTATATTCGTTTTGTACATGTTCATCTTAGGACTAATCCGTTAAGAGGCACTATTGACGTTATTGCGCATAGTGTTAAGGTCTTCCAGCAATTCTGCCATAAGGGGTATATCGTCGGGAAATCTAAGTTGTTTGATGTACTCGCTGTTAATTTTAATACCGTTTCCTCTCCAGTACAGTAGGCTGAACACGTCTTCCAATGCAGCGGTATATAGTTTTGGGGATATAGCGTTACCTTGTCTTAGTCCTTTATGCAGTTGGATAGGTTTCGTACTCTAGTTCTGCACTCGGATAGCCATCGTAGCCCTACTGTATAAACACTTTGATATACCGACAGTTAATTTGGCACCGCTGAAGTTTTGGTTTGGTTTGGTACTCTTATTTTGTACTTGGAGTAGCCCTACAGTACAAACACTACAGCATTTCGATATACTGTAGATCGATAATTGTAGCACCGCCCAAATTTCGACGGAATCAAAGACTTTCTCATAGTCTACATACGCCAGACATAGTGGAAAATTGTACTCCTCGGTCTTCTGTATAATTTGCCGAAGGGTATGTACCGTAGACCACACTATGGTGCTAAAGTCTTATCGGAAAAAGTCTTATCGGCTTGTTCAGGAGGCTGGAAGTCATCGATTCTGGATGCAAGTGTTGACAACCGTTACTATAGTTACTGCTCAATTCACAAAATGAGAACGTTTACGAAGATAGTGCTGTATATATAAATGAGTATTGTAATCGTTTACAGTGCCTGTTCAGTATAAGATAACGAAAATTAACATATTTACTGCACTTGGCCATTGCCAGTGAAGCTAATATTTAAATAAAATCAAGTAAAATATACGATCATTTTTTTGGTATATATTTGTCCCAAAACTGAGTCCCTCCTTTTTTAATATTTTTGGCTGCATATTCTTGAGCCCCATTTGAGCTTTGCATCTGGAGTGATTCGAAGAAAAAATTGTATCAAAAAGACTCATCTCTTTCCCATTTCAAATTACATTAGTATTAGATGTTTATATTTAGAGTTATGGGTTAATAAATTAAGTAAGAGTTAGTTTTAGTTTTAGAAATGACTGACTACTGAGTTTCAACAATAATAATTTAATAACATACTTAATACTAAACAGCTATTTTACGTTATTTTACGTTATATTAATAATTTTAAAACGTCAGAAAACGTACTTATTCAGCTTAGTGCTGCATTCGATATTGTACGATATTAACAATTGAAAATCACAATATTATATTGCGATAATGTGACGTTCTATTGCGGATATATGAGTAAGACAAAATAGGCTGGATACTTATGTATGAGTAGCCTACAGGCTTACGTCATAATGGACACATTATCTAGTACGCCTGAAGGCTACTTAAACCTATTCAAACCGGTGTCAGTATGATGAATTACTATTAGATAAGATATATACGCATATGTATGTACATACCTCATATATATTCTTTGTTGTTGTGTGTTGTTTCAGAATTCTAAAGTAGGTACTTAAGAATAATTTGCTTATATTATATTATAGCTTTTGTTTAATTTTTCATCAGCCTATAGAATTACACTACCGGAAGTGGACCTCTTTGTTTATAGACAGGATTCGCCTTAACTGTCTGTTTTGCATATAAATCTGCAGTGCAAATAGGTTGGCTTGACCGACGAAGAAGGACCGAGTTCTCACAGAATACCAGCGTGAAACGGCACGATAATACTACTGTGTTTCGTGTGGTAAGCTTAGAGAGCCAGAAACCCTTTTCACTGGAAACGGGACATTCCATCTCAGTCCTTAGGGGTAACATACATTTTTTATAGTATAAGGGTTACAAAACAACAGTCCACCTAATGCTAAGTGGTTGCTGTGGGCCATAGACATCTACATCTATCCTCGACGACGTATCAAAGTGAAGACCCGTGAGGACATAAGATAGAATGCCTCGTTTCGAGTAACACACGCAGTAGCATTATCGTGCCATTTCACGCTGGTATTCTATGAGATCCGCGAATAAATTCAGTTGAAACATAAACTGGGGAAAATTTTTTTTCTCTTGAAATTAAACTATTGCATTACATTGTCTGGACACTGTATTTTGGAAAATTCACAACGTTTAATTTAAAGTATACGAAATGCCTGTGCACGCTTGTTTCTCAATACTAAAGCGGTCCCATTTAACGTTTTTTGAAATATTTTTTTTTTTTTTGAAAAAATTTATATGAACAAAAAGGAGAAACATGATTAGGTGTTGTACGAATCCCCTTGTCAATACCACTTATGGCACTGATAACAGAGGAAGCTTTCAATATTATTTATAGCTACTAGATACTGGAATTACATTTCTCCACCTTTACGTGAATATATTTGAAAGTTTAAGAATTATTTAATAAACATAAAAACTAATGATCTCGTGCAAAAAATTACTTCATCTCTAATGCAACTAGCGACATCCGGTTAGCATAAATTATTAGCACTCATTAAAGAAGCGCAAAGTAGATTTTGCAATATATCAGTATTTGTATGCAATACGTTTGATCCTCCATATGGTCTAGTAATAACAAGTTTTGAATTAGTAGTAATGTTATTTTACTGAACATTCGCTGTGGTTTAGTTTTTCAGCCCGGGGAGCGGCCAATGATCCGTATGATACGTACTAATTTTGCTTTTTATATTACAGAGCTGTTAGGAAACTTCAGTTTGTTTACTGTAGTGACGCGACTACAGTGCCACCACATCACCCTCACTGCTCAGACTAGAGGTTAGTGGTAGGCCTCTGCCTTGAATTTTGCGGGAAGCGGGGCGGCGGCGGTGGCGACGCGGGAGCGGGGCGGGCAACGCAGACTCGTTCTCGAAACCAGCGGGCAGATCGCGCGACACTATAACGGCGTAGTGATGTGTTCATGTTGTCGAGATATTTGTTTTTATTATATTATGTCTGAACAACGGCGACAACATGTTTATGATTTAAATTTATTCATAACGCTCTATTTATTGTGGGCAAAAGAAGAAGTGAATCCCTACTATAGGGCTAGGAAAAAAAAGGCGAGTTTTATCGAAATTACGATATTGAAGTACGACGATTAGTTATTTCTACAATCACAGATTTGTTATTATTTGAAAGTATTTTTTTATTATAAGGTTGATATACCTAGTGTTGAGTATTATACCCATACATATATGATTCATTAGAAGCCATGTACCCATGCCTTTACACTTAACTCGTCTAGAAGAGCTTGATTAATTTTTTTCTCACGCAATCTTTTGTACTGGCGTGAATTTCTCCATTTGTGAAAGCAAATTCATTAAAAAGTAGTATTCTAAAATAAATTTGCTCTTGAACATCTGAGGACATTTCGACACGTCACAAAAATAAATTGCTCAACACTGCAATGCAGACGCGAGGGCGGTCACCGCTTGACTGGAGTGCACCGCTCGTTGCCCGCCCCCGCGCCGTTGCCGCGCCACTGTTTTCGAGGGTCGGTCCATTTGATTTTACGGATAAGATCCTGCCGCTCCCGCGCTGCTGCCGCAGTCGCTCCGCTGCCCACAAGTTTCGAGGCAGAGGCCGTATTGTCCAGTTAACGACAAATATGAAAAAATGAGTCGAGAAGAAAGGAAGTAATCTCCGATAGTGCCGCGAAGCAGAAGAGAGCAATAAGACTCAGAGCAGTGCCGATCATCGCAGTGAAGAGAGTATTTCAAAGTAACAGGTAGCGTTATTCCGATGCTGCGATGAACCTTATAAAGCAAAGCTGGCAAATACAAAAGCTAAATACTGCAGATGATGTTTGCTCGGGACTGGGCCTAAATCTCATCACCAAATCATGAGTGTGCTTATCAACGTATCTACCAAAAGTTTTTATCCAATTAACAAAACTTTTTAGTTAATTTCCGTTTGTTTAAAGCTTTTAAAAACGTCAAAATCTCCACCACTTCGCCAAAATAAGAACTTCTCAGAGAAGAACCGGCAAGTAACTGTGGGGTCTTTTTAAAGGCGTCTTACAATTCCGTTTACAATAAATGCAACTTATGATACAACAAAATAGGTCATAAAATATTTTTAAATGTCAATATCAGTTTTAATAAAAATATGACTTGTAGCAAGTGCAGACAGCAGTGCTTAGAATTTATTTTCGAAGTTACTTGGTATGGGATGTGGTGAAATTATTGCTTTTTCTCTTAGAATTAGGAAGATGGCACGCAACTGATAAAGACAGCAATAATAATATCAAATACAAAATACCGCGCAGCCTGAGAGGAAAGTGGTAATTTTATTTCAGTACTTAATTTGCTGATAAAAGCCTAAGTACGATATTAATTAAATCTATTAATAAAAATATTTGAAGACGTTCAAAAAGCTAAGTTCATCTTGATGAGATCAATCATCGCTCTATAAGCGCTCTTGACTTAAGATGTAATTGAACTCTGCAGTTCACTTGATAATTGTAGACTTTAATAATAGCTTTTCGAGGGAACAGTGTTTTGAAATATATAAATGGCGTCTAAAGTGTCTCAATTAAAATTAATTTAAAACCATAATTATATTTTAATTTTTATTATGAAAAGAAAATAAACACAATCCTACAGTTCAAGCACTAGCGTCTGCCTCGGCTAGTGTTTCTTAAATTTTCGTAATGTATTAATATTATGTCGAGAGGTAACCCAGATGCACCTCAACATCGTACTAGGTTTTGCCCGTGGGTTTGCTCGTGCACTTCACTTTATAAGCATCGTTCATGTTGTATATTTATTGCAATGGGGACACGCGACTGACACTGAAATTATATTTGTTTTACAGAAAAAGGCCATAAAAGCAATCTATGATTTAAAACTATAAGAAGTTAATATATTAGCTAAGGCCTCTTAACACATTTATAAAAATGAAATGTACATTCACAAAAATAAAATAAGTTTTACAAAAATAAGTGATATTCATTCTGTAAATACTAGGAACGGACAAAACTAGTAGTACCAGTTACTTGACTCCACCAAGTCAGTATATGCCTTTACAACAAAATCCCATAAAGTATACAAAATTTGACCTGAACAAATTTCAAAAACTGCTAATAGTTTGTCTAAAAAGGTTTATTAAAATATTATGGAATTTATGGATGATAGTGATCCCTGGGCAAGATAATTGCTACGAAGCTATTTATAATTTGTTTTATGTTGTTAATTGTAACATACATGTTAGTTAGCCGTGTAGTGGCGGTTAAGAATATCCACTACCCCATATCTTCCCGTGGGTGTCGTAAAAGGCGACAAAAGGAAACAGGCAGGAGATGGGCAGCGGCATCTTCCTGATAACAGCAAAAGTACAATAAAAAAATGCGGTTGCCAACCCGCTTGCCAAGTGTGGCAACTATGGCAAATACCCCCCAATGATAAGAGCAACAAAAAGACGGCCCCCAGTCCCCGGCAGCCCCGCTATTCCTGGCTACGGTGGCGACCATGGTAACAGCGGGGCAGGGGGTGCTAAGAATCTCCGGTGGAGGTTCGGTTGCCACCTAAGACGACTCAACCTGGCAACATACAACGCACGCACCCTGAGGACTGACGAGAAGATCGTGGAGCTGGAAGAAGAGATAGATAAGTTACGCTGGCATATTATAGGATTATCCGAGGTCCGAAGAGAGGGGGAGGACACGGTAATCCTCGAAATCGGCAACTTGCTCTATCACCGGGAGGGCGACCATCTGTCCCAAGGAGGTGGCGGATTTATCGTCCAAAAGTCTCTCGTTAAAAAAGTTGTAAAGATTGAGAGAGTGTCGACGAGGGTTACGTATCTTATACTCAGAATCACCCAACGGTTTTCGCTGAAGGTCATACAGGTTTACGCACCAACCTCGGCACATCCCGATGAGGGGGTGGAGGAAATGTATGAGGATATCTCTAGAGCCATGCATTCCTCTAAAACCCACTATACGGTGTTAATGGGAGACTTCAATGCAAAACTAGGCACAAGAGAGAACGGTGAGCTGAAAGTAGGGAAATTTGGAATAGGGCAACGGAACCCAAGGGGCCAGCAGCTGGCCGACTTCATGGAGAAAGAGGGAATCTTTATGATGAACTCTTTCTTCCAGAAGCGGCCCAACAGGAAGTAGACCTGATCGAGCCCCGGCGGTTCGATTGACTTCATTATGACGATCAGACGACAACTGTTCAGTGAAGACTCCGTGATCGCGAGGGTGGAAACTGGCAGCGATCACCGAATGGTTAGAGGCACACTAAACCTAAACGTTAAGTTGGAGAGGTCTCGTCTAATGAAGTCAACGCTCCGACCTCCTCGTGCTCTGTTCCAAAGTCCACAAACCTCTTAGCTCGAGTGAAAAAACCGTTTTAAGTGCCTAGAAGAGTGCAATGAAGTAGACGATATTAATGACAAGCTCGTGGAAACTGCCTATGCGGTCGGAGCTAAGTTCTGCAAGACCCGCCGCAGAAGAACACAAAAACTCTCCGATCACACTCTTATTCTCATGGCTCTTAGACGGGAGATGTAGCTACATTCTTCAACAGATTTGATTTCAGCATACAGGTTTCAGCATACAGGCAACTGAACAGACAGGTCTCTAAATGCATGCGGCGGGACTTGCGCAACTACAATACAGCTTGTAATGAAGAAGCAATCGAGCGGAACCAAGGCTCCAATGTCTTTGCCAGAGATCTATCTGCCAGAAAAAAACTAACTGTCAAAGCTGAAGACCGAGTTTGGCAGCATCGTTTCCGGGACGCCTGAGATTTTGAGTGAGATTGAGAGGTTCTATGGGCAGCTGTAGACGTCATCGTTGGAGCCACACGCAAGTGTGAGTTACCGCAACGCAAAGCAAGTGTGAGTGTAGTTCAAGAGCGAGTCTTTTCCGACACTATTCCGAAGATGTCCCGGACGTCAGTCTGAGCGAGATTAGAATGGCTCTCCAGCACCTTAAAAACGGCAAGTCCCCAGGCGAGGATGGAATTATAGCGGAGCTTTTGAAAGCGGGTTGAAAACCGGTACTTGAAGTCCTTCAGAAGCTCTTTAATTCCGTCCTCCATGGTGGCACTTCTCCAGAGTCGTGGAGCAGAAGTGCGGTGGTCTTGTTCTTCAAGAAAGGCGACAACGCTATCTTGAAGAATTACAGACCGATTTCCCTTCTGAGCCGCGTCTACGTGTTGTTATCGAGAGTTATTACGAATCGTCTCGCACGCAGCCTTGATGACTTCCAGCCTCCCGAACAAGCTGGTTTTCGAAAAGGCTTTAGTACCATCGACCACATACATACCCTTTTTTTTTTTTTTTTTTTTTTGCGGATGGAAAATCATCTAATGACGCCTTTCGCTGTGGGTGGAGCGGAAGGGAGTGTCAGACTTTTACTGACTAAAAACCATCCGTGTTCCTTCAGTGCCCTTACGTTCCGGAGCCGCGGTATCTCTTTCGAACAGCCCGCAGCCCCGGCAGGCGTCGGCCCTTGCGGGCCCCTTCACGCTGCTGACAGCTCTTTGAGGCGCGCGTGGAACAAAACGCGCCGTCGACACGGCCTGTCGTCGTTAGACGGACGGACGGCGAGCTACCCATTGCTCGCCGTCCACAGGCGCGCGCCTACGGTGGTCGGGGGCCACGACGTAGCCCCCGACGCCCGGGGCGTCTCACATACATACCCTGCGGCAGATTGTATAGAAGACAGAGGAGTATAATCTGCCACTTTGCCTTGCGTATGTGGACTATGAGAAAGCCTTTGATTTCGTCGAAATTTGGGCGGTGCTACAGTCCCTTCAGCGGTTCCAAGTTGACTGTCGGTATATCGAAGTGCTGAAGTGTTTGTACAGTATAGCTACGATGGCTTTCCGAGTACAGAACCAGAGTACGAAACCTATCCAACTGCAGAGAGGTGTAAGACTGGGTGACGTTATATCCCCGAAACTCTTCACCGCTGTATTGGAAGACGTTTTCAAGCTACTGGACTGGAAATGATACGGTATTAACATCAATGGCGAGTAAATCACTCACCTTCGGTTTGCAGACGATATAGTCCTTATGGCAAAATCGCTGGAGGACCTAAGCACTACGCTCAATGACCTCAATAGTATCTCCCAACAAATAGGTCTTAAGATGAACATAAACAAAACAAAAGTCATGTTTAACGTCCATATCACACCTATGCCGGTAGTTGTTGGGAGCACTAAGCTCGAAGTTGTTGACGAGTATGTTTACCTGGGATGAATATTCCGAATAGGTAATTCCAACTGCGACCGAGAGGTCAATCTATGGATCCAACTCGGCTGGGCAGCGTTCGGGAAACTACTACACATCTTCACGTTAGATATACCTTAAAACCTGAAAACGTAATTGTACATCTAGTGCGTGTTGCCAGTGATGACTTACGGATCTGAGACGTAGTCCTTCACTGCTGGCCGTATGACGAAGCTCAAGATCGCTCAGCGAGCTATGGAAAGGGCTATGCTCGGGGTGTCTCTGCGTGTTAAACTTAGAAATGAGGAAGTCCGCAGTAGAACCAGAGTAACTGACATTGCCCAACCGATTAGTAAGCTGAAGTGGCAGTGGGCCGGCCATATAGCTCGAAGAACCGACAACCGATGGGGAAGAAAGGTTTTCGATTGGTAGCCTCGTACCGGTAGGCGAAGTGTAGGGCGACCCCCCACTAGATGGAGTGACGACGTGGTAAGACATGCAGGAAGTCGATGGAGGCAGGTGGCTCAGGAACATGCTTTGTGGCATTCCTTGGGGGAGGCCTATGTTCAGCAGTGGACTTGTGAAGGGATGAAAGATGGAAGGGAGGGAAGAATGATGGTGATGATGATGACTGTTAGCTGTTTTATTTCGATCCAGTGGTAAGTTAAAAAAAAGACTTTCAATATGTATTATTCATAATCTTTATTGAATAGAAAAGTTTACTTGCTTTAATTCCTCCCTCTCCTTTCTAAGCAAATGCAAGAGCACCTCCTCCCCCTCGTCCAATTGCGTGCACTATTCCCGTCACCACTAATCCAACCACTACGTTTGTATTATCGACAGTGGTTTCCTTAAAAAATATGTTTGCATAATAGCCCTCATAATATTAGGTTTTTTACCTATGAAGTTGCCGTGTTTTATGAAATAAGTTAACGTAATTTTTTTCCATATTTATTATTTCTATTAATCAAAGTAATAACCCATACAATTGATGCATCTTTGCCAATACTTCTTAAAGTAATCAGCTGGACGGGGGGCAACAAATTCTTCAAAGGCATTTTGTAATGCCTCCCGGGTATCGCATTTTTTTCTTGCCAAATAGTTATCCAAATTCTGGAAAAAGTAGACGTCTGTAGGCGCAAGGTATAGTAAGTACAGTGGATGACGGAGAGCTTCATACCTTGCTCTTGTAGCTTGAAGACCATCTTTTGTGCAGTATGATGAGATCACGCGTTATCGTGCAGGAGCAGCGGGAACGAGCGATTGCCCTAAACTAGGTAGAGCTTCTCCGTCATTGTGTTCAATTCTTCATAATACGGATCTATATTAATGATCATCTCATTTAGTAAGAAGCTGTGACTGTCACTTTTCTAGAAGTAGGTTTTCGTTTTGGGCATTGTTTAGGTGCTGAACCACGATCCAACCAACTTGTTGAGCACTTGCGATTGTCAAACATAATCCATTTTTCATTACAGGTAATAATGCGTTTCAAAATTCCTTCGTTTGTGTGAGCAGTGCAGGGTACTTTTTTATATATAGGATGAGGGTGACAAACGAGCATACAATCCACCTGATGGTAAGTGGTTACTGTGGCCCATAGACATCAACATCTATCTTCGATTAAGAATCAAAATGCAGATGCGTTGTCACCCGTGAAGACTAAGATGGAATGCCTCGTTTCCAGTAAAAAGGGTCTCGACGCGTACTTCACGCTGGCGATTACTAAGTTCGTGGGGCACCCATTTTTCACGCTTTTTGACCTTGCTAATTTGATGCAAATGTTCCTTAAAGCTAACGTTAAAAGCTGCTGTTAATATAACTGTAGATTGAGTATCATTAGCTTTAACAATTGCCTAGAATTCGTCATTGTCGACCAAAGTTTTTGGACGACCACGGGGTTCATTTTTTAGGTTGATATTTCCAGAACAGAACCGGGCAAGCCAATAACAGGTGGTACGAGTACATTCGTTTGAAGTACTGGCTCAGTAAACGTCGCTAGCCGCGTCTACACAAGGCGCATGGGCTCGCGCTGCAGCCTCTTGTGCCAAATGCTCGGTCTGTGTGGACGTGCCTTGGGGTCTTTTGGGTGCACGTTGCCTCAACAGAGCGTGACTCGGGTACGAGCCGTCGGCGGTCGGTAAGCTAGATACGTTGAAAGGTGCAGCAGTGTGTGCTATTCGTTCGATGTGGACGGTGGTTTTGGCTCGCGAGGTTACTCTACAGATGTATTGTTGTTTGTTATATAGCTGTGACTGTTTTTTAACAACAAGATACGATCAAAGTAACTGCAGCAGAAACTACTACCTGTAGTTTCTACTGCAGTTACTTTCGTCATCATGTCACTAAACAATCTAATTTAATATAATGTGTATTAGTTGACAGATACATTGTGTTTTCATGCGATGGCCAAGTCAATCTATTTATTTAAAATATAAAAGATTTTTAGTATTGATGTGGTCACTATAGGATGTTGTTAGTTTAGCTAATTACGTAATAATTTAAGACAGAAGGACTTAAGTAGGGACTGAATAAATAAACCGACTTGGTATTACATGGATCTCACAACGTTTTACGGTAGAAGAACTCAGTTGCGAGACTTGGCTTATAATTAATTTGATATTAGAATACTTAATGAAACAACAAATATTTTGATTTGAAATGGCCTGTACTGCAGAACGGCAAAGTCATTGGTAAAGGCCTACATATTATTACATTGGAAACCATGAGAGTGCGCATTATTTTATAAAGTTCAATAAATAGAGTTAAACAATTATCTTCAAACATACCTCATATCAATTATTTTGGAGATTGAATACAATTATTTCTACACACGATGGGGACAACAATTTTCAAGCATTTTTTAGAAAATATAAGTGGACGTAGTGAGGACATTTTATAAAAATAAATATTAAATGGGAAGAAAGAAAATACCCTTTTCTCCACATTAACGTAGTCGTATAAAAAGTAAAATATAACATGCTCGAGATTTTTAGACCATCTTAACTCCATAAATTCTAAAATTCAGTTCACAATGGAGTTAGAAGCAAACAATTGATTAGCTTTTCTAGATGTGTTAGTAATTCGGAATCCTGATACACATATTTAAACGTAGATTCTCATCACCATCTTTCACAGTTAGCTACCGTGGGTAAATCTTTGTTTCAGAGAGCACGAGGGATCTGTGACAGTAAACACGTGGCCACGGAGCTCCAACACGTCAAGCAAGATTTGCACGACAATAAGCTTCGGGTCCAGTGCCTACGTCAAAGTGAACAAGTGAAGCCGACCACAGTCGAGCGAGTGCCTGCTGTACTGCCATACGTCAGAGGTGTCACTCACAAGATACATCTTGAAGCGTGGAAGCGAGCTTCTATTAGAACATACTTCAAGCCGCCGAAGAAGATTAGTCAGTTTTTACCATCAGTCAAGTGTAATGTCCCTCTGCAAGATGCAGGAGTGTACAATCTTGATTATGAATGTGATCTCTCTTATATAGGACAAACTAAAAGATCCATAAAAACCCGCGTTAAAGAACATATAGCTGATGTGAAGAATCAAAGCTCTGGGAAGTCTGCAGTTTGTGAACACGTACAGGATCGCTCCCGTTACTACATTAGATTTTATAGACCACAAATCCTACCAAGAATGATTCGCGAGGCTATTGAAATCAAAAAAACATTCTCAATAGAGCAGATGGCTGGGTGTTACCATCTGCTTGGGATCGCATAATTAATAAAATTAAATCCCACCGCAAGAATATTTCAACTGCAAGACTTCAAGATACTGTAAGTTCATACTGCGTAGATTGGAACAAAAATTAATAATTTTTAATCTGGAGGTAGCCGTGGTTAACTATGACATTGGGACGTCATCCACCTACGTTCCGCTCCGTGACCACGGGTGCTGTAAAGTGCTCGTAACGTCAGGAATATAAAATAAGTTAATATACGCGATAAAATCCGTAAAATGAGTTTTATTTCAATGTGTAGTGTTCGCGTAAATATAAGAAATCATTATTACAGACAAAACTCCTTAGCACTGAAAAAGTTCATATATTATTATAACATCATCACGAAGATGTCGTCTATTATCCATCCATTACAGCTTATAAAAGTCCACTTCTGTACATAGGCCTTCCTCAATCGCAACATCAAGGTGCTGCTGCCCATCTCCTGTTTCATTTTCCCTCTTTCGCCTCTTACAACACCCTCGTGATATTTTGGGGTAATGGATATTCTTACATCGCAACTAAACGGTTAAGAATATATCATAAAGAGATATTATTATAGTATCATCAACATCATTATAATCTGTCACAAGTCCACTCCTCCTCCAAGGAACACCACAAAGTACGGTTCTAAGCCTACTGCATCCATCGACTTTCTGCATCTCTTACCAAGTCGTCACTCAATCGTAATTTTTTCCAATCTCTAATAATGAAAGTTCTCGATTTTTGATTCGTATTTCTTTAGTAAATTGCGAGCAGTTCATACAATTACTCTTGTCATGCGATGTCATAATCAGAAAAAAAATATGAATCGTGAAATAGGATACGGCTTCGTTAACGATACTCACGCACGCAATAATTTTCGGAACTTGATTGACTAATATTGTGTGTTGTTTGACAAACGTCAAATTACTTATATTTAAAAAAAACGATGATAACTGTAGAAATCACGTATTCAGTATTTTTTTAGCTTCATTAGTAAGTGAAAGTATACTAGGGATGGGAGCTTCTACCATTAGATATATCTTTATATATAAAAATTACGTGTCACGTTGTTTGTCCGCGATGGTCTCCTAAACTACTAAACTGATTTCAATAAAATTTTGCACACTGCGTTCAGTTTGGTCCAACTTGAGAGATAGTAATTAACAGTGGTAGAGCCACGCGGCAGCTTTTGCTGTCGCACGGATGGGCCGGCTCGAACCGGGGTGGTACCACGACCTCACAGAAAACCAGCGTGAAGTAGCGGTTTACCTCTGCATTTCGCTTGGTGAGTGCAGGTGGCCGGAGGCCCTTTTTACTGGAAATGAGGCATTCCATCTTAATCCTCACGAGTGACAACGCACCTACATTTTGATTTGTAATAGAGGATAGATGTAGATGTCTATGGGCCACAGCAACCACTTACCATCAGGTGGACTGTGTGCTCGTTTGTCACCCTTATCCTAAAAAAAAATAAAAAATATAGGATAGAATTTATCACGATAAAACACCCTCAATATTTTTTATTACGAATTTAAGGATTTTTTATAGGACAAAAGGTCGTCGGAGAGAGCTGAACAACGTCTGCCTGGCGAGCTTATATATATACTAGCTGACCAGGCAGACGTTGTTCTGCCCTTTCCGACGACCATTTGCTTCCCTAAAAAAACTCCTGAAATTAGCAATAAAAAAATTGAGAGTCACTTATCGAGTTAAAAACTATCCTATCTCTTAAGTTGGACCAAACTGTGCACACAGTGTGTATATACTTGTGTATTGTGTGAACATTAGTGAGATATTCAATTCGATAGCTTACCATACTATGTAGTGTGGGGCTACATACCAACATCGAATCAAATTCTATGCGAAAGTGTTTAATATTCATTTGAAGTTTCAATACTAAAATTTGCATTCATATGAATTATTAGAGCCGTGGTAGCATATGTGCTAAGTGCTGGTCATAAAACATGTGCAATCTGGGTTCGATCCTTACCGGTACCAATCAAATTGCAAATTTTAGTGCTGCAAACATGGTGTCACCGAAATACCTGCATGTATAAAAAAATAAAAAAAATATCGAAGATGTACAAAGTCCATATATGAACAGCATAGTAGACACGTCCTTGGGATTAGGGGATCCCTCTCAGAAATGAGAGGAGGCCTGTGCTTAGCGTTTCATATTTTAATAAAATTAAAGAAAAGCTGTAGTTTTTCTTTAATTTTTGTAAAATATAAAACGAAATCATCAAATAATGAACATTTATTTTAAAAATCGATCTCGAACCATATTTTTAAATTGTTATATTTTGAGACGAAAATTGAAAATTGAAAAAAAAAATACAACAAGGCATTAATTTTTGCATAGGTATTCGTTCCTGAGCGCTTCCAATACTTTACTTAAAATCTAATTCTTATTTATAAAATAAAGGTGACAAAAAATCACAAAGTCTACCTGATGGTAAGTGGATGGTGTGGCCCGTAGACACATACATATATATTCGATTTATAATCAAATATAGTAGGTGTGTTGTCAACCCCAAGGACTAACATATATTATACTAATGTACTTACTAGAAAAATAGTTTTGGTCTTAGTGTTGAAAAACCTTTGGTACATGATATATCATTTATGTTTTATCACAAAAAAAAACCCGCTAGTTAAAAATCGAAAATAATTTAACAAGAAATATATAAAATTCAAAAATATTTTTTCTACTTTGGTCATTTAAATTATCCAGTGGCAGTGCTTTCCTTGACATATGCCACTCCCAAGGCGCCACTGAACCCAATATTTGCTTTCAGGTCCAGTTTCTGTTAGCCGCCGTACGGAGATCGCCACTTTATCTAACCCAAGTGTACCCTACATTATCTACTTTATCAAACCATTATAATCCGACCTAGAACTCTCCCATCACAAGGAGGTATTTCCAAATTCGTAATAAAGCATAAATCCACATTATACATATAAAATAATGACGAATAAGCAGATCATTTCGTCAATATTATATATCCCCGTTCATGCATGACAGTGAAGGTGGAATAAGACAGAAAAAACATTAGAGTAGCATTAATACTGATGAAATGCACTTAAAATTTGTAGAGAAAATGTGTGGTTTGCAAGTAATCATGTAGTGGTGGTTTAATAATATCCATTATCCCATATATGGTGTCCCCCGCTGGTGTCGCAAGCGGCGATAGAAGAAAAAGCCAGGTAATGGACGAGTAAAAATAAAAGACAACTAAAAATAAAATAAAAAACTATGGGTGGGTGAATATACGCTATTTAAATTCCAACGGCCCATAGACGAACTTTATGTTAAACTTACTATATTATTGTTACTGTATGGTTAAGCAAGAAAGAATATCGTCTATTATTTGTCCCATACATTCAATTTACGATAATTGTTTAATTTAAGATATTAATAGTTTAAAATAGTTATAAATGTTTACTCCCCTGGCCTCCCCATTACTGGATTGTATAATTTTATGGTCATACGTTTTAAATACTTATGCTATTATGTTTTCTTTAAACATGATCATATGCCTAATAAACATCGAAACATATTTTATCAAAATACATTGTAAGCATATTTATTAATATAAAAAAAATATATCTTATTTTCACGTCACGTTACAGTGATGTCACCTCAACCCGGCGAAAAAGAAACATTTAAAATTTGACATAAAATCGCTAAAAAATGTTTTTGAGTTTGAACTATACGCGTAGTACAGTGTGAAGTTACAAACAAGCTAACAGCATTGAGCAAAACCCAAATAATATTGCGACAGTTTTCGATTCACTGTAGGAAAGCTTGTTTGTGCCAGTTGTTGCAGTATTTCTGCTAGGACAGACTAAGGACTAAAAACAAAATACAAAAATATATACTTACTAGGTAAGTATATATTTTTGTATTTTGTCCTTACTGAATTTGCACAATGCAATGTTTATTGTGTGTAGATGTCATGTATTACGTTAAGGTGTGGTCAGAAAAACAAGTGATGTTGTTTATGTACGTTATGCGCGATTTTGTCACTTCATGGCGTCACTTCTCTGGCAAATTTTATGTCAGAGGAAATACATACATATGTCCCAGGAAAGTGACCAAATTTTTTTTTTAATATTTAATCTTCTAACGCTTCATATAATTTGTTCTAGTTACTCGAACATACTCGGATATCATGGCGAATGTTAAAAAGAAGCAAACAAAGGAAAAGAGGCTTGAAAAAATATCAGCTGCGAAATAACGACCAAAGAATTAAAAATGATCATTGAATGAAACTACTTTTACGGATTTTATCGCGTTTAATTAACTTATTTTATATTCCCGACGTTTCGGTTGCTCTCCAGCAACCGTGGTCACGGATGACTGATGTGATTGACGTCCCGATGTCAGAGTTAACCCGGAGCACCTTCAGCTTTTTTAATTAATAGTTTTAGTCCGATCTACGCAGAATGTAACTAACTAACTGTGTCTTGAAGTCTTGCAGTGGTATGCTTAGGTTTAGTTTTAATTTTATGAATTACAGGATCCCAAGCTGGTGGTAGTACCCAGCCTCCCTCTCTATTGAAATTAGGATATTTTTTAATTTCAATAGCCTCACGTATCATCCTTGGCAGGAATCGATGTTCTTTCGCGAGAATTTGTGGTTTTTAAAATCTAATGTAATGGCGGGGGCCGTCTAGGATATGATCACAAACTGTAGACTTCCCGGAACGTTGGTGCTTCACGTCAGCTATGTGTTCTTTTAAGCGGGTTTTTATTGATCGGTTTGTTTGCCCTATATATGAGAGACCACATTCACAATGAAGCTTGTACACTCCTGCATCTTGTAGAGGAATATTGCACTTGACGGATGGTAAGAACTGACTTATATTCTTCGGCGGCTTGAAGAATAATCTAATAGAAGCTCGCTTCAAGATGTAGCCAATATTGTCTGTGAAACCTCTGACATATGGTAGTACAGCAGGCACACGCTCGACTGTGGCCGGCTTCACTCGGTCACTGTGACGTAGGCGCGGAACCCGAAGCTTGTTTTCATGCAGAACCTGCTTGACGTGCTGAAGCTCGGCGACCACGTGTTTGCTGTGTCACATCAATGTGTAGTGTTCGCGTAAATATATATAGTTATAAAAATGATCATGTTAAAAATGCTGAATTATGAAAAAAAGTAGAAATATAAAAAAGGAAATGGGACAAATTAAGAACATTGTAACGCTTTATTTAATTTGTTCCAGTTACTCGAATATTATCGGAATAGCAAATGTTAAAAAGAAGCAACTAAGGGAAAGAGAGGCTTGAAAAAATGTCAACTGTGAAATTACGACCAAAGAATTAAAAATGATCAGGTTAAAATGCTGAATTATAAAAAAAGAAATGGGATAAATCAAGAACATTGATGATATGACTGAAATGGGAAAAAGGGCTGTTAGAAAATTATGAAGAGAGAAGACTAAAAAAACATAGAGATTTCGTCAAGCTACAATATACCAGAAACTATCCAGTAAAACCATCTGCGTCTGATAATGAAGACAAACCTCCACTTTGGGAAACTGTATCGCTCTAACAGCTAAAAGACGAACAGAAAATCATAAAAACCAAAAATATGAAAATACGTCAAAAGGTATATGAGTACCAAAGAAATTAAGGCGCATCGGATAATAGAAGAAGGAGATCTAGGTGGTATCGGAGGAAAATATAAACGAACCCCTGACAAAATTGTCGCTTCAGTAACTGACATTGCTACTAATCTACTACTGACGGCAATATTTTTCTAGTTAGCAAAATTGTCTCCTAAGGAATTACAAAATATTGCCTCGGCATTCATATTTTTGTGATAACCGAAAAGGAAATTGATTTTTAAAAGAAGACAATTGAAGATAATAGACCAAACATGAAATCTTTCGCTGGTACGGTAAATTAACATCAAGTTGGAGTAAACTTTATGAGCAATACGTTGTGTGTCATCAAGAACCTCAGTCACACTTGAAGCAACTTTTGCCCTCACTTCCACTTATGCGACAATAAATACACCCAAAATGATAAAACCAAATTGGATGTTACTGCCTGTATACACCGATTCTTAGCATGATGTGCAAAACAAAATGATTGCACAAACATCTACTAATCTGACTAATACTATAGACAATGACAGCACTGTTATGACTATCAAAAACGGTGATTTTATACTTGTGGAAAACCAGATTAAAAATTAAAATATATATGTATGTTCGCCAGATTTTGATTATGAAGAAGGAAAGATCAGGATTACTATTTTAAAGATCTCCAATGAAGATGGTACACTTTTTAGAATAGATGACTATGCCATATCTAATGTTAAATGAGAAAAGATCTTGACCATACTACCTTATCTTATCTTATCAGTCCATAACGTCCCACTGCTGGGCAAAGACCTCCCAACCTCTTTCCACCTTTCACGGTTCTTTCTCATTTTAGTTTCGTGGATTTACGACAGACGTCAGTGATTTGGGTTCTGGAGCGCAGTTATATTTCTGATGCGGTCGGTTAATCATACTTCTAGCATGCTCCATTGCTTGCTGACACACACCGAGATTGGAAATCTGCTGTTTGGTGAAAGACCTGCTTTGGGCATCATATGTCAAGACGGGGAGAATGCACATGTCAATGAGCTTGCATTTAAGGGATATTGGTGCGTTGCTCTTCATTAGATGTTTTAAAGCCCAATAGCTCTTCCAGGCGTTTTCTGTTCGTTGAGCGATATCTTTTTCTTGCCTTGTCTGGAATGAGACTATTTGGCCCAAATAAACATACTCATGAACATATTCAACCTCCACTCATCTATATGTATCCTGTGCTTGATGTGGTTTATTTGCTTGGTTTATTAACATGGTCTTTTTCATATCCATGAGAAGTCCAACCTCCAGGCTAGCTATTCGTAGTTCGTTGAGCACTTCTACCAGATTTTTGGCCGTATTACCAGTGCCAAATATACTTATGAAGAGTAACAGAGTATTCTACAAGTTTCCTTAGCCAGTTGATGTATTTGAAAAGTAAATTGTAGAATGTTTAGTATTTAAGTAAAAAATAGTTAGTTAAGTCGAAATTATTGATTTTATTCTTTGCAAAAATTATCTTCATTAATACTGTGCATTGGTAATTTTTAAGTTTATTTGTTTCGATAGGCTCTATATTGATATGTGATACATTAGATAGTACTATTGTTTTTGTTTCATTAAAAAAAAATATTTAGATTTTCTTGAACATTTTATAATTAAAAACTGTCAAACAGTATGTACTGTTGACAGTTTTAACTGTAATTTTTATATTAGATAATTACTTTATTCGTTTAAATCTCAGATGAGACTAATAAGCAGAAAATATTAAATCTGTTATTTGATTTGGCTAAAAACTTAAGCGTTATCATCATCATCATCATTACAGCCCTTCACAAGTCCACTGCTGAACATAGGCCTCCCCTAAGGACGGTTAACATACTATTAATATAAAAAATAAGTTTGCTGAATGAAGCTGAAGAAACTGTTAATACTGAATGTATCTGTTAAAAAATATCCAAAGACTATATTTATGCATGTTTTATTCAATATTATTCCCCATTCCTAGCTAATAATCAATGGCATGTCCCTTCCCCCCTTCAATTTGTCACTACTCCTCTGATAACACATTTTCCCTTGGTGCTTATTAAATTTAATAACAAAGGGAAAATCTTCTGGCCCTTTTCATTACAAATGCAAAAATAGTGTCAAATAGTTATATTATTAATATTGAATTAAACAGACTACATTTTCTCCAGGGACACAAAAACCCCGGGTGCCAACCCATCTGCCAAACATGGCAACAATGCCTAATATCCGCCCTATAGGGTAATCGATGGGAGAGCCCTATATTGAGCATTAGAATTTTGATAGGCACAAGGAGCGGTTTACAAGACAATGTTACGACCAGTATTATTAAAGGAATGCTTCGCTCGCTTGGACACGTAGAAGGAACGAATGATGAAAGAATCATAAACTTATGCTTCAAAAGTAAGTGGTAGAGTCTACAAGGAACGCACTAAACGAAAAATTATAACGGAAGGCTAAATTCAGAGAAAAATCGATAGAGATGCCCTAGGATTGTATCAAATGAAATTTCAAAATTGCTGCGTAGCTCTCTAGTTGAGTCTTGAGAAACTGTGTGTATATTATGTATTAGCCAAAAAGGAGTGGAAGCTCAAAATATAAACACACGACTTAAAATTTCATTACAGGAGTAATCCGTCATCAACTAAGAGCTATATGGACATCGAATTGCCACTTCAGCTTACTGTCGGTTTCTCTGGTTCTACTGCGGATATACGCAAGGGCAAATAGAAAAACAGAAGGCAAACGTTACAAAGTCTTTCACGCAGAGAAACTCCAAACATAATATAACGGTTAAATATAGATATATAGATGCGAAACCATTAGCTTTATACATAAAAATCTAATGCTTGTTTACTTCTCTATTCTTTAACACTTTATTTACCGATTTTGTTTGATCATTTTTATAACTAACAGTGAAAGTAATCTAATACTTAACTTATCTCTCTATCAAGAATTTAAAGTGTTCAAAAATAATGTTAAGATATTTAACAATTCTGACACTAGAATTAGAAGTAAAAGCGAAACCTTAGTAAGAACCGTAAGGCAACTATATTTTATCGGTACACGACAAAACAAGTTCTAACTTCGATTAATTTCATTTAAGTTTCATTATCTAATTTAGATTTTAGTTTCTTATAACAAAACCACTGAATGTCGATTATTTACTTTCTTTGCCACGAAGCCTATCGCCCTTGACTTGGAATCCTAAAAATTAGTAATTAGATGGTTTTTCATATCCGGTATCCTAAAACTGTTACCTTAACCGGAGACAAAACCAGCATTGTACCGAAAAGTGGAACTTTTATGATTAAAATCTCATTTAACAACTTTAATTAAATTTCGTAGTGTTTTCTGCTCTTAATGGAACAACTTAATTTTATTAACTTTGTCAACTTACTTTATATGTTTATAGTTATTTATATATACATTTATTGAGATATGTATGTATAAATGTATGTATTTATTTATATATGTATATGTATGTTTTATGTATGTGTTGCATGATCTGAATTATATCATGACAACTTAACTGCCCAAACTGACTCTCTGTTCTACCCAAGGTTAGCTGGTAGAGAATGCCATACAGCATTAAGCTCGTCTTTTGTACAAATATTTGGTGGAATAAAGAATAAATAAATAAATATTTATCCTGTGATATTTTAATATATTTTTTAGGTAGACTATGAAAGTTATGCAAACGTTAGGATCTAAATGGCTCATATTTTTCTGACAGGATCTAATACCTCCTTTATAGCAATTTCATAGGCGTTTTATTTAAATAATGCTTTGCTGTTGCTCTCTTGAGGTAGCAACCAAAATTATTTATTTTCTTATTTCTCCTTTAAGTGCTATAAAAGTCGCTTCACTATTACTCAGAACGAAATTGCCAAAAATAAATGACACCATTAAGGCTTTAACTAGTCTGAATGACCTTGACGAAACGGCGATCGCAGAGATTTTAGCCGACGTCAACACCGTCTAGCAACTACATTCTGTATTACTTATAAAAGTGCAAAGATTAATAGACTGCAGAGATGACAATTATATAAGTGACATACTGCCTGTTATGCTTGTGCATCACTGAGAATTATGTCGCGGTTACGCATCTTCAATTATATTGTGATGTAGCTTTGTCCGGTAGGCGTCACGAGCTATCAAGTGTTCAAGTTTCAAGTACGTAAGAGTTTTTTATTATATATGTTAACGTATTTATTTGTATCATATTAGTAGATCTGGATCAAAGCGTTCGCTGTAAATTTTCCCGGGTTTGATCCCCGACAGCACGAATGAAATTTGTAATTGCAATTTTCGTCAACACGCATTGGGGAAGCACGGCGGGCTTTCCCTTGCCCTAAAACCCTCTCAGAAATAAAAAAAGAGCCCTGTGTCCAGTAGAGGGCCTTGTATAGCCTATTAATTTACTTTGTAGCAATATTTATATTCGTTTCAGATATAGAAGGGTACCTTATGCTGACAAAAATATCATGTGGAGGCGACGAAAACGTAAAACATCTTTGTACCTAGATAAAACGTTCGAAAGATTGTCAGTCATGTCATACGCCACATTTTCTATAGAACGTAGAACATTACAGATAGGGCAAAATAAAAAATAATCCAAAATATTATGCGAACTATTTATTACTAATATATACATTTATAGGTATTTATAATAAAAATAATGAACAAGCTGCAAGGTTCAACTAATAATGTTTTTTGTAAACACAATTGTAACATTCCTGTTTTCATTTTTACCAAAGGTTTATTGATGAAACGTAGTCAAGATCACTTCATATAAAATATATTTAATTAAAATGGACACATGACTTATTTGGCCTTCTACTTACAAGTCGGCGGAAATTTGAAAAGAAAATTTTGTCTTTTCACACAAGTATTGTTTACAACTGGCGTGGCTTCGAAAAGCGTGATTAAATGTCAGCGGTATATAATCAATTAAATACTGAACTTTTTTGAAATTTATTTTTTTGTTTATTTTTGTTATATCTTCTTAAAAGTTGACGCCATCTCACTATTTTAATATTTGTTTTTTTTTGTAACGCACAAGGATAAGTTAGACTAAGTTAGATTAACTTGGATAAGTTTATAATTTTTTTAAATTTATCACAAAATTTCCACAATAAATTATTACCTTTTCTACAGTGATTCTCTCCTCTTAGTTTCGCGTGACTGTAGGATGTTATAGTGAGTCACCGTCAGTTACTAAGCGGCCATAACAAGAGAGAATCTCTTAGTTTCGGCGTGACTGTAGGATGTTATAGTGAGTCACCGTCAGTTATTAAGCGGCCATAAATCATTATATGTATGTATAGACATACATATATACATTTTTTGATTTTAATATTTATGTTTTTTTGAATTTTGATTGGTTTTTTGAAACCTGGTAAAATTATTTTTTTCCATACCAATTGATGGGCCTGATTATAATGCCAGTTATGCTCTTTGGCTGAAGTTATTTTTTATTTTATGCTCAATTTCAGACATAACAATATTGATTGCGCATTTCTAAAATTTTACCTCTTCTCCTTCCAATAATAGCTCCTGCACCTAACACGGCGGAATAGTTATTATTATATATAAGACCATTTGCGGAAACAGTTTTTGTTAACAGTTATGAGTGTAACATTTTATCAGCTGCTTAGTTTATAGTGCCTTGAGCAACATTTTGCCGGTTTCTGTACAGAAAATGATGCTGGCTTTGCAAATATGTATTGCCGCTACCATTGAATATAATACCCGCTATGTTACACTTATTTACATAGAAACTTTAATTATCATTTGCATAAAATTCTAAATAGCACTTTTTACACAAGAAAGTAAACAGATTTTTTTCATCATTTAGATCAGTCCATCTTGTTTTTCACTAATTAAGTAAAGAGTAAAACAAACCAATAGGTCCGTGATTTAAAATTTCTTGCAACTTTTTATAGAAAAGCATGACCTTATCATAATATAAAAGTCAATCATTTAGCCATGTGATAAAACTTTTAAGTGTGCCAGTCAAACATAAATGATGATATTCGTGTCATTATACTGGAAATAGTCTTTTAAATATTTTGTAGTACAATTGATAATCTTCAGTATGATTGACCGTGTATATGACTTTTATAAGTCTATGTTATTTTTGACGAAAATTATTATTGCAGATAAAAGCCCTTTCACATTTATTTTAGTCGCGAATTAAATTAATCAAAATGAAAATAATAACTTTGGCTCTTTATAACTGATCTTTAAATGTAAAACACTGACTTGAAATTATATAATTATTAGCATTTTTTTTAATTCATTGAACTTTTTTAAGATTTTGTTGTAACTCTACTGGTGAAAAAAAAAACAAAAATATATATATATATATATATATATATATATATATATATATATATATATATATATATATATATATATTATAGTTCTTGATGAAAATAATGTATGCGCGTTACATCGCATCCCATCAAGAATTTCTAATGTAATTCTTGGTGTAAAGCTTAGACGTGATAATAACTGTAAACAATAGAATAACAAAATAATGAAAACATTTACATTTACATACACAACATTTACAAAAATACTTGCTTTATAACCTAATAAATATTATTTGACCGTAATAAAATAAAACAAGGTAGTCTTGGGCATGAAAGTAAAAATAAATATTTTCGATTATTTTTGCAATATCTAACAGCCGGATTAGCGGGCGATTCTGATCCATCTAAAGATGCTAAATTTCAGCAAGCACTGTCAAATTCAATAGGAGTGACAGAAAAACAGTTCTTGATACAGAAAGGTAAATAAATTATTTAACCTATAAAGTAAAATCACTTTATTACAAATCAAAATAGCCCAATAGCTTTATTAACATGAGACATAATTGTACGAGTGCTTACAATACTTAACATTATTTTACTGAAATCTCAGAAAGTTTCTTTTAATAGAATAAGGGTGACAAACGAGCACACAGTCCACCTGATGGTACACTTACCATTTAGATGTGTATGGGCCATAGCAACCACTTTGCTATGGCCCATACACATCTACATCTATTCTCGATTACGTATCAAAATGTAGATGCGTTGTCACCCTTGAGGACTGAGATGTAATGCCTCGTTTCCAGTAAAAAGGTTCTCCGGTTCTCTACACTCACCATACGAAACACAACAGGGTTAAACTGCTATTTTACATGTTATTCCGTGAGAGCGTGGCCCTTCCCCGGTCAAGCCGACCCATTCGTGCTACAACTATACCTATTACTAATATAGCTGCAGCATGGCTCTGCAACGTAAGAAAAAATTGACGTTGAAAATTTAAGTATTTTTAGAAGCAACTTTGCAATTATTTTCTATTGAGTTAATTTTTGTGGAATCGTGGTTTGCAATCCGCCACCTGAAATACGTACAATTTTTTTTCGATAATGACGTGAAATTACAAAACGATCCCCATGCATATCAATGTGGCTCTATTCAGCCTCTTAATATGAACATACCTGGGGATTCAGAGATTTTAAAATTTTTCATGCGTAGATAATGGAAGATATAATATTATATTATTACTGTCCCATGTGAGGCAACCTTTATACGTATATACATATTCTCATCATATTTTTATGGTTGGTTAGAAATATTATATGTGTGTGTGTGCGTACGTGCGTGCGCGCGTGTGTGTGTGTGTGTGTGTGTGTGTGTGTGTGTGAATAAAAGCGTATGAGAATACGTGAAGAGGATTAAAGGTTGAGTACTAATTCGCTTACCTGTACGAGGTTGCCACTCGAGGACCTTTCTTCCTATTTTTTATCTGTTTTCCAAGTTATATAACCAGCCCATTGCCATTCGACTGTAATATTCCGTTGGGCTATGTCAGTTACTCTGGTTCTAATGCAAATATCTTCATTTCTAACTTTATCACGTAGAGAAACCCCTCTCCAAAATAAAATTTTTACATTTTTTAGATGATAGTTTGTCTAACATAAAAAGAACCATAAACCCAAGAATGTCTTTATATAGTTATTTATACTTAGGTAAGCACCATTCTTTTATTTATTTAAATTGTTTGATTTAATTTGATAACAGTGTACCTAAATGTAAGTATTTGTATCTTTATTTCCCTCCCCAATAATATTTTATAAAGTCATACTCATAAAAACAGCGTTTTATTGTAATACATAATTATAAAATTCAGTATCAACTAATAAATAAAAATATGCAACAATAAAATTACATAGGTATTAAAAACTATCGAAATCTAAGTAACGAGAGCATGTTCGTCGTTCCACATCTAAATTATATAAAAATGCATTTTTCAATTTGACTAATCAACGTCGCTGCGAAAATTTCTTCTTCTTTGGGCACTTTAAAAATTCATTTATTTAGAAAATAATATTTACGGTTACCAGTGTACAGATATTAACTAAATTAAGTATTTCTGGTCATAAAAATATTTATAATTGAGTATAAACTTTTAAAAAACTAATATAATATATTTGAACGAAGTCGCTCCAACACCGACGTGCGGTCCACCCTCGACGATGTCCGAAAACGGACTGTGACAGAGCTTACATGGCGACGGAGCATGCGCGCTCGCGTAAATATATTCAATTTCAGGGAAAAATGATATATTCTCTTATAAAAGGGGGAATAAAAATAAAACTCTCAATTAAAAAAATTAATATTTTTAAGACCTTTTTTTTAGTGTAAGAACTATTTAAAAAGCTTGTGCCGTTTTGGAGAAATATTGCAAAATATGACAAAGATAGGTACTCTTTGGGGATTTTTTTTCTAATAAGGGGTTGACAAAAATACAATTATGTTAAATTAAAACATTTATCAAGTCCTCTTCTGTTACCCTGTATTTTTTCTTTGTGGATTAAATGAACAGTTATTGAGATTTTTTTACTTAAATATCCACGATTTAGGCATTTCAACGACTGTTAAGGCCTTAAGAAATCTTGAGAGTACTGAGGTATATATAATATATTATATTAAAATAACAATTAATATAAATAAAAGTATCAAGTGATGGCAGCGTAAGATAGTCCACTACAGCATTTCGTCCCGTGGGTTACGTACGAGGAGACTATGGGAATTAACTATTACTTTTAAATAGGGTGGAGTTGGTTTTTGTCGATATTACCATTTTTCTTGGAATTACTTTGAGCGCGGTAGAGCCACGTTGCAGCTATATATATTATGATTGTAGCACGAATGGGTACGCTTGACCGGGGAAGGTGCACGCTCTCATATAGTTTAATATCTCTCAATGCTGCTGGGTTTGGCATGGTGAGTGTAGAGAACCGGAGACCCCTTTTACTGGAAACAAGGCATTCCATCTTAGTCCCCTGAGGTTACATAGCATCTGCATTTTGATTCTTATTCGAGCATAGATGTAGATGTCTATGGGACACAGCATTCACCTACAATAAGGTGGACTATGTGCTCGTTTGTCATTCTAAAATAAAAAATGTGTCGTATATCAGCGGGATAAAGATTTTAACTAACACCTTTCGGCTTACAAACAGAACGTTTTTTAAGTAACGTATTTGAGTAATAAAGCATTTGATATATTATGTACCTAAGTATCATAATGTATACTTTTGTACGTTTATTTTATTTTATGATTTAAGTAGGTACTTGCTTTAGGTATATGCAAACAAAATGTATATTTATTTTACTTTTTTAATCCTATATCAATTTTTTTTCTAACACCTCCACATCGCTTCACGCATCACCCCCACAGGCATTAATTTAGCTTATATACCACGTGCATTTAATGTTTTAATAAATAAAAAAAAGAAACTTTTGGGTTACTACTTATGACATAAATGAGTTTATCATAGGTACTCGTCTATGAAAACCAATAAGATTTTTCCGACATTTTCTGATATCACCTCATATAAAACCCATGAGACCAATTTCCATACGCATTGTACGTTATAAAGGTCACACAAAGATAAGCATAGTAAATATTGTAGCAATAAATATTAAAATTATGTTCCAGACATGAAACTTTTTGAGAGTGTTTTCACGTTGAAGTTATTACGATGAAAATAAATACTACCTGTAAAAGTAATAAATTGCCTTACTCTCTAGCGTCTCGTTATTTATTTTCTTAAATACGAGTACATAATTTACTGAGTCATCAGAACTTTCAATAGATGAAAATATTTCGAATAAAATAAAAATATTCATGGAGGTATTTTTATTAATATATTCCTACGTTCAAATACCGATATTTATTATATATATTGTATGTGATAGATATTGTTTGTAAATAGATATTAGGGGTAACAACGCATCTGAATTTGAATTTTTTATCTAGGATAGTTGTTAGGTACCATTGAAAATAGATCTTGCCGTATAGTTGATAGTAAAAAACTGTATTTGAATTTATTTTTATAAAATAATGATGCTTAGCATCCATTTAACAATAAGTGGGTTTTTTGCTTTTTACTCAACCTTGAGTTTGTAAAATTGACCCCTTTTGTTTACTGTAATCAATCTCCAAATATCAAACGTCACAATACTAATGTAATTAGTTTAAATGGAGATGGGTTGGGTCTTGTCGATATTACCTTTTTGTTGCAATCACTCTAGACGCGGTAGAGAGACGCTGCAGCTTTAAATATTATGGTTGTAGCACGAATGGGTCGGCTCGACCGGGGAAGGATCACGCTACAACTATATAATTAATTTAGCTGCAGCATGACTCTACCACGTGTTAATATAGCTGCAGCATGGCTCTACCACGTGTTAATATAGCTGCAGCATGACTCTACCACGTGTTAACATAGCTGCAGCATGGCTTTACCACGTGTTAATATAGCTGCAGCATGGCTCTATCACGTGTTAATATAGCTGCAGCATGGCTCTACCACGTGTTAATATAGCTGCAGCATTGCTCGACCATTTGTTAATTACCTAACGTTGAAACAATTGACTTAAGACGATGACGATGAAGACGCGGGTGTGGCGCTTGAACGAGAAGCAAAATATTGTGACTCCTCACCACACAGTGCTGGCTAATATACAAATTACACTGTGCTATCATCACAACTTTAGAAGAATACAAAAAATATTATAGAAATAATGTGGATTAACATGTTTGTCTTAAAATATAAACTACCTTAGTTAAATATTTTGAAAAAATCGTTCTTGATTACAGCGTATATGATATATCCTGTTTTTTATATTAATTTAACAAGACAGCACAAAGTTAAATGTAATTATTTGTTCAGCGAGAGCTACAAAGTTAATTTAAGGTATTTTGTTGTGTTACCATTTTACACTTTGGACATTTATAAAGATTTTTATAAAAGCCTATCTCGAAAGCATCACCATAAGTTTATTGCAAAAAGAGAGTGTTTTAAAAGTTGAGAAAGTTGTGTTCAACAACAAAACGTATAAAGTTGTATTTTAAAATGACTACACAATACTTGTCTTTTATAGAGAATCAAATAAGAAGGATTTCAAAACTACTTTCAGTTACTTGCAATTTGTCAAGTAAAATGATACTCTTATTCGCAATACAACCCATTCCATTGACCCGTATTCTTAAACTTCGTATTCAAGAAACGAATACAGCAACGATTTATTTTTGTTATGCGATTGTATACATTTTATGTATTCACTAGCTACCCGCCCCGGCTTCGCCTGGATAGGATCTGTAAGATATAATGAATATTTATTTTATAAATTTATCATATTAAAAAACTATTAGATCTTCGGATAAAATGTATCGAATATTATCGGAATAAGCCAAAGTTCTTGAATCTAAGTCAACGAGATGAATTTTGTATTAATTTCAATTCGTTGCCTCCACCCATTTCTGATGACAAGGACCCCGACAGACTGATAGGCAAACGGACGGACGAAGTACGATGTTCTTTTTTACGGGTTCCGTAATTTTTAGGTACGGAATACTAAAAAAATAAAGAATCATTTTTTAAATAGTATTTTCTGCTTAAGTGCCGTATAGTTTGGTATAAGCCCGTTACAAGTTCTATCACGAAGCACTTACCCACTTCTGCGTTCCAATTTGAATAATAAGGAAATCACTATAATTAGAACAGACTCTGTGATTTTTATCTTTATCTTCAGGAATAACAGCGCATCTCTCTATTACCAAGTTTAAATGTTTTTTTTTAAGTTGAAACTATATAAAAAGAGTTATTATAGTATAAATGAATACCTGGTTGATAATAACCCTTAGGAATGAGGTGGTCGCTTCCAAGATGATTCTAAAATAAATTTTGTACTTATATAGTTTATGCAACCATTAATGTAAAATTTACTTTAAAAAACAGTCTCGCTGGTTTTCTTGCTGGTTCTTCCCGGGGCATAGGTTTTTTTCGAAACAGTGGTAAAGTAAAAAATGACTTTCAATAACAATTACACATGTGATCTATATTGAATAACAAATTATTCTATTCTATTCTATTCTTCATCAGCCGCTTAAAGCACATTGAACATAAACCTCTCCCGTTGCAAGAAAGATTTGACTTAATCGCCACGCTTGGCAGACACACTGACAATCTCTTTACCAATATCGCACCATAGTCTGGTGTAAACGAGATGGCTATATCGCAATCTATCGAGTTTTACATTTCTTCTGGCATTTCCAATAATTCTACTTACGTAAACTACGGGGCAAAATGACGTAAGGGCTTCTCTTACGCCACAATCACATGGCACTTTTAATTTACTCTTGATTTTCATTAATACCTACTACTACATATCGTCCCGTGGGAGTCATAAGAGGCGAAATATGGAATCAAACCATGTCAACCATCTCAATTAAACCGCAATGAGAAGCAGTATTTTACTAATAACAACTAGGAAATAAAAATTGTGGTTGCCAACCCGCCTGTTGAGCGTGACAGTTATGGAAAATATCACCCTTGAAGAGCAATGCATGGGAAGCTCTATGTTCAGCAGTCGACTATAATAGGCTGTTAGCGGGGGTTAGTCTTTTTTTTATAGGAGAGGGGGCAAACGAGCATGCGGCTCACCTGATGGTAAGTGGCTACCGTCGCCCATAAACAACTGCAACACCAGGGGAACCAGGAAAATTGCAGATGCGTTGCCGGCCTTTTAAAAAGGAGTAAGCTCTTTTCTTGAAGGTCCCTAAGTCGTATCGGTCCATATTTTATCATTATTTTACTAAGCAGAAAGCACATGTGGCTATTATAAGTTTAAAACCATGAAAGCCAAAACTATACTAAAACAATAAAGCGGAAGAGTTTTTTTTTTTGTTTCGGAATTCATTTTCATTTGTATTGCTCCGGAAAAATCGCTGATGGTAATCGATTCTACAAGGAAGTCGTGCGAGGAAGAAAACATCTTCTAAATTGCACAATGGTGGACCGCCAATCATCCAGATGGTGTGGATGGTATCGGGAGTTCTGCTGCGATGTGCGTTCGTGAAATTTGGCGGCTGGGATTAATCCGAACAATTCCTCAGAGCACTCCCCATGGTAGATGCGAAAGAAAATGCAAAGGGATGCAACATCTCTTCGCAGTGCCAATGAATCGAGCCGATCGGAAAGGGCTCGATCGTCGGCGATTCGAGCCGGTTTGCGCTGGATGCGGTCAAGTGGAAGAAGCTGGCAATGGGGAGCCCCTGCCCAGAGATGGGAACAGTATTCCATGTGAGGCCGAACCTGCGCCTTGTAAAATTGCAGGCGGTGTGCCGGCATGAAATACTGTCCCGCTCTGCTGAAAACGCCTAGCTTTTTAGAGGCCAATTTGGCCTTCTCTTCAAAGTGACCACGAAACTGCACGTCACTCGATATGTCGACTCCGAGGATTCCGATACTGGCTGAGGCAAGAAGGGGAGTGCCTTGAAACTGAGGAGATACGACAAAGGGGTCATTTTTAGCGGTAAACGCGCAAACTTGTGTCTTCTGAGGATTAAACTGGACTAGATTTAGTCGCCTCCAATCCGAGACTTTGTTCAGCAAAGACTCGACTTCAGACACAAGTTTGTTTCGGTACTCGGCGACGTTTTCCCGAGAAATATAGGCACGGCCCGTGTATAGAGCATCACCAGTGCTGTCATCCGCATAGCAATTAATGTTACCAGTTAGCAACATTTCATGACAAGACAAGGAGGTGATGGCGATAGGCCTATAGTTAGACGGGTCTGAGCGGTCGCCTTTTTTAGGGTTCGGGTGGACGAAAGCTGTCTTCCATGAATTCGGTACTACGCCTAGGGAGTAGGAGTACCGAAAAAGACGCGTTAGGACCGGTGCCAACTCTGGAGCACACGTCCTCAGCACAATTGGCAGGATTTCGTCAGGTCCACTCGACTTCTGGATATCCAGGGAGAGGAATGCTTTGCGAACCGAGCGCTGTAAGAACAGCACATCCGGCATGGAGCACTCACATCGCGGGATGGTCGGCGGTATTTTCCCCCGTCTTCAAGAGCCGAGTTGGACACAAAAAGGGAGCCTAAAAGTTCGGCTTTGTCTTTTGCGGCTTGGGCCAGTGAGTCTTCCTCCCTGTGCATAGATGGTAGTGATGGAATACAGAAATTCCCTTGGACAGCCTTGGCGAAAGAACAGAATGCACGGGTTCCCGAAGGAAGGCGAACTAGTTTCTCGCCAATTCTGCCTATGTGTTTTGACTTTGCCTTGGCTATAATTTTTTAAAAGGACCTTGAGGCGAAGTTATACTTCATTTTAAGTGTGCGGGTGTTTATATCCCGAGCCGCCGAGCCGCAGCCCAGCCTTGATAACTCTCCTGCTTACTGCGTAATGCAGTCTTAGAGAAGCGACAAAACCAAGGCTGAGATCTACCTTCGATGGGTACCACAGATGATGGAATAAATAGTTCCATTCCCTGTAGCACCAAATCAGTGACAGAGTCAGCAACAGCGCTGGGATCATCCAGCGAGTAGCAAACCCTTCCCCATGGGTAGGAAGCAAAGAAAGAACGCATTCCGTCCCAATCCGCCAACCTATAATGCCAAACACGGCGGCAACCTGCAGAACGCAACCGTGAGGGGAGCGTGAGTGGCACCACACTCCGGATCAGACAATGGTACGAAGAGCCGAGAGGGGCACCGACGGAAACCTGATATCTGTCCGAATGAGATGTCAGCAGAAGGTTCAACAGGGAAGGTGTATGATCCTCCACATCTGGATTCCTTTGGCTTTGGAATTTATGGGAAACGCCCCAAATTCAAGCTTAGTATGAATTTGGGTAGATTCACCTCTATCGTCCAGGTAGAAAGAACCATGCCCACTTTTCATACATTTAAAAACCTGATAGTAAAAGTTTATGTATAGTTATAAGGTAGAGTAGAAAAACTTTCTGTAAGTTTAGAAAATAATGTCATGTAGTTATTTTTAAGATTTAAACGCTACGAAGCCCAAAAATATTAATGTTACTAGGTTAGGATTTGCCGTTACCAAATATTTAATTTTACTATATCCTATTAATGTTCTATCACCACTTCCTCTCAGATTATACTGAGAAAAATCTTGTGTATCCCTACATATTTCTATTCTATATGATCAATGAAAAACACACAAAATGGGACAATACACAGCGAGATGCAAACACACCAAGTGATTACATTCTCTTTGGCAACAATGAAGGACTGCGCCGATGTCAATCGTAGAACTGTTAAATGTCAAAAAATCCGTTTCGCTCGTGTGCACTCAATGACATACTGCATTATTTATTTATTTTATTATTTTTAAATAATCTGTACTATAAAAAAAGTAATAAAGAATATATATATATATATATATATATATATATATATATATATATATATATATATATATATATATATATATATATCTAAAGGAATATATATAAGAATGTAGAGAAATACTTACTGATTAAATAAAATAAATGTTTAAAACTCAGAAACAGAGTTCAATTAAGTCAAGTAGCGAAATGCGAAGTATGTGAAATGGAACGTCTTAGAAAAAGGATACTTGAGATGCGTTCAAAATATGGTGGTAATAAATTTACCCTTGACGTAGAATAAGCATAAATAAATGTTAAAAATATTTTACTCCTGCGTTTCTTTTAACATTGTGATACGCGTATTAAATTAGTAATTCAATTAGCTGAATTTTAAGATTTATTTCATTTCTATACATAGTCAGGTGAAAAATAAGCATCCTTCTTTTCACCATATTGCAGTGTGCGGAAATCAATCTGCAAAAATACTACGCTAACTACATAATCTATATTAATTCTAATAGTCAAGCAGTACTGCTAGAGCTGAGATCAAACTTGGTGAACTCGAAGCTAGTTGGAGATGGCCTGAACCGTCTAAATGCCCTGGGAGGTAACAAGAAGGTCGTTTTAAGATGGGTTTCAGGTTACGCGGTTATTGTAGGCAATGAAACTACCGACTGGCTCACGCGGGAGGGCTCAAAGGGTACAAGAGTACAATTTAAAATCTCAAAAAGCCTTGATAAAAAAAATAAGCGTGGTGTATCAGAGTAGATCTTAGGTGATAAATAACAATAAATCACCCAAGATCTGGTTTGATACACCACGCTTCAAACATTCTAAAACCTTAATCCGGGCTTTCGATCTTAAATTCGCTTCGAAAGTCCTGGTAAGAACCATGACTGGATACTGTTGTCTTAAAAAGCACATGTCCTGGGACTAAGAAACTCAAGGATGTGCTGGTTTTGCTTCCTAGATGAGGAAACGCCTTTACACACCCTGACAAATTGCGGACCCTTAATGCGCAAACGCAGCACTCATCTGGAAAACTATGAACTTCGCCCAGAATAAGTGAAATTAATCACAGTTAAGCAAATCCTTCTATTCATTGAGGACGTAGGGCATAGCAGTGAACTGTAGACATAGCAGCAATCGCAATAGATCTTTTAGATCGCAGTGATACTGGTCTCTCTAGACCTACATAGCTGCTCGTACATAATAAAAAATAATAATACGCTGTAACGGTAACAGTATCATGAATATGCTTTTGCCCATCGCCCGGTACTTTGTCGCCTCTGAATATTTTTGCACTTCCACTATAACAAACGACAGTTTGTTATAGTGGAATTGCAAAAATCTGCAACTGTCAAGTGTGACTTTCATCAGTTCTTATTTAACAACTAACCCCATATTTAAAGTTAATAACACGACATAATTTCATAATAATCATTTTAAGGTAAGATATGTTAATATTTGAAATGTATTAATAAACATGTGTTTTTACACAAATTAAATTTAGAAGAATTTTAGAGACTTTAATGAAAAATTCGATTAACATAATTAAAAAAAAAAATGTAATATGTATGTATAGTAGGTGCTTATGAGTTTCACTTTTAATAATATTAATAATAAATAATAATAATAAAAAAACAATTATTGAAATTTTTAATAGTTTACATACTTTTTACAAATATATACTTTTCATATACTTTTTATATACTTACTTTTCACATTTATATAATAGAAAAACAAATATTTTCTAAACATCTAACTACAAAGTAAAAGTTTTAATGGATCGGTGCAAAGTTTATGCTTTTCCCACTTGTGTTGGTTTAGTTCACGGAAACTTGAAGCATTCAAACGAAGTTCATTATCATCATTACAGCCCTTCACAAGTCCACTGCTGAACATAGGTCTCCCCCAAGGAATGCCACAAAGCACGGTCCTGAGCCACCTGCGTCCATCGACTTCCTGCATGTCTTACCAGGTCGTCACTTCATCTAGTAGGGGTTGCCCTACACTTCATCTACCGGTAAGAGACTGCAACTTGAGAACCGTTTTCCCATCAGTTGTCGGTTTTTTGAGCTGCATGGCCGGCTCGTTGCAACTTCAGCTTACTAATCCATTGGTCCATGCCGGTCACTCGGGTTCTACTACAAATATCCTCATTTTTAAGTTGATCACGCAGAGAAACTCCGAGTATAGCCCTTTCTTTAAATCGCTGAACGACCTTAAGCTTACTCATACGACCAGCAGTGAAAAACCACGTATCAGATCAATACGTCATCTCTGACACCACGCACTGATTGAATCTTGTTTTGTGGTTTGTGGTATGCCTGACGAGAAGATGTGTTGTAATCCCCGAACGATGCCCAGTCGAGTTGAAGCCATCGATTGACCTCTCGGTTGAAGTTGGACTTACCTAGTCAGACTGCTTGTCCCAAGTAAACATACTCGTCTACAACTTAGAGCTTAGTGCTCCCAACAACTACCAGCATAGGTGTGACATTGACATTAAACATGATCTTTGTTTTGTCCATATTCATCTTAAGATTTATCCGATAGAAGAAACTATTAAGGTCTTTGAACGTAGCGCTTAGGTCCTCTAGCGATTCTGCCATAAGCACTATATCGTCGGCAAATCGAGGTAAGTGATGTACTCCCATTGATATTAATACCGTATGTTTTCCAGTCCAGTAGCTTAAAAATTTCTTCCAATGCAGCGTTGAAGAGATTCAGGGATATAACTTCACCCTGTCATTCACCTCTCTGCAGTTAGGTAGGTTTGGTACTCTGATTCTGTACTTGGAGTAGCCCTACAGCACAAACACTTACGTATTTCGATATATTGTAGCTCGATGATTGTAGCACCACCCAAATTTCGACGGAATCAAAGGCTTTCTCATAGTCTAAATACGCAAGGCAAAGTGGCAGATTGCACTGCTTGGTTTCTGTACAATTAGCCGAAAGATATTTGAGGCTGCTTCAACTTTGACAGTTGTCTCTCTCTAGCAGACTAATCTCTGGTCTTTAGATCTTGAGACTTTGGATCTAAGGAATTAGGAGCCTTTATTTTGCTCTATTGTTTCTTTAAGACAAGCTGTATTGCACTTGCGTGAACCTCGTTGCAAGCATTTGGAGATATGTCTGTTCGGTTAACTGTATGCTATCAAAACTATTGACGACAGCAGCTTCAAGTCCCGTCTAACAGTTAGGAGTGTGATCGAAGAGTTTTTGTGTTCATCTGCGGCGAGTCTTACAGAACGTAGCTCCAACCGCATGGACAGTTTTCATGAGCTTGTCATTCATATTGTCCACTGCATTGCAGTCTTTTAGGCATTAAAAACGGTTTTGTAACTTGAGCTGAAAGGTTTCAGGACTTTGGATTAGAGCACGAACGTTGTCTTCACTAGACGAGACCACTCCAACTTAACGTTTGGACATTCATTGTGCCTCTAACTATTTGGTGATCGCTACCAGTGTTGATACTCACGATCACTGAGGCAGCACTGAACAGTTGTAGTGTAGTCGTCATAATAAAGTCAATCTCAGTTTTTGTCGAACTATCTGTGCTCGGCCAGGTCCATTTCCTGTGGAGCCGCTTCTGAAAAAAAGATTTCATCATAGAGAGTCACTATTTCTCCATGAAGTCGGCCAGCAGCTTGCCCCTTGAGTTCCGTTGCCCTATTCTGAATTTCCCTACCGTTTAACTTTAGCTCACCGTTCTCTCTTGGGTTTTGGAAGAAAGCATGGCTTTAGAGATATCCTAATACATTTTTCCACCTCATCATCAGGATGTACCGAGGTTGGTGGGTAAGCCTGTATGACCTTTAACGAATGCCGTTTGGTTTTTCTGAGTATAAGGAACAAAATCCTCGTCGATACATCCACAATCTTTACGTCATTGTTAGCGAGAGACTTGTGGACGATAAATCCGATACCTCTTTGGGACAGATGTCGGTCTCCTGGGGATAAGTTGCAGATTCGAGGATTACCTGTCCTGCCCTTTATTTCGGACCCCTGATAATCCTATAAAATGCCAACGTACCTTGTCTATCTCTTCTTCCAACTCCAGGATCTTCTCGTCAGACCTCAGGGTGCGTGCGTAGTATGTTGTCAGGTCGAGTCGTCTTAGGTGGGAACCGAACCTCCACCGGAGATTCTTAGCACGAAACGAACCAAGCTACCGAATAAAAAAAATACATTAACAGATAAATAATACTTTTGGTCTGGAGATTCCGATTTTCAAACGTAAATCACTCTCACTCACTCTCTCACTCACACTCTCTCTTTCTCTCACACACACACATACACACACACACATACACACACACACACACACACACACACACACACACACACACACACACACATTTATTGCTACAAACTATTCCACTTCTGATGTTAGAAATTATCCTCAAAGTATTAAAAAAAGAACACTACTCTTTAACAAACCTTGCTTACTATGAGGACCCCAATTACATGATTACCCCAAACACAAACCAACAGCATCATTACCCATCTCGATGTAACACAGGGCAGCCTCTCATCAACATGACCTTCCTTGCCTACACTAGTAGAATATCTCAACGGGCATAGTAACGACAGTGGGACTCTTAGAATTACAGATCGATGCCTCTTAGTTAACTGTGCGATACTTTATACTGCTAAAACACGTCGCTCAGCTAGCTATGAGGAGGCCTATGCTCGGGATTTCTCTTCATGATAAACTTATAAATGAGGATATCCGAAGTAGAACCAGAGTTACCGACGTAGTAAAACGGATTAATAAGCTGATGAAGCAATGGGCCAGCCATAAAGCTCGAAGAACCGACAACCAATGGGTAAAAAAGGTTCACGAGTGGCAGCCTCGTACTGGTAGGCGAAGTGTAGGATGACCCCCCTAGATGGAGTGATGATGCAGGATGTCGATGGATGCAGGTGGCTCAGGACCGTGCTTTGTGGCATTCCTTGGGAGAGGCCTATGTTCAGCAGTGGACTTGTGAATGGCTGTAATGATGATTTACATCTCATGAGTTTATAATATGTGTAATAAATAAGAAAAAAATTGTCACTCTAAGCACGAGCTTGAAGTAGCCAAATTCACTGTATTTGATATAAAATGCACTTAAAACGTCGATTAAAAAGAAACAATATTTAATAATAAAAGTTTCACTTTATAATGTGAGTGATAAGAAGTCTTTCTTGAACGGATCGTTACGCTGCTCCACTTCCTGTTGATGGAATTCAGAGATTCAGAGATTATTCATTATTTAACAGTGCATTAAATATAATGCGGAGGGTTAGGACTATAGAATCCTATTGTACCCGTATCACAGGGTCATTATCAGCTATCGCCTGTACCCAGTTAAATAAGAAGAGATTACGGATTTCCATTTGGATTTTAGATTTAATCCTGGTTCCTACAACTATCGTCCAAATATCTACGCATAAGCGCTCGTTGGTTAATAATTCTTTTATTTTAACCAATTTGGCGATATATCGCAAATTAAGTTAGTAAATTTACGTCTTGGGCATCCCTTGCATACTCTGTCACACTTTTCTGCATGGATCATTCGGAAAATGGTGGCCAGATCCCGCTTATCACAGAATATAAAAACAAATGTTAAGTTCCAGCAAATATTAATCTCAGTAGAGATCATAGATATCCTCTCAGTTCTAAGAGAGTTTTCAAGTATGGAGGACTATGCGTTTGTTGAATCTGTTAGACCCATTACTCGAAAATTATATAAAGGCGAATGAAAAAAAAATTAAAACAGAAAACATGCAAATATTTTTTTAAATGAAACTACATTATTTTTATATTACTTTCCTAGCAAACAAAATATAAATTAACACGATTGTGAGAAAAACATAAAAATAATTCCATAAACGAACAACAAAAACGAAAAGGTTATCAAAGGGACTCACGGATTGATCAATATTCCACATCCAATTTAACTCCACATATTGCAAAGCTCGAAACACATTTTATTTGAGAATTTTACATTTTCAATGTCGAAACTTTAAATATCCTCACATGATTTAAATACGAATGTCATCTCAGTTTGTCCTTTATATATAAATCTTAACAAGTGGGATGCGGGAAGTAAAGACTGTGCAAGAACCTACGAAGGAGGCGGGGTTACAGCCGATATAAGAATTTTTAATTTTATTGGTTTTTGGCTATTTTGATCCCCTAGGAGTGTAATGAGAACTTTTTGCGTCTAGTCAACCATGACCCTCATGACATCCTTTACATGTTAGGCTATTCAAACTGACCAGGCCTAAAGTTTGAGTTACACCCCCCCCCCCCCAACTCATTTCTAGTCTTTCCTTCCAAAAAACGATGCCTTCGATGGCCTTACATTATTTATTTTCATAACGCTGATTCAGAATTCATGTTAATTCAAAATTGTATCACAAACTTCATTATATTACGACTAAATGTTGTGTCTGCAGTTAGTAAAGATATTTATTAACGATAATTTTATTTATTTCTATCAGCTCCCAGTTTATCTTTTATACATATTTAATACGATCTATTTCACGATTTTTTATTACGTATTTCAATTTAGCTACTACAGAATTCGTGTTTATTCGTAATTGTTTTTAGATAGTTCGTTATATTGGGACTTCATTTGTTCAAAGGTTCATAAGTTAGTTAATTTTTTATGTTTTTTTTAGGATTTATCAACCAAGTGAAAAATGAAAAACTTTTAGCCCCAAATTCGCCGCCCCTAAAATCTGCCGCCCTAGGCTCCAGCCTACTCAGCCTGCTGGTAAATTCGCCACTGTTTACCTATGAAACAGCCCATTCTGTTACCTTAAAAATTCAAATTAATTGTATGTAATTCCTTTTTGAAAATTATTTATTCATTTGTTTCTATAGATTTTGATTTTTTTATTGAAATCTAAGGAAATTCTTGTTACTTTTGAATATGAGTTACAACGTAAAAACTATGCGTCATCAAACGGCACGGACGGATGTACCTAGCAATAACAATGAACGAACTATGCGTTATTGATTCAATCGTTTTTGTTCGGGAAATTTTGACCTCATGCAGCAATCCTATGGTTGTAGCACTAATGGGCCGGCTCGACCGGGAAAGTAACACGCTCTCACAGAATACCAGCGTAAAATGGCAGCTCAACGCTGTTGTTTTTCATATGGTGAGTGTAAAGAACCGAAGACCCTTTTTACTGGAAACGAGGCATTCCATCTTAGTAGATTTGTACATAAGGTAAGTTGTTACCACTTACCATCAAATGGACTATGTGTTCGTATGTCACGCTTATCCTATTAAAAATACATTTGCTTTTCTAACTAAATCGTACTTTTTCTAATATTAGAACTTGCTTTTTTTAATTTCTTAAATAATACTAATATTAATTTCCTCCAGGGCGAATTTTGGTCACGGTGGCCTTTCTTAACGGAGACTAGCCATCTGCACAGGACAGGATTATAGTGCCCGAGTGTATGCGCAAGCACAGGTACTCTCTATTCCCTAACTCTAATAGTTCGATAAGACGGTAATCTGACACGACTGCTGAGAGATCAGGCGCAGGGCCCACGGCTTTACGTGTTTTCCGTTTTCCGAGGCACGGGGGTGAAAATACCGCCAACTCTGGGATGCTGTTGTGAATTTCTTGGCAGAAAAACCTAATAACTGATTCAATAGCATAAAAGAGCGCACAGTCCACTTAATAAGTGAGTGCTAAATAGGTAATAAGTGTGTGCCACATACACACCTACCACTTGTGTTGTCATCCTTGATGACTATGACTAGAAATGCTTTTTTACCTGTGACAGGAGTTTCCGGTTTTCGTCACTTACTTTACGAAACAGTATTAAGGTGAAGGCACCTAATTCTGAGGAGGTTCTAAAATTGGCACCATATTCCAAGGTATTTAGAAAAAGTGCGTTTACGAGCGATTTACAAGCTTTTTTTTGCTGCAAGATCTTTTATGAAATTGATAATATAACCATAAAGGACCATGCCCATATTAGTATGGAGCTGAAAGTCAGCAATGCCATGCAATGCCCAAATTGCAGCTCTATGTCATATGATAACTTTTTAACAGTATTTATATGATATCTAGATTTAATGTCATATAAAGCACCGGTTCAAAAGATATTGGACATTAAACATTAAACATGATAACTTCCTACTGGTTTTTTATACAGTGAAAGAATGAGTGACAGTCATTTTAGTTTTTCGGAATGTTTTTGACTTGGAGCTAAGTCTTTTGAGCCATTACTTCATTAGGTTTTTGCTTTAATTATATTTGTTTATTTGAAGCCTAGATATACTTATACACTACTACAAAGTACTTTTTTACTTTTGCGTGTCTGGAGACATCATTTAGATCTTTATTCAACTCGTTGATGATTCAGATGTAAAATAATAATCGATATTGGAATCGATTACTTAGATCAATTGATCAACAAAAAAACGATTCTTTTTTCGAAGATTTTACTTATCATGCCAATTATTAAGCCCCGAACTAAACAAAGCCTAAGATTTTATAATTTAAGAGACTGTCAATGAGGGATAGGTGAACAAACAAATAGTCCCATAAATGGCGTTTGTAAAAACTAGTCTGTCTCTGGCTTTTGATAACAAAAATAAATGCTTAACTGGGCCATGTTTTTTTTCATCTGATGACGTTTATTATAAAATCATATTTTTATTTGGTTTAGTTGTAAAGCAATATATTATTATTCGATTATTTAGTAATCACTTTTATGACTAATATCAATCATGTTGAGTTATACATGGGCCAAAGGACGTGATTCCAGACCGTAATAAATAAAGCATGAATTAATGATTGAAACGATAATACGTACCTACTGCAATGTCAACAAAACGTCTTATTTTTTTAAATTTTTTATCCAGTGCTTCATATGATTTAAAATTAACAACATAATTCTAGTTTTTATTTATTAGAGCAATCTTGTAATATATTTTATCTGGGCATTTCTGGGGCACAAATGGGCATTGTCTTTTGCGTTATAATATCATCAAAGATCTGGAGTAATGTGTATATATTTTAAAACAATCGTTTTAATTTACGACAACGAATAAACATTGTAAATAATTTTCAATAAATATTTTAATTTTTTATTCAAAGATGCAGGAAGTCGATTGATGCGGCTCGAAACTCTGCTGGTACTCCATGGGGGAGCCTTATACTAAGCTTCATTAATAACTTTAATTTTATATAGGGTCATTTTTAATTTACTAAAGACCTTTTGGGAATATATTGGTTACATGATTATAAACAATTTTAGCGAGATCACTCTTCACAGAATATAATACATTTACGAAAAAACTACTTTTAAGGTTTTGTTATCATGTCTGATTCCTTTTAAGTCTGTATTTTGTAGTACCTAAACAATGTCAGAATAAATAATAAAGAAATAATAATAAAGAAAATGCCTTATTTATTTTACACTTGATATCAGTATCAAACATTGTGTTGAAATCATTAAACATAATTAAATGAGCAAATGACATTCAAAAAAAAATCACAAATATTAAAATTTATATTATGTAAATATGACCGCAGGGCCGGTCGATGCCCGCGCTCAGCTGATTGGGTTGCGAGTGCCTACTAAACCATTCATCATTGTGCCTATTGCACCATGGCGCCACTTTAAATGGCTACATTAACTTTTCATATAGGTTCTTCTTTATTTTGCATAAAACCATTTGATGAACTATTTGATTCTTTTATTAATTTCTTTAAGAATTAATAGACATTGTTTAATAGACATTTAGGTAGTTTTTTTTACAAATACTGTTTGCTGGTAGCAACGCCTCAACGTCGCACATGTGGCGGCCCAAGGCCAAGCCAAAGGTATATTATGACGTCGACACAGGTGTCATCGTCATCAAAGGCGCCGCCTGCCCTTTACCGTTTGCAGCCATCGATTTGGTGATCGATGTTTGTAGCACGTGCAAATTAAATTAGTATTATTAACTATTTTTTATTTAATGTAAGTTGTATTTAAAAAATAGATGCAGGTTAAAATAATTACAAATATTACAATAAAATACTTATAATGATTAAGTACAAATTAACAGTAATTGAATAAAGATATTAAGGTATAATAGTTCAATAAAGATATTAAAATACATATTTAAAAATTAGACTTACCTAGGTACTTGTCCGCGGATGGCGGTGAGTATCGCGCACATAGCGTTCAAAATAATCACCTCCACATTCTATGCATAAGTGACACCTAAAACTTAACTGTTCACTGACACGAGATAATACTTGATGATTCATTTTGATTTGATCGAATGCCCAAATTATTATTTCTTTCAACATGTGGCGGTACAAAATGTAACTCGCACTGGTTTGTCAGCTTCGCTGAGTTCATGAACACGATGCAAGTGAAAAGGGTACTTCCCTTCATTGTGTATGACACTCCATGCGTAGTACTGTGACACATTGAACTGTCGGGCTGCCTCATAAGTGCTGGCTGCTGGACTTTGTTCAAAAAACTGCAGTATGTCTTCCTCCTCACGTACTGTGCGCCGCGGTGGACGACCACGATCGATTGATACAGGCTGGAATTTCCCGTAATCTCCCAATCGCTGTGTAGTATCTAGCATCGTAGCGTAGCTCGGTGCACGTGAGTTGGGAAATCGCCTTGAATATTCACGGCAGGCTTTACTAACGTTATCATTGCAAATTGCTAAAATTCGCACCATTTCTGTATACTCAACATTTGAGTATCGGTAAGCCATCGTAACCACGTAACGTTCGCGATATTAATGTCACAACGGAAGGAAAAATGTCGCGGGCGCACTAAAGGCGACTGACGACACTGGTAATTAGGTCAAGTTCAAATGAGCAAGCGTCGCCTCTTACACCCCTCCACCCTACCCCGCCACGCGCTTTATTTTGCTATTTAGGACTATTGCCGTTTAGAAGGTCCAATTAAAATATTTTATTTTTGTATGAAAATAAAAATTGAAGAAATATTTTTTTTTTCTTACAGATGTTGTTGTAATGTTGTAAATAATATATTCCCAAAAGGTCTTCACTAAATTAAAAATTACCCTGTATAAAGTTTTTAGGGTTGGCTATTCGCTTTTTATTTATTTTATACCTATCTGCATTTTTAAAACCGATTTATTTTTTCTTGTGAATGCATAATTAAGTTTAGTTAAAAACGTATATCATAATATTATATTTAGTAGTCAGTTCGCACTAAACTTTGTACAGAAATGGACAAATGAACATCTCTTTTTTTCTTTCTATACAAGTTTAAGTTAAAGCCTATACATCTAATTTCTGAGAGGTTTTTTAAGGGCGAGAGAATGTCCGCCGCGCTGCCCCGATGCGTATTGGCGAACTTCACGTCTTCGAAATATTTTTTTTATTTCCCAGAAATGCAGGTTACCTCACGATGGTTTCCTTCACCGCACGTGGTATATCATCACTTAAAATTTCAATTAACAAATTCATTGGTACCGGCGGAGATCAAACCCAGGTTCCTCACAAAATGTGAAATTTACATCGAGCGCTTAGCTCCCTGAGTTACCACGAATCCTTTTATTTCTATATTAGGTATTTAAAATACTTTTAAACCATGACTTATTTTATTCAAAATTCTTTAGTTTTGTAAACATATTGTTAAAAAGCAGATAAGAAAAGATAATATAGGGATAATTATAACTCAATGTTAAACGAGTAAGCCGTCCTTATCCGGCGAGCTAGTATCGTATAATGTTATGTAAATGTACGAATGTACAATTTAGATAACCATTGTAATCCTTGCAGCAATCTATTTAATGCAAATCTGCAACAACTAAGCTGTGCATTTACAGATTAATTCGTGTGTTGTTGTAGTCGTCACAAGTCTTTTTAAATCCAGTGAATGCAGTTTGAAGATCCTAACGCTAGTTACAATGTTCGGTATAAGTAATCTGTGGACTTTGATATTTTTGGATTTTCCGCCATTGTCATCGGTTGTTTATAAAGATTATTTCGTATTAACTAAAATTTTAAAATGATATACAGTTGAGACCCAAGTGAATTTATTTATGAAATTATTTTTAGTTGTTAGATTTCGTAAAAGTCGACAAACCCATCAGAAGTATCTTAGAATAAAAATTAGTATTATTTAAAGATTTGCAATTGATAACTTATCTGCCAAATGAGAACGTTAATATCTCAAGCAGAATCAGAGTATGCAATGAGAACAAAGGGGGAAAGAAATAGCAATTGTACGACCGGGTATTTAGTAGTTTATAGATCAACCGTTCGGGAAAATCTTACTACTAGAGGTACTCGTTTTCTAAAAAACCCGAAGAGAAATTAACAGTAAAAATCTACTAACTTTTGCAACAGGTATCACACGCGGTGCGCTCACAGACGAATTTGAATCTGAAGCCAATTCCTTAATTACACCCATGACGAAATCTCTTTTTTTAATTAAAATAATATTTTTAAAACATTTCTCAGCGCATCTTGTAATATTTTTTAAACCTTTTTTAATATTTTGTGTTTAATTTTTTTTTGTATTCGTTTTTTATTACCATTATAGTTATACTTATAATACAATATTAGATTTTTATAATTTAAAATAAAATTATATAAAAAGATCTTTCTTATCGGAGATTTTATATGAGAATGAGAATGTATTTTATATTATTAGCTTATAAAACTTTTGATTTGTCTATCCAACTGCTTTCATTAGAAGGCAAACCTAACCATTTAACGAACAGCTTAATTTCTTTATTTTATAAACATTTCGACAAGGAAAATATTACGATATTTAGTTTTTTGTAATTCTTGGATATAAAATGATCCCAACGTTGGATGTTTCCTAACATATTCTATAAGAGAGATGGTGCGATCTGTTTTCTGGATTTTTATAATTTTGAATATTTCAGTCTATCAATTTGGTGTAAACCCTTTTTCAAAAGTTTCTTTATACTAATACGTACATAATTTACAACTTTTAAATTTTTTGGTACTACCTTTTTATCAAACCACGTTTTATATTTTTTAAATATCTGTTCTTTATTACTTGCATTTATTTGATTTGGTTTCAAAACTATTGTTCTATGCACACTATTACCATAATTGTGTTTCTATTAATTTCGAAAGAATGTCGCGTCTATACCAAAAATAGTTAGTTTCCATTTAAACTAAAATATCTATTCATAACACTTTTAAAGTTCCTTATAAATAATACCAGTAAAGAGGCTTTAAATTATTTGTAAAAAATACAATATTTCTTCGTTGTGATGTAAATTAATAAAATTTTTACGTTAATTTTTCTCCGAATTTATTGTTCACATCTATTATTAATATCTTACATTAAGTTTTTAGATCTTAAAACATACATAGGTTTAATTTGTATTCTTATATAAATTTTCCGTAGTTTTCTTCTTTATTCTATCTTTTATAATTAAGTAGACAATTGACATGCTCATCATAAATATGTTTTAATAAAGTTTGGTAAAAGAATGTAGTATCTTAAAATCTTTGGATTTATGTCAGCTTTAATTTTATCAATTTTTAAAGAAACTGGTTGCTCGATTAACTTCATTTTGACTTCTGGTGACATAATAAACTATTAACACATTAAATATCCAGTATTTCATCAAGATTAGTTGTATCTATACATTTCATTTACAAGTCTTTGACTTATTAAAATTGAAATGTTATTGATACGAAAGGAATTTTTTAGAAAACTTATTTGATTGATCGGGTTCTAAGTTTTTTTTATTATAATATGTAAATAAGTTATTATTCAATTTCTTATTTTAGTGGTACGAGAGTTTGTACTTAATCTAAATACGTAAAAGTATACAATAAAGAGAAAATGAACCAATTATTTCCTTGTTTCTTTAAGGATCTAGTTATTAAAGGAATGTATTAAAACAAAAAAACATTTTCAAATTTGTATTTCTAAATTCAGTTATAAAATTTCTCAAAATATTACACATTTATTAATTCTAACTAAAAATAACTGTGCATCATTTTTATAACTAAAATAATAGTATTACAAATAATATATACAATTCTTAATATTACATAAGTTAACATTGAAATCCATTTAAAACAAAACAATTTTAAATATCGTTTTAGTTTTAATATAGAAACAGAGTACTGTAGTAACCCCGCGGCAAGCTTTCACTTTCATTTTGCACTATTTGTCTTTTGTCATCGTTACCAGTTAGTTCAAATTTGTTGACATTCTGTGTGAAAACTTTATGATTTGTTGATTTAATAATACTCATTATCATCATCATCATCATTACAGCCTTTCATAAGTCCGCTGCTGAACATAGGCCTTCCACCAAAGAATGCCACAAAGCACGGTCGACTTCCTGCATGTCTTACCAGGTCGATACTCCATCTCGTGTCATAATATAAGAGTCTCTGAAATTTTCATCGCAAAATAAGGCGTTTTGTATTTTTCTATATCAAGTTTTTTAGTAATTGACTTTTTAATGCCTTTTTTTATTGCAGCAGCTTGGGACATTATACAATGCAGTTTTGCTCTCAAGCGCACGTCTTTAATTATGTCACAATCCATTTCATCTTAAAAAAAAAACCAGGTACTTTTATATTCGCCTTCGGTACACCATATACATTATCACTGTGGGAGCTACTCTAAAAGAGATCGAAGTTTGCTAAATTTGGGATAGAACAGCATTTAATGATGTTCCTAAATTGAAGCATATGCGAGCAAAGCCGCGGGTAAAAGCTAGTTATATTAATGAATCTATAGAATGTTTCCAATTGATACCGTTTAATACCTCGACTTTCCGAGAACTAAAAATAACTTTATTGGAAGGAGTAGCGTTAACTTTGCAAACATTCATCAAAACTTTCCTTTCTTGTCGTTCTGTAATTTTATCCTTCGCAACATTAACCTTAATATCTATTTCTTAAAAGTTTGTATTATTTCTCATGTTTTATTATGGATGATTACTCATTTTAAGTAAATGGTAACAGTGGAGATATAGTAATTTTAAAAACGTTTTTTATAGAAGTTATACTGATAAGTGGATGATATGGAACATAGACAAACATCTATTCTCGAATAAGAATCAAAATGCTGATGCGTTATGATCCCTGAGGACTACAACGAAATGGCTCAGACAGTATAAAGGATACTCGTCACTTAGTCACTATACTAGACGATAGTACAGTGTGCTTTTTAATTATTTGTAGCAACAATCAAATTATTAATTATGTTATTAAGAAACTATATCTGAAAATAAAAAATATTAATATTAAAGAAATAAATTCTCATAGAGCCTATCCTAAGGAATCTATCATTTTGAATTTTATAAGGTGACTAGGTGGTAGGACCTCTTTTCTGCCCAATGTTCCATCCACCTTCCTACTTAGTTATGTTATTCAGAGATTCAATATATTTCCACGCATTAAAGCAATACATTTGAGTTTTCAGATGTGACATTGCATTTGTAGCCTTCATTGATTAAAGCTGGTTGCAGTTGTGCACGGGCTACAGTAGCTACTTAGCACCAGATCGACTGCTGGTTAGTTTGTCACTTAATTTTTATAAAATAATGTTTCGATTATAATATGCTAGAAACAGCGAAAATATATTGTTTATTTTATATTTTCGCTTTTTCCATAATGTACACATATTAATAATAATTTATATATATATATATATATATATATATATATATATATATATATATATATATATATATATATAAATTTAATTGTAAAAATTATATTTTGATTAATGTCCTGACTTTATTTTAATCTATATCAAAAGTCCACTGATAAACAAAGGCTTCCCCCACGGACATAAAATGGACATCTCAATAAATTAGATCAAAATCTCATGAGAGCAAATATTATAGAGAGAAGATTGAACATAAAATAATATCCGGACCTGTTTATCTGAAATAGAAGCTATTGTTACGATGTATTAGGTCATATGCCTTCAAATTCTATTTCATATGAAACATAAAATGGATTTCCCTTAAACGAGAAATATTTAATATATTTGATGCTTTAGCGATATAAAAACTTGGTAAAAATTTCGTTTGTGAAAGGCCGTTCCACGAGTTCCCTAATCTTTCCTTGTTTCGTATAATATGCGTATTTTCAACATTATCCTTATGTAAAAAATATGTCTAAAATTTTTTCCTTCTCTACATCAACAAAATCTTACTTTTTTATATAAAATTAAAAATGAAGACTTACAAATAACCAATTTTATGGAATGGTGTTAGGACCTAGCTACATTAAGTAGCACTCGAATTGATAAACATATCAAGAAACATTTTAAATTATTATTATTTATTTACAAATTAAGGTCCATTTTAAACTTCTGCAGAAGGTATTCAACACATTCTCAACATCTCCCGCTGTTTCTGCCATCAATGATGACCTGGCGAATGGAGTAATTACTATGGGCTTAAGGTTAATCCTTGTAAGTTTCAGGCCATTATTGTTGGTGGTGCTGGGATGATTTCAAGAGATGACTGGAATAACTTTTCCCCGGTGGTATTGAATGTTGTAATACCTTACAGTTGCACCGTTAAAAATCTTGGTATCCACTTCGATACTACTTTCTTATTGTCTCATTAATTGAAAGAAGTTAGCAAAAAGACGTTTGCTTCTATGGGTTTATTGCGGCGTTTACGTTCTTTCCTTCCCATTCCTACTAAAATTATGTTAGAACAATATTTACTCCTCTCTATTCTCGATTATGTGGGCGCAAGCTATCTTGATTTAACTAAAGATCAACTAAAGAAACTTGAGCGTATTCAAAATCTGGCTATCAGTTTCATATTTGGCTTGCGCAAATATGACCATGTCTCCGAATTCCGTTTAAAGCTCAAGTGGTTACCCATTCGCCTTCGCCGGAACCTACAAATTGTTTCTCTTCTGTACTGTGTATTATTCATTCCAATGACTCCTAGCAAGGAAAACTTTAAGTTTCTTGGTCATGACAGGCCGGACAGAGTGTTACGGTCAGCCGGAGAACTTATACTCGCGCCACATTCATATTGAACAAAATACTTTAAAAACTCCTTCTCAGCCAAGGCCATCTGCTTATGGAATGATCTTCCTTCGCAAATTCGTCGGGCGAAAACACTAGAAAAATTTAAGACTGACGTCAAAAATTACTACTTAACAGTGCAATAACTACTGGTCATCATTTGCGACATGTATTTTTTGTATCCTGTCTGTATTTATTTATGTAATTTTTATGTATATTTGTCTATTTTATGTTATGTATGTCTATTATATTTTGAATGTATATATTAGTATATTTTTTTTAATGTATCAGTCTAGTTTATTTAGGTATTAGTATGTGGGTTTACTATAATATACACCACCTCCCATTGTCCAATAGAACAACTTTCTTCTAATCTTAACGCTGTCTGGAAGAGATCGCTTAATAGCGATAAGACCGCCTTATTATACCTACCTCTTAAGTTTTACTCCTTGTAATTTGTTCTTTTTTATCGTTTTTGTGGTGTTCAATAAAGTATAAATAATAATAATAATAATAATTTCGAGTTTGCGTCATAAATATATGATTGCTGTACACATTTTGAGTTGTGAGAAAAAAAATATATTTATTTACGAAAGTCATGACTAAATCAGATTCTAAATAGTAAGTTTTAGTATAATTATACTAATAATATAAGTTTTATTCCCATAATTTTAAATTTTCAATTTAAATAAAAATGGAAAAGTTATCAGAAAAAGATATAACTCTAGATTAGTTTTCTATTGAGCAAAATGCAATACATTGTGTTTCGAATGGCAGTTTAGTCTAGACTAAAACTTTAGCTGCCTCATGTTTTCAGTAGGAAAATATGAAATAATTATTTAAAACTTAATAAAGTCTAAAGCTGAAAAGGTGACTTCAAAAAATATTGCATAAAATTTGAAATCATTATTCCCTACAGTGTTTATTATATTTTTTTAAATTTAATATCAAATATTAAATTTTTTTCTTTGTGACTAATAAACTATGCACTGCCTGTTATCTGAAGTCCTCTCCCATCATTGAGAGGATTTTTTGATCTTGGCGCACGATATGTTGATAACAATAACACTGTACTTTGTACTTTACCTTACATTTCTTTTACTTCTTTTTCATCATCATCACCATAATGGCCACGCTTGGCAGCCGGATTGGCGACAGCAGTACCAGACTTCACGCGACTTTGACGCATCTGCCATCCCTAATCTTGGTATTTTACGCTTGAATTAACGGAGGTGGTTATATCATCATCCGTCGGGGGCCATAAAATTTTTCTATATTTTCCAATGGTAGCCTTTTACGAAATTTACGGGAATAAGGAAAGACCAGCACTCACGATTGGGACCTATTTACGCAGCAATTTTACTCCTTACCTGTACAGTCCTTTCTAGAAAATTTGATTAGGTGATAGAGTACCTTGCATCGTAATCACGCTGTTAAAACTAAAACCACCTCCATTTAAATTCCAAAGTTTGTTTAATGCACAGTATGAGGAAAAACAAATCATGTCTAAATTAAACGTATTACAAATTTACCGCGTTATTGGAATTAGTTTGCAAATAAAAGCTAATAGTAATTAACACTTACAAAAAGTTATAGTAATAAGGCCTCCAGAGTGAATTTTCACAGCAGTTACGTCGACACTCTGAGAGGCTGATTAAGAGGAATAATTAAAAACATCGAAGTAAAAGTATCTGCTATATAAATGTAAACATGAAGCGCAAAATTATATTCCAAGAATTTTTTCGTTTGTGAAGGCTGCAATAAATTTATTATAACGTTCTCAAAACAGTCGGACCGTGCGATCCGTTCTGCTTCGATGACAGCGCAGTATAAGTAAAGGTTTAATGTGGAATATTTTATTTAAAATATATTTTTTATTTATTTATTTATTTAAAGGTAAATATTTCTTAGAATAGGTTTATTACCCATATAATTATATAAGTGGTAGAGCCACGCTCCATCTATATTATGGATGTAGCATAAATGGATCTCCTTGACTAGGAAAGACCGCGCTTATATGGTGAGTGTATTGTATGGTGACTCTAGAGAACGGAAAACCTTTTTATTGGAAAGGAGATAGTCTGTCTTAAACCTCAGTTGTTTCAGTTTCCCTCTGTCACCTCTTACAATACCCATGGGACGATATGGGGTAGTGGATATACTTACACCGCCACTACACGCCACCAATAAGATAATTTTGTTGAAGTTTTTGACGCTTAAGAACTAATAATTAGACTTAAATTTAAATATGTAAGTCCAAATAATCTTTAAATATTCTGACGTGGATATTATTGGATATATGATTTGATTTTTATCAAAATAATGCAGCCAGCGTTCTTGGCACTATACCACGAGAAGAAGGACTTTATGATAATTATAGATTTTAGTTTTAGTTTTCTTTTAATGTAATAAATAATATAATATTAATACTAATAATAATAAACGTAGTGTTATTTAAAAAAATTATTACAAATGTGAACAAATTTAGGGTAAATTTAATTGATAAAGAATAATCCGCAAAATTGTATAGTATTTCTTGTAATCGTGTTTTAAACCCGCATCAGTTGTAGGTCGACACTTGCTGTAGTAAAAATGTACACTCTCATGAAATAAGTTTTCAATTTCTTCCAAGCTTAATTGCGTATGTTTGAAAACCAGGATAGATGGGGTTTGAGTTACGTAACAACAAAGCAAGCATTATTAAATTTCAGTGTTGAAGTTTTTATAAATAAAACTATAGTTCTAGAATGAATATTCAACTTAGTAATACATATTAAGTTTTTTTATTTATATATTATATATTAATATAATTTATTAACTTACAATATTTAAGTACATAAAATATTTTTTAAAGAATAAGTGTGACAAACGAGCATAAAGTCCAGCTGGTGGCAAGAGGATCCTGTGGCCCATAGACATTTACATTTATCCTCGATTGAGAATTAAAATGCAAATGCGTTGTCACACCTAAGAGGACTAAGATGGAAAGCCTCCTTTCCAGTGAAAAGGGTTTTCTACACTCACCATACGAAACATAGCAACACTAAATTGCTATTATACGGTGGTATTCTGTGTGAACGTAGTCCTATCCCGGTCGAGTCCACCCATTCTTGCTACAACCATAATAAAGTTGTAGAATGGCTCTGCCACGTTTAATATATTGACTTAAAAATTCTCTGTTGAATATGCGCTTATATTAATTATAATAAAATAGAATTTCATGACTCTTTAATAATAACTTTTCCTTAGTTCTAAGTAAACTGTTTACTTGACTACCACAGAAGGAGGGGAAGATTTTTCGAGTGTATGTATGTATGTATATGCATATGTCTATTTCTTTAACACGTTGTGTAGCCCAAGATCTTTGATGGAATTTAGCATAAAGGTGTCGATATATTAGTTTTATTTGTTGAAGTGAAATGTATAATTTTTTTATTTTATTATTATTGTTTTAACCATTGTGCTTATTTATAGGTTTGTTCCACATTTGATGACAAGTGAAAACGAAAATAGTTGGTAAGATAATAAAATAAAAATAATTTATATTATAGACTGAAATTTGAGCAATTTAGAAATAATTTAGTGGTAAACAAAAGAAATGACTTTCAATAATTATTATATAATATATTGAATATTATTTTACAGAATAAGGGTGATAATTGAGCACAATGCCCTCCTTATGGTAAGAAACTACTGTAATCCGTAGACATCTGCATCTATCCTCAATTAATAATAAAAATTCAATACGTTTTCACCCGTGACGAATAAGACTGAATGCCTCATTTTCAGTTAGATGATCTCGAGTTATCTACACTCACCATACGAAACATAGTATTGAGCTGCTGTTTCACACTGCTGTTCCGTGAGAGCATTGTCCTTCCTAAGTCGAGCCGACCAATTCATGCTTCAATAATAACATAGCTACAGCATGGCTCTACCACGTATAAATTCCATTCCATTATTTTTATAATTCGTCGTTAACACGTAGCAGTCGGGCCGCTCTTGGGCATCGGCTTACCCTATTGCTGATAGGATTTACCATTTATCAAAACTTTTTGTTTGCGAAATGGCGATCCCAGAAACAGATGTCTCGCAAGTTCGACGCTGCTCTTCGTCGCGAATCCCAGATTAGGATTGGGCATGTTTCATGGCTTGCGAAAAATAATATTTTTTATTGCCATATCGCCAAATATGGGAAGCCGTAAGTTTTTCTGGCACATCCCATGGTCAATACTTACGCCATATATAAGTACGAAAAGGGATGATTTCACTCACATCAGAACATATCATCGATGTCCTATTGGTTGAGACGCAGACGCTTTAATCAACGAAGCGGACATCGACATGGATTATATTATTCAAATAGTATTTGTGTGTAATTAAGTTGTGTCTAATTAAAAAATACAATATTTTAATATTTGACGTTTAAGTATGTTACGAATTCATTCATTTATTATTATATCAGCCTATAAAATTTCTACTGCCAAACATACGTCTCCCCCACGCGGATTACCTCGTAAGGGGAATGTGTGCCATAGCAGTTGTCGAGTGGTTTCACAACATAAGTTTTTTTTTTATTATTTTGAGTTGCTAACAAGAAGTTGCTGCTGTTCATCTTCTGTTCCATTTTCCACTGTTGTCTCTTACGTATGGTTAGCAGATGGAAAAATAAAAAAGTCCTGACAAATAACCTGATTTCCGTTGAAAAGTTCTGACACATTGTTCTGACACAGGCGATCAATCCATGTCGTTGATTTCACCCCTCCCACCAAAAATATGTATTGTATTTTATTGAAAAATTGAAAAGCCTGACATAAATGTTCGAATGAAATTAACATTTAAATCCATTTAAAACAAAACAATTTCAAATGTCGTTATAGTTTTAATATTAAAAAAGATTACTGTAGTGATCCCATGGCAAGCTTTTAGTTTCATTTTGCACTATTTGTCTTTTGTCATCGTTACTACTTAGTACTTATTTGTTGACAAATTTTCGTCGCAAATAAGGCTTTTTTGTATTTTTTCATATCGAGCTTTTTAGTTATTGACTTTTTAATGCCGTTTTTATTGAAGCAGCTTGGGACAATATACAATATAGTTTTGCTCTCAAACCCACAAACTCTTTAATTATATCACAACCCATTTCATCTTTAAAAAAAACTAGATACTGTTACATTCACCTTCGGTAAATACCACCATATACATTATCGCTGTGGAAGCTACTCTAAAAGAGTTCGAATTTTGCTAAATTAAAGACGGAACAGCGTTTAATGATGTTCCTAAATTGAAGCACACGCGAACAAAGTAAAAGCTAGTTATATTAAACTAATCTGTAGAATGGTTTCAATTGATACCGTTTAATACTTCGACTTTCCGAGAACTAAGAATAACTTTATTGGAAGGAGTAGCGCTAACTTTGCAAACATTCAATAAACTTTCCTTTCATGTCGTTCTCTAATTTTATCCTTCGCAACATTAACCTTAATATCCATTTCTTGAAAGTTTGTATTATTATTGATGATTACTCATGTTTTATTATGGATGATTACTCATTTTGAGTAAATGGTAATAGTGGTGGAATAGTAACTTTATAAACGTTTTTTTAAGGAGTTATACTGATAAGTGGATGGTGTGGAACAAGGACACAGACATCCATCCTCGAATAAGAATCAAAATGCTGATGCGTTTTCATCCCTGAGGACTACGACAAAATGGCTCAGACAGTATAAAGGATACTCGTCACTTAGTCACTATACCAGACGATAGTACAGTGTGCTTTTTAATTATTTGTAGCAACAATCAATAAATTAATAATTATTAATTGTGTTATTAAGAAACTATATCTTATAATAATAAAAAATAGTAATTTTAAAGAAATAAATTCTCATAGAGCCTATCCTAAGGAATCTATCATTTTGAATTTTATAAGGTGACTAGTTGGTAGGACCTCTTTTCTGCCCAATGGTCCATCCACCTTCCTACTTAGTTCTGTCATTCAGAGAACCAGAATAGATCCACGCATTAGAGCGCTACATTTTAGTTTTCTGAGGTGACATTGCATTTGTTGCCTTCTTCGTTTGCAGCTGGTTGCAGGTGAACACAGGCTACAGTAGCTACTTAGCACCAGATCGACTGCTGGTTCGTTTGTCACTTAATTTTTATAAAATAATGTTTAGATTATAATATGCTAGAAACAGCGAAAATATATTATTTATTATATATTTTCGCTATTTCCATATTACACATGAATATATAAATATTAATATTAATTTATATCTATACATATATAAATTTCATTGTAAAAATTATATTTTGTTTTATGTCCTGACTTTATTTTAATCTATATCAAAAGTGCACTGATAAATATAGGCTTCCGCCATAGACATACAATGGACATCCCAATAAATTAGATCAAAATCTCATGAGATCAAATATTATAAAGACATAAAGAAGAAGACATAAAGACATTTATTCTGACACTTCATATTACAATGACAAATTAATAAACAAAATTAATACGAATAAGAATAAAATAATAATAAAAAAAATTAAAACACAAGAAAATGAATAAACAAAAAAATAGAGGATATAACAACAATTCATGACTTAATAATCGAAACAGATGAAGTGGCGGAAGGGACCGCCTCAGCATAAGCCGCGGGATAGCGACGCTGATTTTCAGTCGGCCCCATACGGTCCTACGGAGAACGTGCCGTAAGTGTCGACATTAAGCGAGTAGTAGATACATATGACAATAACAACTGATGAATGACAATAACAAAATGGAAAATGCGTATTGCATAGTTGTGCTGAATGTAAGTTACTGAACGCTACGTTTGATGTGACGGGAACATTAGTAAGTGTCATAATATAATTTAACAGTGTATATTATAAAATCACTAGCTGGCCAGGCAGACGTTGTTCTGCCCTTAGCGGCGAACCTTTGTACTATAAAAATCCTTAAATTTGCAATAAAAAATAATTGAGGGTCACTTATCGGGATAAAAACTATCCTATGTCTCAAGCTGGACCAAACTGCACAGAGTGTACAAATTTGGGGTGAGTGATTTCGGAGTTCATCGCGGACAAACAACGTGACACGTAATTTTTATATATAAAGACAATGTAATGTATGATTTGTTATATATACACACACATACATACACACATACATACAGATACACATACATACATATATATATATATACATACATATATATACACATACACATATACATATACATACACACACACACATATATATATACACACATACACACATATAGATATATATACATAGATACATACGTTTAATAGGCTTTTTGTAATAAATAATAATATGTAATAGCATAATAAATATTATGTAAACGGAAAATCAGCTAACGTCTAACCTCTTAACAATACTCCTATTTATTAACTATACCCTTCTGTTCGTTTATTAGGAGATATTTTAAGTGTTTTCTAAACGTGCCTACTGTGTTTAGGTCACGCAGTGGAGGAGGTAAATTATTCCAGCAATGGGAGGCTGCATACTTATAACAACCTCGAAAGGCTGAAGAAGAATGTCGCGGAATATTGAGCCTATTATAAGATGAAACGCGGGTGAGATACTTGCTATGCTCGCGAGACCAGTCTAACTTACTAAAAAGATACTTTAGGTTTTTTGTCTTTATGACGCCAAAAAGTACACAAGCTAAGTGAAGTTTGCGTCTGGCAGCCATTTTAAGAATATTATTGTCGTCAAGAAATGGGCTTACGTGACCTCTTGGCGGTACATCGAAGCAAAACCTCGCACAAGCATTTTGGACCCGTTGTATAAGATGTGCGGTACGTGACAGTAAACAAGGCCCATAAACCGTATCAGCATAATTAAATTTTGATAGTACTAGGGTGTCCGATAGTCTTTTTCGTAATTCTATACTTAAGTGTTCACGCATTCTGTATAGGATTTTTAACCTATAAAAACAGTTTTTAACAATGTTATTGATATAATCTTGAAATCTGAGATCAGGGCTAATTATGATAATTATGATGATTTATCGACTCTTTCTAATACCGCGCCTTTTATATACAGTGTTGGGACAAATTTATTTTCGATCGGGTTTGGCACAAAGCGCTTCTTTCGAAGCTCCCTTCCTATGGGCTTCCCGAGAAATTATGCAATTGGATCACCAGCTTTCTTGCAGATCGGAGCATCAAGGTCGTTGTAGACGGTGCATGCTCCGACTACAAGCCTATTAACGCTGGTGTTCCACAAGGCTGCGTGCTATCACCAACGCTGTTTCTTCTGCATATCAATGATATGTTGCAAGCTGGTAGCATTCATTGCTATGCGGATGACAGCACTGGTGATGTTCTATACACCGGCCGTGCCAATATTTCTCGGGAAAACGTCACCGAGTACCGGAACAAACTTGTGTCTGAAGTCGAGTCTTTGCTGGACAAAGTCTCGGATTGGGGGCGACTAAATCTAGTCCAGTTTAATCCTCAGAAGACACAAGTTTGCGCGTTTACCGCTAAAAAGAACCCCTTTGTCGTATCTCCTCAGTTTCAAGGTACTCCCCTTGTTGCCTCAGCCAGTATCGGAATCCTCGGCGTCGACATATCGAGTAGCGTGCAGTTTCGTGGTCACTTGGAAGCGAAGGCCAAATTGGCCTCTAAAAAGCTTGGCGTGCTCAGCAGAGCGGGACAGTATTTCATGCCGGCTCAACGCCTGCAACTTTACAAGGCGCAGGTTCGGCCTCACATGGAATACTGTTCCCATCTCTGGGCTGGGGCTCCCCAGTGCCAGCTTCTTCCACTTGACCGCATCCAGCGCAGAGCGGCTAGAATCGTCGACGACCAAGTCCTTTCCGATCGGCTCGACTCATTGGCACTGCGAAGAGATGTTGCATCTCTTAGCATTTTCTTTCGCATTTACCATGGGGAGTGCTCTGAGGAATTGTTCGGATTAATCCCAGCCGCCAAATTTCACGAACGCACATCGCGGCAGAACTCCCGATACCATCCACACCATCTGGATGATTGGCGGTCCACCACTGTGCGATTTAGAAGATGTTTTCTTCCTCGCACAACTTCCTTGTGGAATAGTTTACCACCAGCGATTTTTCCGGACCGATACGACTTAGGGACCTTCAAGAAAAGAGCCTACTCCTTTTTAAAAGGCCGGCAACGCATCTGCAATTCTCATGGTGTTGCGGTTGTTCATGGGCGGCGGTAGTCACTTACCATCAGGTGAGCCGCATGCTCGTTTGCCCCCTCTCCTATAAAAAAAAATGAGATAGGGCAGTAGCAGAACTTCGTCCCTTTCTGAAACCCGATTGAAGATCTGGCAGTATAGCATTATTTTCTAGACTTGAAATTAATTGTTGATACACATCTTTTTCTAATATTTTAGATATACAGGGTAGCAAACTTATGGGCTGTAAGTCTGTCACGGTAGCAGGATTGGCATTTTTTGGAAGAGGACGTATTAAGGCTAGTTTCCAGATGTCAGGGAATGTACTTGTAGATATCGATAGGTTAATCAACGCGGTGATAGTTTCCAGACTTTGTGGAAGGGTCATCAATAACATATCTAGGTTAATACCATCAACTCCCAGTGCATTAGATTTTACTTTTTTAATTATATTCAAAATTATATCTTGAGATACCGGTTTCAGCAAAAAAGTTTTAGAAGTAAATCTATTAAATTCAAAATATGTAAGATCTGATATAGTTACGTTATAGGAACCTGGTATGTTTGAGAAATGTGAATTAATAATATCAGGATCCGATAAATGTGGCGGAAGGTCGTATTCGTTTTTCGGTGGTAACGAGTACGCCTTCAAATTTGACCATAGCTTCTTTACAGACAGAAGATTGAACATACAATAATATCCGGACCTGCTTATCTAAAATGGAAGCTATTGTTACGATGTATTACACATATACCTTCAGATACTATTTCATATGAAACATAAAATGGATTTCCATTAAATGAGAAATATTTATTATAAAAAAAAAATTAAAAACATCAATTTATTTCAGACTGAGTCCATACAAGTAACATTGACATTATAATAAATTTAATCTCATCTAATTTAATTTTATATAATTCTATCTAATCTTTTTAATTTAATTTAATCCTATTCAACTTAAATCAATTCAATATAACTTAATTCGATTGTATAACATATTAATTACTTGAATAAAATTAATCTATAGTTTAATTCATGTAGGTGACTAGGTATTAAAAACATTATGATATGATGTTTTAGCGATGTTAAAAAACTTTGTAAATATTTTAGTTTTTGAAAGGCCGTTCCACGAGTTCCCTAATCAAGTGAGTGCTGCTTATTTACATGCTTGTTTAAATTGGTTTTACATGCTAGTTTCGCATAAAGTACGTATTTTTTAACATTATCCTTCTGTAGAAAATATGTCTGAGACACTTTTTTCGTTCTCTACATCCACAAAACCCTACTTTTTATAAAAGTATAAATATGTAAGACTTTCAAATAACTAATTTTATGGAATGGTGTTGAGACCTAGCTACATTAAGTAGCACTCAAATTGACAAACACATCAATAAACATTTAAAATTATTACTTTATTTACAAATTAACGCCCATCATAAACTTCTGCAGAAGGCATTCAACACATTCTGATCACCTCGATTGTGCCTCATAAACATATGAATACCGGACACATTTTGAGTTGTGGAAAGAATAATATATTTATTTACGAAAAACATGGCTGAATCAGATGCTAAATAGTAAGTTTTTGCATAATAATATAAGTTTTATTCCAATAATTTTCTATTTTTAATTTAAATAAAAATAAAAAAGTTACCGGAAAAAGATATATAACTTCAGATTGGTTTTCTATCGCGCAAAATGCAATACATTGTGTTTCGAATGGCAGTTTAGTCTAGACTAAAACTTTAGCTGCTTCATGTTTTCCAGTAGCCTTTTAAGAAATTCACGGCAATAAGGAAAGACCAGTACTCAGGATTGCGACCTATTTATGCAGTAATTTACCCCTTACTCTACAGCCCTTTCTATAAAATTTGATTGGGTAATAGAGTAGCTTGCATCGTAATCACCCTGTTACAACTAAAATTACCTCCATTTAAATTCCAAAGTTTGTTTAATGCACAGTATGAGGAAATTAAAAATATTACAATTTTACCACATTATTGGAATTTGTTTGCAAATAAAAGTGTACTATTAACACAAAAAGTTATAATAATAATGCCTCCAGAGTAAATTTTCACAGCAGTTACGTCGACACTCTGAGAGGCTGATTAAGAAGAAGAATTAAAAACATCAAAGCAAAAGTATCTTCTGTAAAAATGTAAACCCTGAAGCGCAAAATTGTATTCTAGGAATTTTTCGTTTGTAAAGGCTGCAATAAATTTATTATAACGTTCTCCAAACAGTCGGACCGTGCGATCTGTTCTGCTTTGATTACAGCGCAGTATATGTGAAGAAGGTTCAATGTGGATTGTTTTCTTCAAAATATATTTTTAATGATAAATACTTCTAGTGGCAGAGTCATGCTTAATCTATATTATGGTGGTAGCACAAATGGATCTCCTTGACTAGGAAAGACCGCGCTTATATAGTGAGTGTTTGTATGGTGAGTATATAGATCGGAGAACCTTTTTATTGGAAAGGGGATATTCTGTCTTAACCCTCAGTTGTTTCAGTTTCCCCCTGTCGCCTCTTACAACACCCACGGGTGTTCATTGCATTTGTTTGAAACTCAGGCTAGATGGGGCGTGAGTTACGTAACAACAAGGCATATATTATTAAATCTTAGTGTTAATGTTTTTTTCTAAATAAAACGATAGTTACAGAAAATTCTAGAATGAATATTAAATTTAGTAATATATATTAACTTTTTTAATTTATTTAATATAATTTATTAACATACAATTCTAACGTAAAATATTTTTTTAAAGAATAAGGGTGACAAACGAGCTCACAGTCCACCTGGTGGTAAGAGGATGCTGTGGCACATAGATATCTACATTTAAGAATTAAAATGCAGATGCGCTGTCACCCCTAAGCCAATTAAGATGGAAAGCATCGTTTCCAGTGAAAATGGTCTCCGGTTTTCTACACTCACCATACGAAATACAGCAACATTAAACTGCTATTTTACGGTAGTATTCTGGGAGAACGTGGTCCTATCCCGGTCGAGCCGACCCATTCTTGCTACAACCATAATATAGTTGCAGAATGGTTCTACCACGCTTAAATGTTAACTAAAAAATATCTTCTGAATATACGCTTATATTAATTATAATAAAATAGAATTTTATGACTCTTTAATAGAAACTTTGCCTTATTTCTGAATAAACTCTTTACCTGACTAACACAGAAGGAGGGGAAGGTTTTTCTAGTGTACTTATGTATGTATGTTTGTATGTAAGTCTATTTATTTAACACGTCGTGTAGCCTAAAATCTTTGATGAAATTTAGCATAAAGTTTTTGATATATTCGTTTTATTTGTTGAAGTGTTATGTGTTATGTTTTTTTTTCCTATTACTGTTTTAACCATTGTGTTGTTTTATACATTTGTTCCACATTTGATGACAAGTGAAAGCGGGAATAGTTGGTAAGATAGTAAAATAAGAGTAATTTATATTACTGACTGAAATTTTAGCAATTTTGAAATTTTAGCAATTTTGAAATTTTAAGTAGTAAACAAAAGAAATTACTTTCAATAACTATTATGTACTATATTGAATATTATTTTACAAAATAAGAGTGACAAACGAGCACAAAGTCCTCCTGATGGTAAGTGGATACCGTAATCCATAGACATCTGCATCTATCCTCAATTAATAATCAAAATTCAATGTGTTGTCACCCCTGAGGTCTAAGACGGAGTACCTCATTTTCAGTTGAAAGATTTTCAGTTATCCACACTAACCATACGAAACATAGCGTTGAGCTACTGTTTCACGCTACTGTTCCGTGACAGTATGGTGATTCCTAAGTCGAGCCGACCCATTCATGCTTCAACGATCACATAGCTACAGCATGGCTCTACCACGTAAAAATTCCATTCTTTTATTTTTATAATTCTTCGTTAACAGGTAGCAGTCGGGCCGCATTGGGGCATACCCTATTGCTTAAAGAATTTACCATTTATCAGAACTTTTTGTTCGCGAAATGGCGATCCCAGAAACAGATGTCACGCAAGTTCGACGCTGCTATTCGTCGCCAATCTCAGATTGGGCTTGGGCATGTTTCATAGGATTAGGCATGTTTCATGGCTTGCGAAAAATAATATTGCTACATCGCCAAATATGGGAAGCCGTCAGTTTTTCTAGCACATCCCATAGTCAATCTTTACCAGTCATATAGTACGAAAAGTGATGATATCAGTCACATCAGAGCATGTCATAAATGTCCTATTGATTGAGATGCAGAGGTTTTAATAGCCGAAGCGGATATCGTCATGGATGATATTATTCAAATAGTATTTGTGTGTAATTAAAAAATACATTATGTAATTATTTGACGTTTAATTATGTTACAAATTCATTAATGATAAACATAGGTCTCCCCCACGCAGATTTCCTCGTAAGGAGAATATTTGCCACAGCAGTTGTCGGGTGGTTTCAAAACATAAGTTTTTTTTTAATTATTTTGAGTTGTTACCAAGAAGTTACTGCTGTTTATCTTCTGTTCCATTTTCCATTGTCGCCTCTTACGTAAGGTTAGCAGATGGAAAAATTAAAAAGTCCTGACAAATAACCTGATTTCCATTGAAATGTCCTGACACATTGTTCTCACACTTAGGCGATCAATCCTTTTCGCAGATTTCATCTCTCCCACGACAAATATGTATTGCATTTTATTGAAAATTGAAAAAACCTGACATTTATAAAGTTTGACCGCAATTATGACAAAAGTTCTGCTAAAGCTTCTTTCGGCTTCCTCTAATCTTACGGCACACACGAGATTATATATGGTAGTGGATTCTTTTAAACCGCCACCATACCATCTTCTATATAAAATAACTATCTTCTTATCTTTCCACAACACACACACAAACACTCACGCCTGTCATCCAGAGGGGTAGGCAGAGACTATGGACTTCCATTTGGCGCGATCCTGACATACCTCTCTCGCCTCCTTTACATCCATATATCTACGCATACACGCTCGTCGGTTAAGGGTACTCCTAATCTGGCTCATTTATGTATCTCCGATTTGCTCGATAAACCTTCGTGTTATCTTTCCATGATCATCATTTATGCAATAAAATTACACTGCATTTTTAGTAACTTCTGAACTAAAGATGCACAGTGTTCGAGGAATTGGAAACAAAAAAAAAACAGATCCGAAATCCAAAAGTTATTAGTAATCTATACCTACGCAGTTGCAAAAAATTATTAGGATTCGACACTATCATAGTTTGCTATGATCTCTAGTCCAAAATGTAAGAGAACACATCGCCCATTTGGTCCGGGAGGTGTTTAATAAGCTTCCGATAGATGTCATTTATAACCATTTAGTTTAGCACAGAAGTGAAGTACCCATACCGGCGACGATTACCCGGCTCCGTGGCGTAGTGGCTTATCATAGGGTTGTGGCAAAGAGAAACATGGGTTTGAATTCCGCACACAATAAGACTTTGTATGGTCTACATATAATTGTTACGGGTCTGGATGTTGTTCTCGTATAATTCAAGTTTATAAACTGCCTCCATGGTTCGAAAGAAATACCTAGCAGCAGCAGCAGGAGTGTTAGAGCGTATATAAGTTTAATATTCATTTTATTACATTAATAAGGATTTTCATGATATTACAATTAAATGATTTCATATATTAAATATTAAATTTTATTTAATATATTTAAAAATAAATTATTTTATTATTTAACACAAATTCAAGTCCTTCAAGGTACAATATTAGCTAAACATCACAAATTAAATTTTCGAAACGGTTGGCACTAACTTAAAATGGAGCTTCAAAAAGGTCAATTGCTTTCTAAAGCATCGGTTTAACGGGATATCAAAAAGCTATCAATATGGATGTCAAGGGTACGGATGCGCCCAAGGGTATTGACACATAACCTCACTATTTTTCTTAAACCATATAAAGATAATAACTTTACTTATAATTTGAATAACTGAAATACCTTTTTATATTTTTTCAATAATATAAAGAGTTAATTGAGTAATGTGTCTTTTTGTAGAGCAATTCTGCATTCATATTATTGTTGTAACATGACTGGGTCGGTTCGACCGGGTATGGACAACTCTATCACATAATACCAGCGTTAAATAGCAGCTTAAATCTGCTGTGTTTCGTATGGTGAGCTTAGGAAACCAGATACCCTTTTTGCTGGCACCTTGGCATTCCATCTTAATCCTTAGGGGTGACAACGCATCTTCATTTTGATTCTTAATTGAAGATAAATGTAGATATCTATAGGCTACACAGCATCCACTTACCATCAGGTGGACTGTGTGCTCGTTTTGGCACCCTTATTCTGTCTATAAAACAGAAATACTTTAGTGTCAACTCAATACAAATTAAAATCTTAAAAATTAAGAAAACTAATTAGCTAAAATCCGCGTGCAAAATAAAAAAAGTGTCTTATCATGTTTGAAAAGTGATACGGAAACGACAGTAGTCTAATTGTTGGAAAAGTCGCGGCTTTGAATATGCCATTAGACTGCTATTATGAATATCTTCTAAAACAAGCATTTTAAGCTAACTTAGACTATTAACACTACTAAATCTTAACGTGTGTTGTACCACAACACCGTTAATAAATGCCATGAGGAGCTTCAGTGTTATTCAAAAATATGCAGATTTCTTAACACCTTTTCATTAACGTACTTTTTAAAATTTCTGTCTTTTCATAATAACATTCTGAAAAGGCCTGATGGCTTGTCGAAATATAACAGTGTAAAACACTGTATTTTATTATGCGCCCGGTGTATTTAAAGGTAATATTTTTTAATATTTAGCAGTGGTAATGCCACACGGCAGTTTTTGCTGTTGCATGTGGTACCACAAATCACAGAATACCAATGTGAATTAGAAGCTCTGCTTCTGCGTTTCGTCTAGTAAATGCAGGTGACCAGAAGCCTTTTTCGCTACAATGTTCATAGAGGAGGCGCTATGAACATTGTAGCGTAAATAAATGAGATACTACCTCAGGCATATACCAGCACCCCTGGTAATGGAAAATCCCGCGCTGAGCATCCACAATGAAACTAAGCCACTCCTGAGCGTGAGTGTTCAGGCTGCTCCGCATATTTTGGGCAAAGTTCTGCTCAAGATAAAAACTGTTCGGAGCAAATTAAGCAATAAGACCAAGGTGATCTCTGTCACGCTATCCGTGAATTTTTGCAACATCTTGGGGACTTCACACGAACCTAAATGATGTCCACTACTATATAGAGACGGCGAAGCCAGCCTTGCAGCAGCAAGTGTCCTCTCCGGATGATACTTCGTATCTATTCTTCCCGGGGTACAAATTAGTAAACTCCTTTATACCCCGAGCCGTAGTTTGCGTATACATCAGAGCCGACGTATGTTCTCGACGCCTCTGCAGTTTTGAAGGTTCGGACATCTCCTTACTTTAGCTACTCGTAGACAGCGACGACCATCCATGCGACTACGGGTGCCTCTATAGCTACCAACCGATCATGTGGAGAGATCTGTGTATGACTTTGCCTTGGCATATGGCTACATTGCTTACGCGAATTCCAGATGTGGAGGATCATGCACTTTCCCTGTTGTTCCTTCATCTGGGAGGATATTAGGTCTCCGTCTACGCCCCTCTTGGCTCCTCGAAACAGTACTTAGTCTAGAATGTAGTGCCACTCACGCTAACATCGCGGTTGCATTCTATAGAATACCGCTGTGTTTGGCACTATTAGTCGGTGGGTTGGGATCTCTTCTTCGGTCTTTTTTTGCATCCTAACCGGGGGTGATTAAAAATAACGTTTCTTACTCAATCTTGAAGTCGCTAAATTCTAATAAACACGAAACTAACGAAGTTTTAAAAATATTAAAATTCATAACTGCTTTTCAACATATTTTCGCGCAACGTGACGGTAATGCATTTTGCAATAAACGAAACGTGCGATAGGGTTTCATAACTTTACCGGTAAGTCCTTAAAGCATGTCGTGAACTTTTGTAGCGCACTATTGCTCTTAAAATGTGCATAGAAATTACTCCTATTTTCTTTATATTGATTCTTTTAAACAGTTACCACTTATAATTATTTCTGCTATGTTTATATACATATAAATCAAATCTTCTCTCATTTTAAGAATAATTATATGAGCATTATTTAGCCAATATTTGGTTCGGAACTTAAAACAAGTAAAATATTAATAATATTATTAAGTAAAATTATAAAAATATCACCCTGAGCGACTTTATCATACGGGAAACAGTGAAGGAGCACGTCTCAGTTCTACTTCCTATGATATATGTACAAATAATAGGTATCATTGATTTCGCTTATCATAAACCAGTGCTTGCGCACAATCACAACTTTTTAATATAACATTTCAAGCCAGTTTCGAACCCCACATGACTCATAAACTATTATTGCTTATACGTGGTAGAGCCATGCTGCAGCTATATTGGTAGTATAGTTGTAGCATGAATGGGTCGGCTCGACCGGGAAAGGACCACGCTCTCACAGAATACCAGCGTAAAATAGCAGCTTAACACTACTGTGTTTCGTATCGTGAGTGTAAAGAACCAGAGACCTTTTTTACTGGAAAAAAGGCATTCTATCTTAGCTCAGGATCACGGTCCTGAGCCAATTTTATCCATCTCCTGTGAGATATTATGCAAAATACCAAGTGTCTTTTTTTTATAAGATAAGGTTACAATACACACATTGTCCACCTGATGGTAAGTGGTTGCTGTGACCCATAGCCGTCTACATTTATCCTCAATAAAGAATCAAAATGCAGATGCTTTGTCACTTGTGAGGACTAAGATAGAATGCCTTTTTTCCAGTAAAAAAGGTCTCTGGTTCTTTACACTCCACGTACTACCACGTATATGGCATGCCTTGGAAGGGGCCTATGTTCAGAAGTGGACTTGTGATGGGCTGTAAAGATGGTGATGATTGTCCCGCACGGAACAAATATTTGTATGGCCTACAAATAATTGTTTCGGGTCTGGATGTTTGTCCTCGTGCAATCTATGTTAGTAAACTGAGTGACTATTGAAAAAATTTCGTATCCAAGTATCGGAGCGTTATGGTGGATCAGCAACTTTCCTGGTACAGGCATGTTGAATTAGTGTCTACTAGAATTCGAAAGCTCACTTGGATATTTAAAACTTTAAGACATATTACCCTGTTTAAATCTTTTGAATCAAATATATTATGTAGTACTCGCTCAATCCATTATAATATACAGGGTGGGGCAGCATAACTTCCTTATTTGTAATGCGCGCCATTCGGTCAGGTGACATCGTAGTGGAGCGCTAGTGGTCTCGTTCGAGAGGGGGGGCTATAAAGTTTAGTCGAGACAGCTCAGTCGCCATAATGCGTTGGAACAGTGAGGAGCGTGCGTTTGCTGTTGAGGCTTACTTTTCGCGCGGATGTTCTGTGATTGCAACTCAGCGCGCCTTTCGAAATCGCTTTAATTTAGCCCCGTTGGCCCCTGTTCCAGACCGAAAATCAATTGTTATGTGGGTCACTACGTTTAGACAAACTGCAAGTGTGACAAAACGAAGAACTGGAGTCCCTCGGCCCATTAGATCACCTGAGAACATTGAGGCAGTCAGAGCTTCAATGTTGCGATCACCACGGCGTTCTGCGCGCAAACATGCATCTGCCCTTGGACTTTCCAGTCGTTCTGTGCGGAGAATTCTCCATGAAGACTTACATTTCCATCCATACAAGATGGCGACTGTACAGGAACTGTCAAAACGTGACTACGATTCTCGCAGGAACGCATGTGAGATTCTTCTGGATGTCGTTCCTGAGGACGCTATTGTTTTTTTTAGTGATGAAGCACATTTTCACTTGTGTGGATCCGTGAACAAACAAAACATGCGCTACTGGGCTGACACCAATCCTCGAGAATTGCATGAAAGGCCTTTGCATTCACCTAAGGTCACAGTGTGATATGCAATTTCCTCAGCTGCAATTATTGGTCCCTGGTTCTTTGAGGAAAATGAAGTCACAGTAACAGTGAATTCGGGCCGGTATGTAAACATGTTACAGGAATTCTTTTTACCCCGGCTGGATGCGTTGGACTTGGGAGACATTTGGTTCCAACAAGACGGTGCAACGGCACACACTGCAAGAGCATCGATGGCTGTTTTGAGAGAACACTTCCCAGAACGCCTTATCTCAATCAGGGGCGATTTGCAGTGGCCGGCCCGATCTCCCGATTTGTCCCCTTGTGACTTTTTTCTATGGGGTTTTTTGAAATCCCGTGTTTATGTGAACCGTCCAAGGACCCTACAAGATTTAAAGAACAACATCCAGGAAGAAATTGCCAACATAACGCCTGCTCTGCTTCAAAGAGTTATGACAAACACCAGAAATCGGTATACTCAATGTATAGAGAATAAGGGACGTCATCTACCTGATTTGATCTTCAAAACTAAATAAAACAAAACTTTAAGTATGTACTTACATTGTAAAAACCAAATAAAATTTTTCCGATTCATACAATGTGTTTTATTAGGTTTTAAAAAAAGGAAGTTATGCTGCCCCACCCTGTATTGTATACCAATTTGGTTGGGTACTTACAAAAGTAAATTTAATGAAGTTGAGACAGCTCAGAGATGTCTAATAATGCATTTTGAACCGTACAGGTACGCGACTAGCTTTTTTAATTCATCATGAGGGCTGATTTCGGCGAGGTACTATTACACACTTTATTGAAAAAAACATGACTTTGGCTTTTAGTCCTACTTACAGTAGCAAAATAAGAAATCTTGGCGTAGTTCATATGTGAAGAACAAAAACCACCTTTGCGAAACATCAATATGGCAAACAATCAAAACACTTATACAATCAGATTAATGAAATATTGCAAATATATTCATTAATGACATGCGACTGTAAGAAAAAAATAATCCAGTGGCTTATAACACTTAATTACGATGAAACTGAAGGTTTATTAGAATTTATCCTATAAAAACATTCACTCACTGTCTTTTTCTCACTCATACATCACGCACACACGTACACGCATACAAACAAATACGCGCGGGCGCTAGCGCGAACTCATATGCACATACATTCTTTTTTGTTGAATGTACTTAGTTCAGGGAGGGTGAGGACCTTCTACCATAAGTCTCTTTATACTTAAAATATCTTAAAAGAAGATACTTAAAAAATTCCTCAAACTTGTAGTAATTTAAGAATATGTTGGAGACAATAAACTTTAATGATAATAATGATGTAATGATGTGTAAATACGGAATCCTAAAAAGCCCGTACTCGTCTCACGCCTCTTTCGTTGTTTTCTTTTATAAAACTAGAGTGACTAGCGAATTTACAGTAAAAATAAGTTAGCAGGTAGTACCTACCCTACCTACCGAAAAGGTGTTTAAACGTGGATATAGTGGGATCCACCCTAGTGGATCACAGAGATGGAGATGTGTTCGATGGAATGAGAGGTAAGTGTACCATAGATGAAAGTGTAACATATATCTATAGATGTTAGATCGCACTGTCTTAGCGTAATGGAATTGTTAGTTGGTAAAAATTACTTTGCGTACATCCGCTCGATTAATCAACCGGATGTACGGATACGGAACAGGATAGGGGTGTTAAAAGTAACCAGTGTAAAAGTAAGAAATAACTAAGAATTTTTTAAGATATATGAAATAAAAGAATACTATTTTAACTATTCCATTATACTAATATATATTTATTCGGGCGAAAAAAAAAGACGCCGGCAATTAATTATTCCACTCCTTTACTGCACGTACAATGTACAATTTATCCTATGAAACACACAAGCACACACTAGACGAAAGCAGCTTTTAGACAAATTAAATTCTATTGATCTATTACTACAAAAGAATACAAGTATAAAAAATTGCAAATAAGAGGCTATTTGAGTTACAAAATAAAACTTTTAAGATATAGCATATAACACAAAAAATGTATATAATCTTTTAGTATGAGTTTGTTTTCCATATTAAAAAATACTTTTATCAAACTAATCAAAAATACACAATTATTAAGACAACAAATATATTGTATAATTCCGATATTATAAAGTATATTATAAACCTTTAACTTAAAATTAGCAAAAAGGCTGAAGTGGGTTAACTTATTAGTACAAAATAAGGCGTGTACCGGTTAAATCCCTGTCCTGTCCCTGTTGGACCTTCTGCTGACCTCTCATCCGGATGGATATCAGTTTTCTGTCGATGCTCCTCTCGGCTCTTCGGAACATTGCCTGATCCGTAGTTTTGGTGCCACTCACGCTCCCCTCGCGGTTGCGTTCTGCAGGTTGCCGCCGTGTTTGGCATTACAGGTCGGCGGATTGGGACGGAATGCGGTCTTTCTTTGCATCCTACCCATGGGGGCGGGTTCGCTTCTCGCCGGATGATCCCAGCGCTGTTGCTGACTCTGTCACTGATGTGGTGCTACAGGGAATGGAACTATTTATTCCATCATCTGTGGTACCCATCGGAGGCAGATCTCAGTCTTGGTTTGGTCGCTCCTGTAAGACTGCATTACGCAGTAAGCAGGAGTGTTATCAAGCTTGGGCTGCGGCTTCGGCGACTCGGGATGTAAACACCAGCATACTTAAAAAGAAGTATAACTTCGCGTTCAGGTCCTTCAAAAGAGTTATTGCCAAGGCAAAGTCAGAGCACATAGGCAGAATTAGCGAGAAACTATTTCCCCTTCCTTCGGGAACCCGTGCATTCTGGTCTCTCGCCAAGGCTGTCCAAGGGAATTTCTGTAAGTTATCACTACCATCTCTGCACAGGGAGGACGACTCACTGGCCCACGATGCAAAAGAGAAAGCCGACCTTTTAGGCTCCCTTTTTGCGTCCAACTCGACTTCAGATGACAGGGGGAAAACACCGCCGACCATCCCGCGATGTGAGTGCTCTATGTCGGATGTGCTGTTCTCACAGCGTTTCGTTCGCAAAGCACTCTTCTCCCTGGACGTCAGCAAAACGAGTGGGCCAGATGGAGTCCCTCCCATTGTGCTGAAGACGTGTGCTCCGGAGTTGGCATCGGTTTTAACGCGTCTTTTCCGGTACTCCTACTCCCAAGGCGTAGTCCCCAATTCATGGAAGACAGCTTTGGTCCACCCGATCCCTAAAAAAGGCGACCGCTCAGATCCGTCCAACTACAGGCCCATCGCCATCACCCCCTTATTCCCCAAAATAATGGAATCCATTATTAACTGCCAGCTCATGCGGTACCTTGAGGATCACCAGCTGATTAGTGACTGCCAATACGGTTTTCGTCGGGGTCAGTCAGCTGGTGATCTCTTGGTCTACTTAACTCATAGATGGGCGGAGGCAGTAGAGTCCAAGGGGGAGGCATTGGCCGTTAATTTAGACATTGCGAAGGCCTTCGATCGGGTTTGGCACAAAGAGCTTCTTTCGAAGCTCCCTTCCTATGGGCTTCCCGAGTAATTATGCAGTCATGGATCACCAGCTTTTTTGCAGATCGGAGCATCAAGGTTGTTGTAGACGGTGCATGCTCCGACTACACGCCTATTAACGCTGGTGTTCCACAAGGCTGCATGCTAATACCAGCGCTGTTTCTTCTGCATATCAATGATATGTTGCAAACCGGTAGCATTCATTGCTATGCGGATGACAGCACTGGTGATGCTCTATACACCGTGCCAATATTTCTCGGGAAATCGTCGCCGAGTACCGGAACAAACTTGTGTTTGAAGTCGAGTCTTTGCTGGACAAAGTTTCGGATTGGGGGCGACTAAATCTAGTCCAGTTTAATCCTCAGAAGATACAAGTTTGCGCGTTTACCGCTTAAAAGAACCAATTTGCCGTATCTACTCAGTTTCAAGTTACTCCCTTTGTTACCTCAGCCAGTATCGGAATCCTCGGCGTCGACATATCGAGTGACGTGCAGTTTCGTGGTCACTTGGAAGAGAATGCCAAAATGGCCTCTAAAAAGCTTGGCGTGCTCAAAGCGGGACAGTATTTCATGCCGGCACAACGCCTGCAACTTTACAAGGCGCAGGTATGGCCTCACATTGAATACTGTTCCCATCTCTGGGCAGGGGCTTCCCAGTGCCAGCTCCTTCCACTTGACTGCATCCAGCGCAGAGCGGCTCGAAACGTCGACGACCGAGTCCATTTAGATCGGCTCGACTCATTGGCGCTCCGAAGAGATGTTGCATATCTTTGCATTTTCTTTCGCATTTACCACGGGGAGTGCTCTGAGGAATTGTTCGGATTATTCCCAGCCGCCAAATTTCACGAACGCACATTGCGGCTGAACTCCCGATACCATCCACACCATCTGGAAGATTGGTGGTCCACCACAGGAATTGCAGGAGCGTTGTCAGCCTTTTTGAAAAGTGTAAGCTCTTTTCTTGTAGGTCCTTCAGTCGTTTTTCCGGAACGATGTCCGGAAAAATCGCCTATTTAAAAAAAATCCACAAAGTAGTCGTGCGAAGAAGAAAACTCGTAAAACCCACAGTGGTGGACCGCCAAGCATGCAGATAGTGTAGATAGTATAGTGAGTATTTCGTGATATGCGTAGGTGAAATTTGGCAGCTGGAATTAATCCGAATAATAGTCCTCAGAGCACTTCTCATGGTAACTGCGATAGGAGATAACTTTACTAGTGTAAAAATGTGTAATTAGGAATATATAAACCAGTATACAGTGGACTGCGTTTCGTTCTTTTTCTCAATCCAACGTGCATTGATTGAAGACAAAGATTTGCGTTTTTCGTTCATAGTAATTTAATTCATCTGTGAAGAAAAATAAATTTACAGGAAAGGTAGGAAAAACCTATAATAAAATATTACTTTGCCAACAAATTCATATCGTAAATTAAACAAGTTATATATTTATGATCATGGAAAACGATTATGTAGTAAACAAAGTTTCGGGGGAAATTGTAATACTCGTATAATACTTATAGCGAAAATTTGTCACGTATAATTTTAGTTTTTAAACATCTCTAGGATTTTCTACGTTATCGTAGAGGCAGTTTAGAAACATAAATTGCACAAGGACAAACATCCAGGCCCGGATTAATTATTTGTAGGCCATACAAATACTTGTTCTGTGGGGAAGAATATCCTTAAATATACCCTTACATAGACGCCTGTTGGAAGCTTGCTCATGCAGTAGGAAGAATTTTCCATATTATATACCTTATGCAGTTTAAAGTTGCTTTGTAAGTAGAATTTCTACAATCGTTAGACTATCGATTTTTGCTTGAATGCACTAAATTGTGGTGCGATAATAAGGTGGGGCAGTGTGGCAGTGTTTCTTCCACTTTTATGTAGAACATACATGATACGCAGCCGTAGGAAATAAATAAGTAAGCTTAAAATGACAATAGCTATAGATCTAATGACAAAAAATTACGCTAATTTTTATGTTTAACAAACAAACTTACTTCCGCTGACTCAACGTCACTGTTCTCTGTTGTATAAAATTATAATTATTTTATGTTTTAAACTATGTATTGTGTTATCTTTAATGCAAAAGATTAACAAAAATAATACAACATTTTCTCAACATATAAAATTTATAAAAGTCATGTGTATGTCGTTTTTCACGTCAAGTGAAAATACGCTCCACCTTGTTCTTTTAATTAAGTTAATTTAAACATCGAATATGTCGTGTCATCTTTCGCTACCGGTTTTATGTATATGTACATAGCGGTTTTTAATTACGTTAATACCCCTACGACCTGTAGTGAAATAAATGCACGTTAGCTCTAATATTTTATATTTTCAGCAAAGAGCTAACGTATTCTCAACATTTTAATTTTGTTGATTCCATATTTTTTTTATTAATGCTATATATTTTTTTATATTGTTGATCTTGAATGCTGTATACATTATATTTCAAACATCGATATATATGTACTACGTACTAGATTGCACATTCCGAACATACAATATGTACAATTGAACTGTACTGCAATCCGTACAGTATGTCGTTTAGTGTGGTTTCAATCTACTAGTTAGTCTGTGGTTTCAATATTCATGCAGTATGGAGCGGCGCTAATAATACAAGATTTCAAATTAAAAATTAAACTTGGACGTAAATAACAATTCAGTAGTCAAGTAAGTAAAATTATTTGTTGTTCAAGTGAATAAATAGGTACTAATATCGTAATATTACAAAATAAAAATTCATGAAAATATATATTTCTTTATATAAACTGACCGCGCAGGCGCAACGCGCTTAAATCAACTGCGCATGCGCGACTTTACTAACTCCCGCAAATGCGCGAAGACATATAGTAGTGCACCTTTTTTTCTTTAGAAAGGCTTCTCTAGTACGTAGTACATACAACTCAATGATTTCAATCAATAAATAGTCACTTTTAAATTTATTCCGAAATAACTGGCTTCCACATCCTCATCATCTGTCAGTAAATACTTTAAAGCCAAAGATTAGCTTTTATCAAAGGTCATACGAGGTCAATGCTCTATCACCCTTATGTTCTTTTTAGCAAGATAATGCTACTGTGTTTCGTATGGAGAGTGGTGAGAACCAGAGACCCTTTTTACTGGTAACAGGCTTTTTGACATCGTAGTAGTCGTAGCATAGTTTTAGATGTCATAATAGGCGACAGAGGGAAAAGATGAGCACCTATTTTTTCCTATTAACAACTAAAAAATAGAAAAACCGTGAAATAGAATAAATAAAAACACGGAAAATATCCCCTCTATGAGGCAATCTACGGGGATGACCCGTATTTAGCTGTAGGATTTTACTAGGCTGTAATAGTGGCAACCTGTTCTAGGTCCTCAAAGAAGTTGTCTATTAGCTATAGCATCCACTTACGGTCAGGTGTACGGTGTGGTCATTTGTAACACTTCCTTCATTATCTATTTATTTCTTATTTATTTATTTATTATAATCCTATTATAATATCCTATTATAATCCTCTACTAAGAATGTGCGCCTATTTATTAATAATAGTAAAAATATCGACATATTACACAATGACAATAGCAAAGTAAACAATTTCAAAAAATCTGTATTAGATATACTTTGCAAATAAGGCAATATTTTAATAAAGAATATTTTTTTCAAAATTTTCCACAACTTAAGTTTATAAGTATTTATGTACGTTTATAAGTTTTTTTTTATAGGATCGGGTGACAAACGAGCACACAGTCCACCTGATGGTAAGTGGTTACTGTGACCCATAGACATCTACATCTATCCTCAATAAAGACTCAAGATGCAGATGCGTTGTCACCCGTGAGGACTAAGATGGAATGCCTCTTTGCCAGTAAAAAGGGTCTCCGGTTCTCTACACTCACCATACGAAACACAGCAGCGTTAAGCTGCTATTTTACGTTGGTTGTCTGTGAGAGCGTGGTCCTTCCCCGTTCGAGCCGACCCATTAGTGCTACAACCATAATATAGCTGCAGCATGACTCTACCACGTAGAAAGATTATAATTATTTACGCTGTAAACTTGTTACTGTTACCTAATATCATGTTGTGTGCATGTGTTTTGGAATACCATCCAGATTGTAATTAAGCATTTATTATGTTCAATTGTTCATATTTTGATGTTATTCTTTTTTGTATAACTAAATATATAAATAAATTATTTATTACAAAAACAGCAACAGCATCATAACATTAAAATAACGATAAAAAATCTCACAGATCCCGTGCGCCGCGTCTGTGAACTTTGCCAGGCTGCAGTGGTAAATATCAGCTTAGAATAGGTACTTAGGTTATGCTTTGCCAAATTTTGCCAATTTTGTAAAATCTTATTATTTTACTAAGCCGAGGATAGAACGGTTTTTAAATAATATATTTTCAATTTAGGATTCAGATTGTGCGTAGGGAAACGGATTAATCCATACACTAGTCAGGTTCGCGATATTTTATAGCCAGGTTACATCGTGTATATGCCTTGACCGATGTTCTTTGAAATTCAAAGTAGTGTTAAATCTAATTCTATATAAAAGAGGCTTACTATAAATGTTTACTACCATTAGTAGTAAAATAATTACATTCCATTTATTATGTTAATTTGTTTATACTTTCATTTTTATCAATGGATATTTAGAATGGATCTTTAAGAAATAACTCTACCACATTTAATATCAAACCTTAAAAGTTCAAAAGTTTAAAGTACACTTTTAAAACACCCATTTTGGTCCCTATATGTACTTGATTTTCACACTTTAGTTTTTAAGGGATAGGGTTACAAACAAGCACACAGCCCACCTGATAGTTAGTGGTTGCTGTGACCCATAGACATCTACATCTATCCTCAATAAAGAATCAAAATGCAAATGCGTTGCTACCCATGAGGACTAAGATGGAATGCCTATTCTCCCGTAAAAACGGTCTCTCACAGAAGTTGCTCAGATAATGTGGTTGACCTGGTTGATGCTCACAGAATGAAATCATCCTATTTCGTTCTATAGGCATCGTAAGATACGAATATTGGAATAAAAATAAAAACGATTACTGTCGAAGGTTTCATATCACATTCACGAACATATCAATAATATAAATAATATATAAATAATAATCCGCCTACCTCACAGTCGTGTTCCAAATGGAGATCCTGGGATCCATCGTATACTCTGATGGTGACCACCGTAGGGTTTAGCCGATAAGAATCCGGCATAACCTTTCCGTTGCCCACGAAGCCGAAGGTATCAATGAGGAGTTCCCCTCGATAAAAAAATAAAACCTCCCTAAATCGGTAGAGGCAAAGCATAACCTAAGAACCTATTCTAAGCTGATCTTTACCACTGCAGCCTGGCAAAGTTCACAGAAGTGGCGCACAGGGACTGTGAGATTTTTTATCATTATTTTTTGTTAATTATAATAGTATAAGTATATTTTTATGTCAGTAGTTATACTCGTATTTATCAGTTCTTGTTTGTTTTTGTACCGTATTGTCTTGGTTTTGTACTGTTATGATGCTGTTACTGTTTTTTTATAAATAAATAAATAAATAAAGAAGTGTTACAAATGAGCACACCGTTCAGCTGACGGTAAGTGGATGCTGTTGCTAATAGATGCCTTTTCTTTTATAGGATAAGGGTGAAAAACGAGCACACAGTCCACCGGATGGTAAGTGGTTGCTGCGGCCCATAGACATCTACATCTATCCTCGTTTGCGAATCAAAATGCAAATGCGTTGTCACCCGTAAGGACTAAGATGGAATGCCTCATTCCCAGTAAAAAAGGCCTCCGGCCACCTGCACTCACCAAGCGAAACGCAGAGGTAAACCTCTACTTCACGCTGGTATTCTGTGAGGTCGTGGTACCACCCCGGGTCGAGCCGGCCCATCCGTGCGACAGCAAAAACTGCCACGTGGCTCTACCACTGTTAAAAGCCTTCTTTGAGGACCTAGAGGAGGTTGCCTCCGTTACAGCACAGTAAAATTCTATAGCTAAATACAGGCCTCTTCGTTGATTGCCCCATAGAAGGATATTTCCCGTGTATTTTTTATATTTTATTTCATGGTTTTTCTATATTTTTAGTTGTTAGCAGGAAGACACTGCTGCCCATATTCTGGTTTGTTTCCCTCTGTCGCCCATTACGACATCTCCGGTATGATAAGGAGTAGAGGATAGGTACGGCGACAAACGAGCACACAATCAGGTGGATTGTGTGCTCGTTTGTGGCCCTTGTGTTATAAAAAAGTCTAGAGTTTAGTAACTCTGGATTTATTGCATTATTATTACAACGAGGAGTTACCAGGAGTACTCAAATAGGTGCATTTACGTTTCACAGAAGTGTCTGTCCCAGAAACCTCACATTTTTGGCGCTGCTTTCAGTTGCCGGATTTATCCGTTTAGAGTCTGCATAGTAGCTTTTACTCTGGATTTGATTCATCATTATAACATTTTATTATTTGGCGATGTAAGAAAGCTCAAGGTCGCTCAGCGAGCTATGGAGTGGTCTATGAGGTGGATATCCACATTAGAATCAGCCGCAATAGTGTAGCATTCCCTTTGAGAAATTGATAGCCTACACTGACCAAACAATTACTACAACAATACTATATATGATGTAAGTAACAGAGGACGATATCTCATTACTTCAAAATGACGATATCCTTGAAATATTATGTTTCAGAGTGTGGGGTATATAATGAATAACATAATTTTGAAGTGTTTTAGCCTTTTATAACTATGTAATTAACATATTCGTAAGCCAAAATACTGCTATCATTTTAATAAGAGCTATGGGTCATTTAAAATTCTTAACAATAAACAATATATAACTATAATGGAGGTAAAACAATAATTTGTAATATTTAGTCATTATAAATTGAGCCGCTCACCACAGTCTCGCATTTAAGGCTTAAGAAGTACGAAGTATTTGCTTTTCTATTATAATACGCTCATATTCGACAGTGACGCAAGGAAGTACATGGCTCGCGTGCGTATAGAGTACAACCGAGATATACAATAAAAATAAATATACAATTTTACTGGTACTTTGACAGCCTCGTTGGTCTAGTAGTCGTATACATGGTTGCTGATCATGAGATTCCGGGTTCGAATCCCGATCGACGAGAATAAGAATTCACGCGCATTTAATTATATAAAATACTAGCTGATACCCGCTCGCTTCGCTGGGCGTACGATGATAATTTATTCCGTAAACTATTAAATGTTTTTTTTTTGTTATTTGATGGGTATATCCGTTCTTAGTGAGCGTCTATATTGTTAAATGAGTACTATACTAAATTAATATAATACTGAATTTCAAGTCAATTGGGTGTATAGTTTTAGAGATATCGCGATATTCTATAAGAATATTTCTTAGTTAATAACGTAGCTGATTTTTATATTTCTTGGTTAGTTCTAGTTTAATTCATATTATTCTTACCACCACTCACTGTCCTGTCCTATTATTTTCACTCATGATAGTTTAGAAGTTGTGGTGCACAAATAAAATTCAATTGTTCATATATAAGAATGTATTATGATTTCCACAACAATTTCCTTAGTTAAACTAAATTACTACGGTTACGTAAAGACTAAACTACTGACCTAACTAAAAAATTATAGATGGTGCTATATGAAATTTGTCATGTGTGAAAGTGATAATGATATATATATATATATATATATATATATATATATATATATATATATATTATGTCACAAAATATTTAGAAAAGAAAGTTATAATTAAGTTTCGCCATTTTTGTTTGTGGAATTTTAACGTGTGAGAAATTCGATCAAAAATGTGATAACTTTTCTGTTTCTATATGTTATTTCTAATGTTATTGTACATCAAACTAATAGTGAAGATATTTTATTTAGTAAATATGTATCATTACGATAATTCCAAAACGTTTACATATAATAATTTAGCTCGAAATTTTAATAACAATACGCGATCATTGTTTATTGATTACATACAGGGTGTTTTTGGAACACTCCCGAAAACTAAGACAGGCGACAACACCAAGTATACCTTTGATCATGGGTCACAAATAAATTCGATCCTGATGAAAAAAAAATCATCTTTTTACAACGTTTTATTAGCTTTATTCACGCACCATCATGTTAGTACAGCTAAATGAAACGATATTTTCATAAAAAATATCATGAAAATACTGAAACATAAAACCAGCAGTGGAATGACTGAATTGATATCACCTGACTAAAGATCAATGGTCAATTTATTTATTTATTTATTTATTTATTCTTTATTGCATTCCTTAAAACAAAAGAATACAAAGGGCGGACTTAATGCCTTGAGGCATTCTCTACCAGTCAACCCATGGAGTGGTGAGAATTTGACGTAGGTGCGACAATATAGAATAAAATAACAGTACACAAAATAATAATTAACTACATAATACATACAATTTACTAATAAATAAACTATACATACTTAAATGACGTATACAAACATATATACAAATATATACATACAAATATACATACAAATATACATACAAATATACATATTTAAATACATATTTAAATACATAATATATAATTAGTACATACAAATACCTATGAATATATGCGTCTGTTTAGCAATACATATCAAATGGATGAATCAAGTAAAATGCTTTGTCTTCAATAGATGGTTACGGACCAATTTTTTAAAAACATACTTGTTGGATGTTTTTCTGATGTCATCGGGCAAGGAGTTCCAAAGGCGTGTAGCCTGAACTGTGAAGGAGTTGCCATAGAACTCGGTGAAGTGAACAGGAATACAGATTTTGTTGTTAGAAGAAGAACGTAGGACCCTATCATGAGATGAGGAGAGATAGTGAAATTTACTCTTAAGATAAGAAGGCGAAGATGGGTCATTTAAAATGGAAAAAAGAACAAGCAATATTCTGGAATTGCGCCTCTGACGGATTGTAAGCCAATTTAGCTTAGATCTATATTGCGAAATATGGTCATACTTACGAAGCCCGAAAATAAATCGTATACAGTTGTTAAGAAGGCGTTCCAGTTTGTTCAGAAGATCTTGGGACAGATCTGGGTAACAAACATCTGCATAATCAATTATGGGTAATATGAGCGAATGGACAAGCATGATTTTAGTTTTTGTGGGAAGAAAATGTTTTAGACGATACAGAGAGCATAAGGTGGCAATGACTTTACGACTCACTTCTGAAACCTGGGTTCTCCAATTCAACGTGCTGTCGATATGTAGGCCAAGATTTTTAACAGAATTACTGAACGGAATTATAATACTATCATAATAAATTGGAGGTAAATCTGCCAGATTAATCTTGGCTAGCATTCTTGAGCTACCCACTAGTATAGCTTGGCATTTCAAAGGATTGACCAAAACTCCATAACGAGTAGACCAATCTTTGATAGCTGATAAGTTGTCGTTAAGTTTTTTGATCCCATTATGTATATCCTCAAATTCAGTTTGCACATAAAGCTGAAGGTCATCGGCGTACAAATGATACGAGCAGTCGAGGATGGAGGTAATAAAGTTTATGAAAATTGAAAATATTATAGGAGAAAGAATACCGCCTTGCGGCACACCAGCATCCACATCAGCCCAAGCTGAGGACATTTGTCCCACACAGACTGACTGCTGTCGACCGCGAAGATAAGATGCAAACCATTCCAAAGCAGTAGGACCAAAATTCAGGTGAGATAGTATGGAAAGGAGGATTTCATGATCAACTGTGTTGAAAGCATTTGAGAAATCAACTAGTACCAGTACTGTTATCTTTTTTTCTTCCATACCTTGTCTAATATTATCAGTAACATTAATTAAAGCAGTAGTGGTACTATGACCAGGGCGAAACCCAGACTGAAATATACTCAGTAGGTTATTTTTCGAAATAAAAGTAGAGATTTGCTTGTAAACACAGGATTCTAAAATTTTGGAAAGAAAGGGTAGAATGGATATCGGGCGAAAATGATTGGGAAGAATGGGAGTAGGAACTTTTGGGAGAGGCTTTATAAAAGCCCTCTTCCAAAGATTAGGGTACTGACATGAATCAAGGGAAAAATTGATGATATGGGAAATTGCAGGAAGAAGGTGCTCTAGTATAAATACTACCATATGTCTACTAATCTCATCATAACCCACCGCCTTGGATTGGATTGCTAAAATAGACTTTTTGACATCATCCTGAGAAACAGGAGAAAAATTAAAGGTAGGAATGTTAGGAGTTTGCATAGAAGCAATGGATGTCATAGTTTGGGAGCGAATTGTAGGGTCCAATGCTTTTACAGAAGCGAAATGTTGGTTGATTTCATCGAGTGATAGAGAAGGACCACAATCCAATGTAGCTGGCCTGCAAAGACCAAAAGATCTTAGAAATTTCCACACTACGGCTGGTGAAGAGTTATTAATACAATTATGGAAATATCGGCGTTTAGCTGCACGTACCATCTGATTACACCTATTCCTGGCTGCTTTAAAAGATAACCAATTTTCTTCAGTACGATCTCTCTTGAAACGAAGAAAAGCTCGATTTCGTCTAGTCATTGCCAACCTTACGTCCTCCGTCATCCATGGAGCAGGCGGACGCTTCAATCTGACCTTATGCACTGGAGCATGAGCATCATAGAGGCTGAGAACATTGTGGTTAAGAATCAAGACTTTATCGTCAACAGTAGGTGCTGCAATTAAAGAGGCTAGATCGAGATTAAGAGCGTCATTCTTTAGCTTATCAAAGTCTATTTTAGAAAAGCTGCGAAGATGCATTACAGTAGGTGAATATTTGGGTGGTTTAAGCTTATACGAAGCATAAATCAAGTCATGGCGTGAGATGCCCAAAGCGGGTAACTGACCGTGCATCATCACACGTTCAGGAGAAGCAGCAAGGATTAAATCAATCAATGAGTCATCGGTTCCGATATTATGATGAGTAGCCTTTAAAGGGAGAATAGAAAGATTAACCGACTCAATAATTGAAAGAAGCTTTTTGGAACGAGGGCAGCTTTTCAACAGATCTGTATTAAAGTCACCCATGATTATACAGTGTGTATACTCAGAACAAATATCAGTGAGAGCCATATCTAAAGTGGCGAAGTAGTCAGTCGAAGGGGGGCAATACACTACCCCTAGAAGCATCCTGATGCCCTTGACATCGAGTTCCACAAATAAAAACTCAGAAGTAGCAGAATAGCAGGAAGGAGATGTTAGAACAACTTTGTGAGGAATTGATGCGTGTAGGTAGATGGCTACACCACCTCCACCTTTTCCAACACGATCATTTCTAACGAGTACAAAGCCAGGAAGGGGATATAAAGTTGACGGTAAAGTAGGCTTCAGCCAACTTTCCGACACTAATATGGCATGAATATACTCGGGGGAAAATGAAGCTTCAAGTTCGGAATAGTGGCTCGGGATACTTTGAGCGTTAATATGGCATATGTTCAGAGAGTTGTTAAAAGATGTACAAACTCCTTTGAGTAGTTCATGTAAATTAAGAACGCTATCATTGAAAGAATCATCACAAGAGTGAAAAGATAAATTAGAAGATTCATTTGCAGAGCTAAACAGTTCAACATCAGACATAGTTTATGGACTAAAATAAAAATAAATTAAATAAATATAAAAGAATTAAAATAAATACACAAAAAAAAACTTAGGAATGTACACTTAAGACTAATTTATAAACTAACACTTACTAAACATAAACATCACCAACCCATCAGTTCACTGTTTACAGAGTAAACTTAATAAAATAAATTTTATATGCAAACATAGGATCTATAATATCTAAAGTGGCAAAGATACTCTTATCTAATAATAATGTTAATATTTCTAAGTAGGTGTCACACAAAATAGTACAAGAGAATGTTTACCAAAAGAAAATCGATTGTCAAAGTAAAAAAAAAAAAAAAAAACGACATTGGCTGAATGATACATGTGTCCTTTGTCTATCAAAGGCTAAAAAAAATGTTATTGTCAAAATCAAAACATAAAAATCAAATTGAAAATAATAATATGTGGTAGGTACATTTGCAAAACAAGTATTATTACCAATATATGTACCAAGCATAGTATAAACCAAACAAAGATAATGTAATGTAAATAATAAATAAAATATCTTTGAAACCAACCTATTGAGTAAGACACCTCAACTAAGAAACAAAAGAAAACTAAACGCAAGAAGTTGTGTTCTACATGATTAAAATCTTATTAAATATTAATATAGAAAAACAAAACATCATATGGAGATTATAATATTATTAGACAAAAAAAAAAACTAACTTAAAAAAAGCAATAATACAGCTATTAAAAGGCAAACAACTTATGATTACAGACAATATTGTTCTGTGCTATAGACATAACAACCATGAAGATGCGGGTCTACAAATAATTAATATGTAAATTAATAATATAGAAAAAAAGAAAAAAAAAACACGAGAATACGAGAAAAAATAATTAAAATAAAGGATACCTAGGAATATCATAATATGTGAAATAAAGCAAGCTATTTTTTGGCTACTAAACGACGGGACCTTTTAGGATCCTCTTTCTGCCCCACTATACCATCTTGATTGCGTCGAGAAATCTCAGACAGAATTTTTGTGCTTGAAGAACTATGCTGTGCTTGAATGGGTTTCTTTTCAGCATTAGTAATACCGCTGTTAGAAGCTATGCCAAGACTTGCCGGTGAACAATCAACAGGAAACTTTTCAGCGAGAGTATCAATCTCCTCTTCAGTGGAGATCTTTGCCCGTTCATTATTGGGGAGTTTGATAAAAATTACACCATCTAAGGTCCACACATTCTTCATTTCAAAATGCTTGCGTGCTTTTTTAAGAACAGATTGCCTCATTTTAGTTAAAAACTCAGAAACAGATATTTGAGAGCCCTTTAACTTAGTTTTAGCTTTCCACACCTCAGACTTTGTGCGATGCTCTTGAAATTGTACAAGAATTGGACGTGAATGACCATCCTTTTGAGCACCAATTCGATGGCAACGTAATAAGGACCCATTTGTTACATGTGGGATACCCATTGTCTTATGTATGATGCCCAGAATTTCTTGTTCCATGTTAACTTCTGGAGAGTCAGTGATCCCATTAAATAGAAGAATGTTCTGCCTGTGCTGCATATCAATAGCATCAATTGACTTAGTGCAAGCCTGAATCTGTTGCCGAAGGAGATTGAGAATGGAACAGACAAGGTCCTTGAATTCATAAAACTCCTCACGGAGTTGATTAAGTGAGGGATTTGTAGGCGTAGAAGCAGCCTTTAATCTATTCTCAAATTCAGCCATCTTACGACTCCAGCTTCCTTCCAGTTCTCTCTGGATAATCTCCACATCAGTTACTTTTGCCATTCCTTGCAATATTTGCAGTGATATTAGTGAACACAAAGTGAAGTGATAATGTGTGATATAGTTTGCAATAAAAGTTACACTAATGGGTGGTATGTGTAAGTCACAAATATCTTATCTGGACATATATTTTAATAGGACTTCAAAAGAAAAGGTAATAGAAATGTAATTGATAAGTAAATATAGTCCAAACACTGATTTAAAATATTTTAATGTAAATAAAATATAAGAGCTAAATTAGTCAGCTGTTACTTGTTTCACACCTACCCACCAAAAAAAAAAACCAATGGCCGCGCGAACGCAAATTCATGCGGCCCGCAACTAGCGGGCCATACCACAATACCTAATAATTTACAACACTTATTTTGCCACTGTGCTTGTCTCCACGTAGCCACTTTAATCCAAATTTACAGGTTAAATAACCCAAATAACTGGTTCGATTCCCCGCTAATGAAAAAATACTTAAATGAAATGTAACCAAGGTTGGAGTCATGCGTTTTTATTCATCGTGTAGGTATGTTTATTATTCTCATGTATTCAGTTATGTACCTATTCAGATTAGTACTAAGTTATTTAAAAAAAATAATTATGAAACAGCTTACCGCTCTAAATCCTCCGTGATCTTATGAGATGCGGCTCAAATTGGGCTCCATTCATTTCAAGGTAGATTTGGGTGCAGGCGGGGCATCATCGTGTGGTCTTCGACACAGTCCGTACGTAGTTTCTCGAAAGCATCCACGATCCTTTGGCGCATTTCGTCGGCACTATCACACTCAGGATTAAAAACCCTTTCTTTCACATACCCCACAAAAAGAAGTCTAACGGGGTCAGATCTGGTGAACGAGGTGGCCAAGCGTGTGGTACTAGTCTGCCGATCCAGCGATCATCAAATAGATCATTGAGGCGCTCACGGACGAACCTCACGAAATGTGGAGGGGCACCATCATGCTAGAAACATGTGCGGCGATATTCAGCCAACGATAGATCGTTTAAAATGTCAACCAACTGTTCATTTATAAAATTTAGGTCTCGCTGTCCGTTCAGTCGCTCTGACAGAAACACTGGTCCCAGTATGCGATCCTTAAATAAACCTGCCCATACGTTAATCATAAAAATACCCTGTATATGTTGTTTAAAATGTATTCTAATCAGTTTTTTGTGTTAAATGAATGCTAAATATAAAAGTATGACTCACTGTTACCACATGGGCTTCGTGATGTAGGGAATAGCAATTTATAAACGAAGTATCTGTTGATATGTGTCTATAAATTATTAAAACTTATTTTTTTTATTTATTTACTTATTTATTCAAATTTATATATTTAAAAAAGACGATGAAAAAATTGGGTAAACATTATATACTTATGTATATTGAGTATATCATATTAAAAGGAATATCAGGTAGGTACTATTGTAATATTAAATAATTGTCTCCAGTAAGTATTATACTTTTCTTATAAAACTCGAAATAAAAAATAAATACGATTTTTGTGATATTCCCATTTTCAAGCTTTATTTTAAGCCTTTATTTTTAATTAGACTAATTTTCTTTTAACAAAATTAAATTTTAAATTCTTTCAGACTTTTGAGAATATTTTTTATATCAATGTAGCTATAGTAGTTTTTCAGTAGTAATCGTTTTGTTTAGACAGTCTAGCGCGGTAGTAAAAAAAAATAGTGACATTTAATGCACGGACAGGTCAGGCGAGAATCACTCGCGCGGGGTGGACGGTTACTAGGTACCTAACTACTAGGTACCGCACTAACTACTGAGCTAACTACCGAGGGGGGCGCGTGACTGGGGACGACTGACTCACCCAGTGGTGGCTCGCTAAAAATGCTGATTACCAACTGTAAACATTACGTACAGTCGCCACCACATCATCCCCTTCCCTTATGAAAAAAAAATATAATTTTTAAACAAAAAAATTAAAAGTAACATGCCCTTAAATAAACATGTACCTAGCATATTCCGGGTCACGAGTTCGCAGAACTACGCGACGGCGGCGACGACGGTGCGCTAGAATTTGCTGACGTGATTATCAAATACAGAACTATGAAATGTTACAATGTACAGTTATAATAAATAACAAAAGTTTATTATAAGTTATAATATGTTAACTCATAATGCAAATTACAAAATAGGAAATTATTTTTCGAAAACCATACATGAATATAAAAATGTCGAAATTTACCAAGAGCTTTAATTTAACTTAAGAATAAATATCAATGACTAAATGTTGATTGGAAGAATTTTTTTTTTTGAATTAACCTTCCCGTATACAAAATTTACATGTTACAGAGCACTTAACCCAAACAAAATAAAATGAAAATCTACTTTTTTTAAACCGTTAATACATTCTGAAAAAGAAAGATTAAACTTTCACTTCATTCACTGCCACAAGAAAATAAATTAAGACATGACTTAATTATCCAAATGACTAATTTAATATGCAATAATAATGTAAAACTGACATAATTGTAATAATTATAAATTTCATTTAAATAATTTAATTAAGAAGTTTTTGACAAGATAGGTATTACCTATCAAAATATAGTTTAAGACTGGTAGCAAATACGCTATCTTATTATTTATATTTTAACTCAGCCAATGATTTGGCTACCTTGACACCTGCTTCTTTTGAACAACAAAATAATTTTACATTTGATTTGGAACCAGTTCCAAGTAATTTAAATTAGATAATAAGACAATAGAGGTAATCTCTAGCAAAGATAATTTAAATAGCTTAGAATGCAACTTACAACAATAATAAAAACTGTATCAACCTGGTGCATCAAGATCTACAAGGTATGTTAGGCAAAGAATTAGAAATTGAATTATTTTTAAATAGTAACAGTATACATATTTTATGTATTACTGAACATTGGTTGAAAGATTACAACTCCATATTTAATTTCATCACCAGGTGGTCAGTTCGTTCAATAGAGATACTAAGTTACGTGGTGGCTCCTTAATATTAGCTAATAAATTCTTATCATGTAAATAACATAAAGACATTGTGAGCCTCTCTGTTGAGCGTACTGTAGAAATGGCATGCGTTGAGCTTGAGCACCTTATTGTTGTCAGTGTTTACAGACCCCCATGTTCAAATTATGATACCTTTGAAAAGGTTATGGAAGAAGTTTTAGTTAAGCTTAATAAACAGAATAAATATCTTGTAGTGTGTGGAGACTTTAGTATCAATCTCCTGGAAACTTCTTCCATCAGTATTAAATTTTGCTCTTTGTTCAAATCCTACGAGTATAATCTTAATAATTTATTCTTTGAAGCTACACGTATTGCAGGGTGTAGTGCAACTTGTATTGATAATATTTTTACAGGTATTGTACCAATCAACAAATCAATAATTCAAAAACTTAGTTCAGATCACTATAGACAACTGGTTTCATTACCTTATATGCACTAAAAACAGGTAATTGAGAAAAGTGTGTTTGTTCCTATTAATACAAAACGCCTGGAGAGATTTATAAGTAATATGGTAAAAAACCTTCCATCACTTTCTTATAAGAACAATGCAGACTATTTATATGGAGAATTATTTACCCTTATAAGCTATGAATTTAAAAAACCATTTACTTCTAAAACATTCTCCAGAAACAGTCGCAAGGCATTTAATGAGTGGGCGACAGTAGGAATTCATAAAATCAGACGAAGGTTATATGACCTTTACCATGAAAGATCATATAATCTTTCCGATTCTTTTAAAGAATATGTTAAAAGTTATTCTAAAATGTTTAAAAGAGTTTGCTTCACAGCCAAATTGTTACATATTTGCAACAAAATTAGGACGGCTAAGAATAAAATTAAAATGACGTGGAGTATAATTAACAATGTAACCGGTAAAGACAAACCTCGTAACTCAAACTATCGATTAAAAATTAACAATGAATTGACTAAATCAAATCAAGAAGTCGCAGCGGTGTTTGAGAAATATTTCACTGATATTCCTATCTTGACAACCCAGTCATTGAATACTTCTCCAACTGTCGCCGAGTCATTACTCAAACAGAATGTAAACCTCTTTAAAAGTATTTAGATTTGAAAAAGTATTATCGGAAGATGTTGTAAAATACTTCAAAACTATTGATGTAAAGAAGACCGCAGATTTGTGGGGGATTTCCGTTACAGTTATTGCATCCATAATAGATTTAATTGCACCTCATCTTGCTATTATTTTTAATACTTGTATCGATTCTGGTGTGTTTCCTGATTTAATGAATTACAGTAAAGTAATACGTTTATTTAAATCTGGTAGTACATTGGACTCCGCTAATTTTAGATCTATTTCTGTACTACCAACTCTCAGTAAAAATTTTGAAAAAATAATTTTGGATCAATTGTTTACTTTTTTTAATACAAATAAATTACTTCATAAAAATCAATTTGGTTATACAAGGGGTCGCTCGACGTCTGACGCCGGTGTTGAGCTTATGAAATATATTTTTAATGCCTGGGAGAATTCACAAGATGCCTTAGGTATTTTCTGTGATCTCTCCAAGGCTTTCGATTGTGTTCATCATGAGACATTAACCAGGAAACTACAACATTACGGTGTAAAAAATTTAGCGCTTAGACTTATTACTTCATATTTAAGTAACAGAATTCAAAAAGTAGTGATTAATGGTAAAGGTTCCTCCGGATCGGTAGTATCAATGGGCGTTCCTCAGGGATTCTTGACCCATTCCTGTTTTTAATCTATATTAATGACTTACATTATCTTGTAGGGGACAATCACGATATAGTATTATTTGCTGACGAAACCTCTTTAATTTTCAAACTCAAACGACAGTTAATTAATTATAACTATGTAAATAATGCTCTATCGAAATTGGTACATTAGTTTAACGCCAACAATATGCTCTTAAACGGCAATAAGACAAAGTGTATTAAATTTACAATACCTAATGTAAAACATTCGAATACCAATGTTCTGTTAAATGGGGTGGAGTTGAGTCTTGTGGATACCACTGTTTTTCTTGGTATTACTATTGACGCGAAATTTCAATGGGGCCCCCATATATCTAAATTAGCAAGCAGACTTAGTTCTGCAACATATGCTGTAAGAAAGATTAGAAGTCTAACAGATGTTGAGACAGCTAGATTAGTGTATTTTAGTTACTTTCATAGCGTAATGAAAACGCTATGGGAACGCATACGCCATAAAAAATGTCTATGGGGTAATGCGGCTGATATTGAAGCTATATTGTTTTGCAAAAGAGAGCCGTACGGGCGATTTATAACCTAAATTGTAAATAGTCCCTCAGAGAAAAATTTAAAGAAATAAACAATATATTTATGAGAATGTAATTTATATGCATAAAAACAGAAATAGCTTTAATAAGAATAAGGATGTGCATACTTTAAATACTAGGAACAAACATAAGCTTATAATGCCAGTTACTAGACTCCACAGAATTAGTAATTCATTTATGGGGCAATTTATACGCTTTTACAACAAAATCCCAGAACATATTCAAAGTAATTAAATTAAAATTAACGGTGGTAGAGCCCCGCAGCAGTTTTTGCTGTTGCACGTATGGGCCGGCTCGAGCCGGGTTGGTACCACGACCTCACAGAATACCGGCGTGAAGTAGAGGCTCTGCTTCTGCGTTTCGTCTGGCAAGTGCAGGTGGCCGGAGGCCCAATTCCCCCCCCCCCCCCCCCATCAACATGGTAGCGGAATTACACGATGAACTACCCCAGGAGGTTACCAGTACCCCTGGAGAATCCCTGAGCATCCACGACCATGTCATTCCGATCCTGAGCGTAGGTGCTCAGGCTGCCCCGCGTATTCTGGGGGGGGGGCAAAATTCCGCTCAAAAACAAAACTGCTCGGGGCAAACTGAGCAACAATACCAAGGCGATCCCTGGCACGCTATCCGTGAATTTCTGCAACATCAGGGGACTTCACTCTAACCTAAACGCCGTCCACTACCATCTCGAGACGGCGAAGCCGGCCTTGCTCTTTCTGACCGCGACGCAGGTTTCCTCTCCGGCTGATATTTCGTATCTCTCCTACCCGGGGTACAAATTGGAGCACTCCTTTGTGCCTCGGGCTGGAGTTTGCGTGTATGTCAGAGAGGACATCTGTTCTCGACGCCTCGGCAGTCTTGAAGGTTCGGACCTGTCCATCCTTTGGCTACGCGTAGACAGCGACGACCATCCGCGCGTCTACGGGTGCCTCTATAGGTCCCATAGCGGTAATGCCGAAACAGACCGACTCATCGACCACGTCCAAATAGCTACAGATTCCTTGCTACAACAGGTCCCATTCGCAGAGATCAAGCTCCTTGGCGATTTTAACGCCCACCATGCCGAATGGCTCGGTTCACGTTTAACCGATCATGCGGGGAGATCTGTTTATGACTTTGCCTTGGCATATGGTCTGACACAACTGGTTACTTCGCCTACGCGGATTCCAGATGTGGAGGATCATACACCTTTCCAGTTGGACCTTCTGCTGACCTCTCATCCGGATGGATATCAGGTTTCCGTCGATGCCCCTCTCGGCTCTTCGGACCATTGTCTGATCCGGAGTATGGTGCCACGTACGCTCCCTTCGCGGTTGCGTTCTGCAGGTTGCCGCCATGTTTGGCATTACAGGTCGGCGGATTGGGACGGAATGCGGTCTTTATTTGCATCCTACCCATGGGGGCGGGTTTACTTCTCGCCGGATGATCCCAGCGCTGTTGCTGACTCTGTCACTGATGTGGTGCTACAAGGAATGGAACTATTTATTCCATCATCTGTGGTACCCATCGGAGGCAGATCTCAGCCTTGGTTTGGTCGCTCCTGTAAGACTGCATTGCGCAGTAAGCAGGAGTGTTATCAAGCCTGGGCTGCGGCTTTGGTGACTCGGGATCTAAACACCAGCACATTAAAAAAGAAGTATAACTTCGCCTCCAGGTCCTTCAAAAGCGTTATTGCCAAGGCAAAGTCAGAGCACATAGGCAGAATTGTCGAGAAACTAGTTCGCCTTCCTTCGGGAACCCGTGTATTCTGGTCTCTCGCCAAGGCTGTCCAAGGAAATTTCTGTAAGCCATCACTACCATCTCTGCACAGGGAGGACGACTCACTGGCCCAAGACGCAAAAGACAAAGCCGACCTCTTAGACTTCCTTTTTGCGTCCAACTCGATTCTTGATGACGGGGGGAAAATACCGCCGACCATCCCGCGGTGTGAGTGCTTCATGCCGGATGTGCTATTCTCACAGCGCTCAGTTCGCAAAGCACTTCTCTCTTGAATTCATGGAAGACAGCTTTGGTCCACCCGATCCCTAAAAAAGGCGACCGCTCAGACCCGTCCAACCACAGGTCTATTGCCATCACCTCCTTGTTCACCAAAATAATGGAATCCATTATTAACTGCCAGCTCATCCGGTACCTTGAGGATCACCAGCTGATTAGTGACCGCCAATACGGTTTTCGTCGTGGTCGATCAGCTGGTGATCTTCTGGTCTACCTGACCCATAGATGGGCGGAGGCAGTAGAGTCCAAGGGGGAGGCGTTGGCCGTTAGTCTGGACATTGCGAAGGCCTTCGATCGGGTTTGGCACAAAGCGCTTCTTTCGAAGCTCCCTTCCTATGGGCTTCCCGAGAAATTGTGCAATTGGATCACCAGCTTCCTTGCAGATCGGAGCATCAAAGTCGTTGTAGACGGTGCATGTTATGACTACAAGCCTATTAACGCTGGTGTTCCACAAGGCTGCGTGCTATCACCAACGCTGTTTCTTCTGCATATCAATGATATGTTGCTAACTGGTAACATTCATTGCTATGCGGATGACAGCACTGGTGATGCTCTATACACCGACCGGGCCAATATTTCTCGGGAAAACGTCGCCGAGTACCGGAACAAACTTGTGTTTGAAGTCGAGTCTTTGCTGGACAAAGTCTCGGATTGGGGGCGACTAAATCTAGTCCAGTTTAATCCTCAGAAGACACAAGTTTGCGCGTTTACCGCTAAAAAGAACCCCTTTGTCGTATCTCCTCAGTTTCAAGGCACTCCCCTTCTTGCCTCAGCCAGTATCGGTATCCTCGGAGTCACATATCGAGTGACGTGCAGTTTCGTGGTCACTTGGAAGAGAAGGCCAAATTGGCCTCTAAAAATCTTGGCGTGCTCAGCAGAGCGGGATAGTATTTCATGCCGGCACACCGCCTTCAACTTTACAAGGCGCAGGTTCGGCCTCACATGGAATACTGTTCCCATCTCTGGGCAGGGGCTCTCCAGTACCAGCTCCTTCCACTTGACCGCATCCAGCGCAGAGCGGCTCGAATCGTCGACGACCGAGCCCTTTCCGATCGGCTCGATTCATTGGCACTGCGAAGAGATGTTGCATCTCTTTGCATTTTCTTTCGCATCTACCATGGGGAGTGCTCTGAGGAATTGTTCGGATTAATCCCATCCGCCAAATTTCATGAACGCACATCGCGGCAGAACTCCCGATACCATCCATACCATCTGGATGATTGGCGGTCCACCACTGTGCGATTTAGAAGATGTTTTCTTCCTCGCACGACGTCCTTGTGGAGTCGATTACCATCAGCGATTTTTCCGGACCGATACGACTTAGGGACCTTCAAGAAAAGAGCTTACTCCTTTTTAAAAGGCCGGCAACGCATCTGCAACTCCCCTGGTGTTGCGGTTGTTCATGGGCGGCGGTAGTCACTTACCATCAGGTGAGCCGCATGCTCGTTTGCCCCCTCTCCTATAAAAAAAAAGTTTGTCAATAAACAAGTTTAAAATTGTATTAAAGAAAAACTGTACAAAAGGGGTTATTATAATATTAAGGAATACATGAATGAAAATAACCCCTGGTGATTGCCACCATGCTGGTTCTATGAAAAATCATTTCAAAATTGTATAAACAAAATTATTGTTAAGTGAAATTATGTTTAAAAAAAGTGCCGCTGGGTTTCTTGCTGGTTCTTCCCAGGACTGAGGTATTTTCCGAACCAGTGGTAAATAAAAAATGACTTTCAATAAGTATTATGTAATAATCAATATTGAATAAATAATTATTCTATTCTATTCTATTCTAATCAAATATAATATTTGATACTATTTTCATAGGAAATATTATAAAAAATTAACTACTTTCACGTTTAACTTTTTGCTCCTAAAACTTTAAAACAATTGTATTGTTTCGTACAATAAAACTAAGGAAAGCTTACAGCAATTTGGCTTCATTATTTGTATTTTTTAACAAAGTAAATAAAGGAAGGAAGAATAAGAAAACATCAAATTGGATTTCGCAAATAATAGAACCAACCTTTCCCCGTATAATCTTCGTTTCGTTTCTTGGATACGTAATTATACTATGTAATGTAATGTTTATAATAGCTATGTAACGTTTAAAAAGTGTTTATTTATTAAAAAAAACAATTATTAAATATGTAACAAAGAAATAACCTTAGATCTGCTAAAAAACATGTGTAAAACCGTGTTTGAAATTTACCTTCCAACCTCCCTCAATCGCATGTTCTAGAGGAGCTCGAAAGCGTGAGGGAGGGCTGGTAGGTAAGACTCATCATTTTTATTCTTACGCTGATCTTAGCTAATAATTTTAAAATATGTAATATAATGACTATCCACAAAGAAAGAAAGCTCCTTCCACTTGACCGCATCCAGCGCAGAGCGGTTCAAATCGTTGACGACTCAGTTTTTTCCGATCGGCTTGACTCACTGGCACTGCATAGAGTGTTTGCATCTCTTTGCGTATTTTATCGCATCTAGTACAGGGAGTGCTCTGAGGAATTGTTCGGACTAATTCCAGCCGCTCAATTTCACCGTCGCACGTCGTGACCAAACTCGCGACACTATCCATACCATCTGAATGATTGGGGGTCCACCACTGTGCGATTTAGAAGAAGTTTTCTTCCTCGCGCAACTTTCTTGTGGAATCAATTATCACTAATGATTTTTCCGGACCGATGAGACTTAGGGACCTTCAAGAAAAGAGCCCACTACTTTTTAAAATGCCGGCAACGCATCTGCAATCCGCCTGGTGTTGCAGTTGTTCATTGGCGGCGGTAGTCACTTATCATCAGGTGAGCCGCATGCTCGTTTGCCCCCTCTCCTTTAAAAAAGACGCCTGGTTCTATGTTTATTATCAGAAAACAATTATCTTATACATTTGTATATACGCAAGACTTGTACGCAGATTGGCGGTGAGCAAGGTCATAAGTGCGATACGTCTGATAGTGTGATCATCAATCCGGCTGCCATTCCATCTTGGTCCTCAAGGGCGGCAACACATCTGCATTTCGAAGATAAATATAGATATATCGATAGATAAATGTAGATGTCTATGAGCCACAGCATCCACTTATACCAGGTACGGCGACAAACGAGCACACAATCAGGTGCATTGTGTGCTCGTTTTTCGCCTTTGTTCTATAAAAAAAAGTCTAGGTTGTAGTAACTCTGAATTTATTGCATTATTATTACAACTTGGAATTACTAGGCGTACTCAAATAGATTTGTTTACGTTTCACAGAAGTGTCTAGTCCAAAAATATCAATGATATAACCATTACCCATTTAAAAATCTCTTAACTAAGTTACAACACTTATGCAAACTTTATATTTGCTTCTGTTACAAGTAATTACTACATTTTTATACATAAACATATTTATTGTCAAGTAATTTGGAGCAATTTGCTGAATACAATAGGTATTTGTACCTAAATGGAGTTAAATGGATCGCTCTTTAAAGCCGATGAAGCTACATCAAATAGAGAAGCTTCCTTAAATCCTTCGACCCATAGATTCTAATTTTCTTTTAACGCACACGCGAATCTAATTTGTGAATTTATACTAGCTATTATTTAATTTAGATTTTACTAATAGCATAAAACTTTAATATTTTGTCACTTTTAACATACTGATATGGTTTTAAGACCCACGTTTGTCATTAGTTTTAGGTAATTTAACACAAATTATAGATTTTCCGAAATTCTAGGTGAAAACTAAACTCTTGTATGGTATATATATATACTCTTATATTAATTAACTAACCTCATAAATTTTCCTCTAATGCCATTGGCGAATTTTACCATGCCACCACAAAAAACAAAAAGGAGAAATACATAATTTGGAATATTAATATTAGGCTAACCTGCATGATATCATTCATACTATGATACGAATTTATAATGTATATCCATATTTTCCATACACTTTTGCATCGATGCTTTTTTTTTGCTACCAAAAGGTATATATAACCACAGACTTTATTCTTACACCAATTTTTTTTTAATATTACATTACTAGAACTAGGAATGACTTGAACACGAATATGTAACGTACACGATTTTCATAAAATCTTTTAGCTATTTACAGTAATAAATCGTTATTTTTTATGTTACACCATTGAGGGTCGTTAACGTTTCTAGTAAACCCACAACCGATTTTTTCTTTAAAAAAAATTATAAATACCAAGTGCCCCAAAACCTAATGCTAAGCAGGCAACAGAGAGCGAACAAACCGATGACCACTCAAAGGAAAAAAATACTTTTTGTTTTGTAAGTTATAATATTAACTCTTGTTTATTGCTGTCCTTATAATCCCTTGGGTATCGTAAGATGCACGGGGAAACTTAAACAGGAGATGAGTAGCAGTATCTTCCTGATAACAATTTAAAATAATTAAAAACTGCGGTTGCCCACCCGCCTGCTAAACGAAGCAATTATGGCGAACGACGCCTATGTTCAACAGTGGACTTTTATAGGATAGAATGTAAAACTTCAAAATCTATCACTATTTTAACTTTTATGAACAGAAACGAAAAACTAAATCAAAAAAATGTGCCCGGGATGTTATTTATACTAAACATTAACAAAACCTCCGTACTAAATTAATAACGCTGTCAAATGAAGGATGGCAGGCATTTACATTCCTTACCTAGCTCTCAATGACCGCAGTAAATTGCATGTTGTAACTTAGGCTAAAGCATTATGTACGCTTGTGGTTAGCTTAATATTGCCTTACGTTTCGGAAACCCGTATCTCCATAGTAAAACGTAATAAAGAAGAATTAAATTCGTAGCTACTTTGTACAGCAGTAAGATTTTTGTGTTATTTAATAGTACATAACTATAAAGTGTTCACTGTTTTATTACTTTTTGTATTTTTGTACATAATATAATAAGAATAAAGCCACCTGTATTACATCTTTCTGCAGTTGGATAAATTTAATATTTTCGTTTTCCGACAATGTTAACTTTATCCATCCATTACAGCCTATACATTTTTACTGCTGAATATAGGCCTCTCCTATAGATCAACTCATATGGAGAATTTTGCCTCATTTGGCATACGGGATATTTTTACACCGCCTCTACGCGGTGAGCGATGTAAATTAACTACAACTGAAATCTAAATGCAATAATTTAACAAAAATTACTTCAAACAATAAAAAGTGTTAATGTAGTTTAATACATAAAGTTTTAATTTTTTTATATTCTAATTAATAAACCAGGTATTTACTGGTAAAACCAGTTATAAAATTGAGAAAAACGGCTTCCAAAAGTTTGAAAATTCATAATTTAATACAGTCACAAATAACAACGTTTTATAATAAATTGATTATTAAAGAGAAGCCATTTTAAAGAAAAAAAGCCGTTTTAAGAATAACTTTTAACAAAATTGAAAAAAGTGTGGAAGGCCGAGCAGTCAACTAGTTATACCTGACCATCTTAAAATTCGCGATTCGCGAAGGAGTAATCAATAAAATATTATGTACAAATATTATATGTCGCGCTTCATTTGCGGGCATAAGATTGAGCAGACTCGTGGACAGCTTCTCGTAGCTGCGTTGCCGGATGGGGTTACAAAAGTGGTGCAGACCGGCGCGCGCGCGCAATCGGTGAGCGACAGCGGCATGGGACACATGTCTGGAACAGTAAGAAGAAGCGAAGCTGCGGTTTTGAAGAAACGGCTCAAAAATGGTCAACAGATGAATGAAGATAGCCGGCGTGTGAAGAGTAGTGCGGCATATTAGAACGTTAAATATATACGTCAAATTATCTCGCATTGATATGCAGCCCGCAGTATCTCAGTACCGTGGGGTAGTTAGGAAATAAATGTTTTCTTCAGACCTTCGCCTTCTGCCTTATGGTAGTAGCAGGGTATACATTATTTATTACCGTTTAGGGTTGATTAGCCTGGCTGCTACAATATCAACTCTATCTTTCACAAACCTATGTCAAAAGTCGAAGATAGAAGGGAGACAATGTCATTAAAAATACTGTTTTTATGCAGGCTATGATGAATTAAGTACAAAAATTATAAGGAATCTTGACTAATTGAATAAGTCTATTTTTTTCGTGTGGGGATTTTACAGATGCATTAAAGAGCAATGGCAGAAAAATAGTTGACAAAAATTATAGCGTCTAGAAATAAGTTATATATAAAATGAGTTTTATTATTTTTCTATGACTTTTCAAATAAAAATGTATTTTAATTAAAGCCACAGAAAAAAAAACATTTTTGGGAATATCAAATGACTGAAATCATTTTACTCTATTCAAATGTTGCCATTTAGTATATTCCTACTATTTTCGTATACACTTTGTAACACTACCAACACAACACACAAAAGTTATTAGTAGTAATAACTGTACTATCAGTAGTAACAAAAATAAAAGTAATATGGCTGAGAATAAGTCTCTTACAAAGAATTTCCTACAATAATACATTATCTCAATCATAATACTATGTAACAATTCCATTTAATGTAACGCCAACACTGGCTAAAATAAAATGTCACTGTTTTTTTTACTGGCTTTACGGCGCTGGGTTCCAGCCCTTCTGAGAATGTCACTATGGTACAAAAGCCCTGGAGCCATGCCAGAAATATTCATTTATAGTATGCAAATATATAATAGAGATAGAATAATCTAAAAACTCTCAATTATCTATTATGTATTAAGCTAAACACTGTTTAAAAAACACAGTTTAAAAAGGAGAGAAATATCTTCAATAATTTTCATCCAATAACGTTAAAGCCTACTAGGTACTAGGTAGGTGAAAAGGAGTTATTGTGGAAAAACCAAACTGTCCGTTCCTGCAGCACTGGACACAAATACTCTACACTGCTGCGGGTCTGGCGCAGTGGGAAGTGGACAGAGGTATATGAATTAATTTGGTGATAATTAGTTAATGGTAATATATTTTAATTTATAAATTACTTACTTACTCATATGGAACATAGTAATAAAGGATTATCATTATTATTATTAAAAATAATACTGTAAAATTGAAATAATTATCACTTAGATACGGAGCTGTTTTTTTACTTATCTAAAGCTTTTGATTTAGTCTCACACCTCCTGCTACAACACTTCGTAAAGATTTTGATTAGAGGACCCACTCTTCAGTGGATATATTCATACCTCAGTAACAGACTGCAATATGTAACAATCATGAAAAGAGATGAAAATAAGGATTTCATAGCGTACTCGTCTGAATCTAGACTCAATAGATATATTAATAGAATAGGTCCCATTTTATTTCTATTATTTACAAAAGGAAATGTATGAGGATATCTCTAGAGCCATGCATTCCTCCAAAACCCAATATACGGTGTTAATGGGAGACTTCAATGCAAAACTAGGCACAAGAGAGAACGGTGAGCTGAAAGTGGGGAAATTTGGAATAGGGCAACGGAACCCAAGGGGCCAGCAGTTGGCCGACTTCATGGAGAAAGAGGGACTCTTTATGATGAACTCTTTCTTCCAGAAGCGGCCCCACAGGAAGTGGACCTGGTCGAGCCCCGACGGTTCGACAAAAAATGAGATTGACTTCATTATGACGACCAGACGACAACTGTTCAGTGATGTCTCAGTGATCGCGAGGGTGAAAACCGGCAGCGATCACCGAATGGTTAGAGGCACACTGAACCTAAACGTTAAGTTGGAGAGGTCTCGTCTAATGAAGTCAACGCTCCGTCCCCCTCGTGCTCTAATCCAAAGTCCCGAAACCTTTCAGCTCGAGTTGCAAAACCGTTTTCAGTGCCTAGAAGACTGCAATGAAGTGGACGATTTGAATGACAAGCTCGTGGAAACTGTCCATGCGGTCGGAGCTAAGTTCTGCAAGACCCGCCGCAGAAGAACACAAAAACTCTCCGATCACACTCTTAATCTCATGGCTGTTAGACGGGAGATGAAGCTACATTCTTCAACAGATTTGACAGCATACAGGCAACTGAACAGACAGATCTCCAAATGCATGCGGCGGGACTTACGCAACTTCAATACAGCTCGTATTGAAGAAGCGATCGAGCGGAACCAAGGCTCCAAAGTCTTTGCCAGAGATCTGTCTGCCAGAAAGAGCCAACTGTCAAAGCTGAAGACCGAATGTGGCAGCATCGTTTCCGGGGCACCTGGGATTTTGAGTGAGATTGAGAGGTTCTATGGGCAGCTGTACACGTCATCGTTGGAGCCACACGCAAGTGTGAGTAACGATCAAAGAGCGAGTCTTATCAGACATTATTCCGATGAAATCCCGGACGTCAGTCTGAGCGAGATTAGAATGGCTCTCCAGCACCTTAAAAACGGCAAGGCCCCAGGCCAGGATGGAATTACAGCGGAGCTTCTGAAAGCGGGTGGAAAACCGGTACTTGAAGTCCTTCAGAAGCTCTTTAATTCCGTCCTCCATGGTGGCATTACACCGGAGGCGTGGAGCAGAAGTGCAGTGGTCTTGTTCTTCAAGAAAGGCGACAACGCTCTCTTGAAGAACTACAGACCGATTTCCCTTCTGAGCCGCGTCTACGTGCTGTTTTCGAGAGTCATTACGAATCGTCTCGCGCGCAGACTTGACGACTTCCAGCCTCCCGAACAAGCCGGTTTCCGAAAAGGCTTTAGCACCATAGACCACATACATACCCTTCGGCAAATTGTACAGAAGTCCGAGGAGTACAATTTGCCACTATGTCTGGCGTATGTGGACTATGAGAAAGCCTTTGATTCCGTCGAAATTTGGGCGGTGCTGCAGTCCCTTCAGCGATGCCAAGTTGACTGTCGGTATATCGAAGTGTTGAAGTGCTTGTACAGTAGGGCTACGATGGCTATCCGAGTACAGAACCAGAGTACGAAACCTATCCAATTGCAGAGAGGTGTAAGACAGGGTGACGTCATAGCCCCGAAACTCTTTACCGCTGCATTGGAAGATGTTTTCAAGCTTCTGGACTGGAAATGATACGGTATCAACATCAATGGCGAGTACATCACGCACCTTCGATTTGCCGACGATATAGTCCTTATGGCAGAATCGCTGGAGGACCTAAGCACTATGCTCAATGATCTCAATAGTGTTTCCCAACGGATAGGTCTTAAGATGAACATGGACAAAACAAAGATCATGTTTAATGTCCATGTCACACCTATGCCGGTAGTTGTTGGGAACACTAAGCTCGAAGTTGTTGACGAGTATGTTTACCTGGGACAAATAGTCCGATTAGGTAAGTCCAACTTCGACCGAGAGGTCAATCGACGGATTCAACTCGGTTGGGCAGCGTTCGGGAAATTACGGCACATCTTCTCGTCAGGTATACCTCAAAACTTGAAAACGAGACTGTACACCCAGTGCGTGTTGCCAGTGATGACATACGGAACTGAGACGTGGTCCTTCACTACTGGCCGGATGAGGAAGCTCAAGGTCGCTCAGCGAGCTATGGAGAGGGCTATGCTCGGAGTTTCTCTGCGTGATAAACTCAGAAATGAGGATATCCGCAGTAGAACCAGAGTGACCGACATAGCCCAACGGATTAGTAAGCTGAAGTGGCAATGGGCCGGCCATATAGCTCGAAGAACCGACAACCGATGGGGAAGAAAGGTTCTCGAGTGGCAGCCTCGTACCGGCAGGCGAAGTGTAGGGCGTCCCCCCACTAGATGGAGTGACGACCTGGTAAGATATGCAGGAAGTCGATGGATGCAGGTGGCTCAGGACCGTGCTTTGTGGCATTCTTTGGGGGAGGCCTATGTTCAGCAGTGGACTTGTGAAGGGCTGTAATGATGATGATGATGATTTACAAATGACATTGTAAATAAAACAAATCAATAATGCATTTTATTCGCGTATGACATTTAAATAATTGTGACTTCTTTTAAAAAACTTAATACTATTATTGACCACGAGACTGACATAAATAACACTATAGGTAATTTAATGACATATATAATATATACAATTTTAAAATAAATTTTTAGAAATCTGTATACAAAAAATACAATAAATGATAATAACAGGAAATATAATATTTACCTTAATATACCAAAAATAAACTAAACTATTGATGAAAATTTAAACTGTAAACATGTAAACGATGTATCTACGAGATAAAATAAATTTGCATAAGCCCTTAAACCTTTAAAAAACATAACAAAAATAAAAACTGTTCTGTCCTACCATACATAAGTAGAGTCAATACTGCGCTATGGACTTATAATCTGGGGTAAAAGCACGGAATAAAATAGAACACTTATTGCACAAAAAATGTATCAGAGCAATATGTGGGCTTAAACTAACTGAATCATGTCAACAAGTGTTTAAAAAACTTGACTTATTAACCTTACAATGCCTAGATAACCACCTTACATAATATTATATTTATAAATGTGCATGTTCGTATGAAAGTATTAGAGTAAATATTTGTTTAACACGGCAGATGGCCTCGATTTTTAATAGGCTTTTTTAATTTATAAATAACAACTAACAACAGTTACAAAGCATTGTGTCAGGGCCAATTACAACTTTAATATCAGATTTTATACCAGATTGTAGTTAAGCGCTGGCTAAGAATAATATAAAAAGATAATACGGAGATAATCATACTGGCTAAACGAGGGTGACTACTAATGGGAATAAATAACTGAGCGAAATCCGCAAAGCCCACATGCGGTTTGAATAAACGTTTGTAATGAATTTATGGTTTTATATAATGTTGCGTGGGATTTATTTCTTGTATCGCTTTATGACTCTTTTACAATATAAGACAAAGACCTCGAAATCGCTTTCGTCTAAAACTGTTAATTCTTAACTAAGTTTCATCAAAGTAAATAAAATTTTGATTATAGGCCCCTCCATAGATTTCCTCATAAGGAGGATTTTGTCATAGTTGCCACACTTTGCAGGTAAGTGGCAATTGCAGTCTTTTTATAATTTTGGGTTGTTATCAGAAAGACGCTGCTCTCACTTCAGTTTCCTTCTATCGGCTAATATTTGAGTGTCCACAAGACGATATGGTGTAGTGAATATTATTACACAGCCACTAAGCCGCAACGTGAGAGCTCATTTTATTTAATTTAGTAAAATAAATATTATAGGTTCTAAATGAGACAAAACATGTTTCTGAAAAATGTGTAACCTTCTTTCATGTTGACCCTTTGGAGGGTCATTGCGAATCGTCTCGCACGCAGACTCGACGACTTCCAGCCACCCGAACAAGCCGGTTTTCGAAAAGACTTTAGCATCACATACATACCCTTCGACAAATTGTAGTCCGAGCAGTACAATCTGCCACTATGTCTTGCGTGTGTGGACTATGAAAAAGCCTTTGATTCCGTCCAAATTTAGGTGGTACTGCAGTGCCTTCAGCGGTACCAAGTTCACTGTCAGTATATCAAAGTGCTTTTTGATTTTACAATAGGCCTACGGTGGCTATCCGACTACGAAACCAAAGTACGAAACCTATCCATCGGTAGAGAAGTGTATGACAGAGTGACGTCATAGCCCCGAAACTCTATACCGCTGAATTGGAAGATGTTTTTAAGCTCCTGGACTGAAAACGGTACGGTATTAACATCAATGGCGAGTACATCACTCACCTTCTATTTATCGACAATATAGTCCTTATGGCAGAAACACTGGAGGACCGAAGTACTATGCTCAGTGACCACAATAGTGCCTCCCAACGGAGAGGTCTTAAGATGAACATAGACAAAACAAAGTTCACCTGTAACGTCCATGTCTAGTTTGGAGTACTTTGCTCGAAGTTGTTAATGAGTATGTTTACCTAAGGGAAAAAGTGCGACTAGGTAATTCCGACTTTGACCGAGAGGTCAAAGGATTCAACTCGGCTGTTCAGCGTTCGGGAAATTACGACACATTTTCTCGACAGATATACCTCAAAACTTGAAGACCAGAGTATATGATCAGCTTATGGACCTGACTTATGGACCCAAAACGTTATCCTTTACTGCTGACTGTATGAGGAAGCTCAAGATTGCTCTGCAAGGTATGGAGAGGGCTATGCTCGGGGTTTTTCTGCGTCATAAATTTAGAAATGAATATATCCGTAGTAGAAGCAGAGTAACCGTATTGCCAGTGATAACTTATGGATCTGAGACGTATTCCTTCACTGCTGGCCATATGAGGAAACTCAAGGTTGCTTAGCGAGCTATGCAGAGGGCTATGCTTGGGGTTTCTCTGCGTGATAACCTTAGAAATGAGTATATCCGCGGTAGAACCAGAGTAACCGGCATATCCCAACGGATTAGTAAGATGAAGTGGCAATGGGCCGGCCATATAGCTCGAAGAACCGACAACCGATGAGGAGAAAAGGAGCTCGAGTGGCAGCCTCGTATCGATAGATGAAGTGTAGGGCGACCCTCCACTAGACGGTGTGACGACCTTGTAAGGCATGCGGGAAGTCGATTGATGCTGGTGGCTCAGGACCGTGCTTTATGGCATTCCTAGGGGGAGGCCTTTGTTCCATAGTGTACTTTTGAAGGATGATGATGATGATGATAGTCTAGTTTCTGTTATTGCGATATACCTATTTGTTCAATTTTCCATCCATCCAATTGTAAAATTTCATCACAATCGTTGCACCCATTCCGAAAATTAGCTCGGACAGATAGTCAATACATTTTGAAAATGTTTTTTATGTATTAATGTTAATGGCGTTCCAAGCTTAAGATAAGCCAGTTATTATAACATAACAAACTTGTTATATATACATTAAGAAATAAAAAAAAATTAATGTATATATATATAACATTTATGTTATGTTAATATGATTTTTAATGAGTTGGGTCTAAGGTCACCCTTCTTTAAATAGAAGAAAGGTTTTTAATTTCACCAGTCCAATGTTATATAAAAGACGTGACGTCGTAATTAGACAAATTTGCGAAATAGGTTTAATTTTGATCATATTTATTTTTTATTTTAAGACAAACGTAGATATTTTGTAATATATTCGAAGACAAACGTATTCAAAATGTATTATACCATGATCTGACGTGATAAAAAAGTATTCAATTATTTATATTACATGTAAATGTATATAATTTAAAAACTTGTTATAAAAAAAAAACTAAAAAAATATCTATATAAGCGTTGGCGGCATCGGACATCTGTGTCTACCACTGCGTTACAGCGTATAAGAATAGAGAGAATACAAGATGAATGTGTGAAATAGAAGTATAAATGCAGACTGAGGGAAAATATAAGTGTGTTGAATGAATTATGTATGAATGATTTAGACCTTAAGAGTGTTATTCCATAATGTTAAGAAAGTTTTTGTGGATACAGCCACCGTAGTATGTAGTATGTGGTGTAAGTAAGAGAACGAATGAAAGGAAAACTATTACGTTGTGGTGGGATGATGAGGTACCGATGGAAGTTGAAGCAAAGAAGAGAGCATGGCTAGATTTACTAGCAACCAAAGCTGGTAACTCTGGCGGTATGAATGATGATATTGAAAGAAAAAAGGCAGACTTTAGACGTATAAATAAGAGAGTAAAAGAAGTTGTTGAAAGGAAAAAGCAAGAAAGGATAGATAAGAATGATAGAAGAATATCTGATAACTTCCAGGCAAATATTAAAATTTTCTGTAAGCTCGTAAGAACTGCCAGGGGAATTCAAAATAGCCTAGAATGAATGCTGTACGAGACGAGAATGGCTGCATGCTGAATGATGAAGTTTCGAATTTAATGAGATGAAAGGAATACTTTGAAAGCGTGTATAAGAGTGAATAGTCGTCTGATGTAAGTGAAATAGAAATTTCGGAAGAAGTGGAGAGAGGTAGGGAGATAAATGTAGATGAAATAATGAAAGCAATGAAAAGCATGAAAGCAGGTCAGGCAGCCGGATATGATAGAGTATCACTCGAAATGCTAAGGGCTGGGGAGTGTGTGGTTGCAGGCCTGCTGTACACCTTGTTTAATTTATGTTGGGAGCTGAAGCGGGTACCGGAAGACTGGAGCAAAGCCGTTATAGTCCCAATATATAAGGGAAAGGAATCGCAGCAGGACTGTTAAAACTACCGTGGTATCAGCTTGCTTAGCATTGTGGGTAAACTGTATGCTAAGGTGTTAATTGAAAAAGTTATGGAAGAAACTGATGGAAATATTTGGGATGTGCAAGCTGTATTTAGAAAGAGCATGGGGTGTACGGATAAAGTCTTTTCCATGCACATGATTGCGGAGAAATTTTTGGCCAAAAACCAGTAAGTTTTTTGTGCGTTCATGGACTTAGAAAAGGCTCATGACAGAGTGGACAGGAATGTGTTATGGCAAACACTGACCTCATTGGGGTTGAGCGCTTGTCTGATACAGGCATTAAAGTCTCTTTATAGGGACTCTAGTGCTTGTGTCAGGATCCACGGGGCCTACTCGGACTGGTTTGGCATTCAAAAAGGTATCAGACAGGGCTGTGTAACTTCTCCATGGCTGTTTAACCTATTTATGGATAGTTGTTTGCAAACTTTGAAAGTTGAAGATTGTGGGTTGAGAATAGGTGAGTTAACCGTCAAATGCCTTATCTATGCCGATGATCAAGTCATATTTGCACCGTCGGCGGCCGAGTTGCAAATGATGGTTACTTTAATAACTGGTCATTAAAATAAAGGGGTATGAAAGTGAACGCAAGTAAGACGAAAGTGATGGTTTTTGAAAGAGAAGAAAGTAAAACGTTATGTGAAATTAGAATAGAAGGGGAGTTGATTGAGCAAGTGGATGAGTTTGTATATTTGGGATGTTTATTTAGCAGGGATGGTAGATATGACAAGGATATAGAACGGCGAGTGAACGCAGGAAATAGAGTTAATGGGGCTCTACACGCTATTATGAAGAGTCAGAATGTATCAAAGAAGGCACGTATGGCAATTCATATTGCTGTGTTAGTCCCTACTTTAATGTATGGTAGTGAAAGTTGGGTATGGCAGAAGAAGCATGAGAGTAGAATAAATGCTGTAGAAATGCGATCGTTAAGGAGTATGCTAGGGCTGAATCTGAATGACAGGGTGAGAAATAGTGTGATAAGAGAAAAGTGTGGTTTGCATGATGACGTTGTGACTAGGATTAAAAAAGGAATGCTTCGGTGGTTTGGTCACGTAGAAAGAATGAACGAGAAAAGAGTGACAAAGCAAATTTATGTTTCAGAAGTGAACGGTAAAGTCGGGAAGGGACGCCCTAGACGAAGATTTATCGACCAAATCGTCGATACATTGAAAATGGGCCAGATTAGGAGTATCCCTAATCGACGAGCGTGTATGCGTAAATATATGGATGTAAAGGAGGCTAAAGAGGTGTGTCAGGATCACGCCAAATGGAAGTTCGTAGTCTCTGCCTACCCCTCTTGATGACAGACGTGAGTGTTTGTATTTGTATTTATTTGTATAAAAAATTACTATGAAAAAGTAAAGTTACAGCCAATATACGTAGAAGCGTTTACTTTTTGCGAGCATTATGAGGAAATTAGTACTACAGTCTTCGAAGTTATTTATTCCTCAAATTTGCAGGTTTCCTCTCGTGGTTTTCCTTCACCGCCGAATTGTGATAAATCACCACCTAAAATCAGTTACAAAAATTAATAAAACAACTATTTTTGTAATAGTTGGGCTTTTGCTTGATTTTTCTATTTTAAGTTGCCTGAGGACCAACATTATCTCCCCTAAATCTATCTGTGAGGGCTCTATCTCCTGTATACATATAACTGTTAGCTCGTCGGTTAAGTTGTGGGCTATCGTAGATCTGGGATATATATTTGATCAGATTGCTGGTTCTGAGAGGCAATATCATGGTTTAAACGTGAGTGTTTTTCCATTATATCATGTCTTCAGCTTCGTAGTGTAACTCCTGCAAAGCTTTTGAGCAATGACTAGGACCTTTTATAGCTCTATTTTATAAAATTATGCAAATCGTCTAACTAATAGAAATATGAGATTGATCCCAATCTTAAAAATTATATGATAAATACTTTTGAACATAAACACTCACGCCTGTCACCCAAAGGGATAGACAAAGTCTATGGACTTCCATTTGGCGCGATCCTGACACATCTCTCTCGCTTCCTCTACATCCATATACCTACACATACACGCTCGTCGGTTAAAGGTACTCTTGATTTTGCCCATTTCAATATATCGCCAAGTTGGTCGATAAACTTTCGCCTACGGCGTCCCTTCCTGACTCTGCCGTTCACTTCTGCAACATAAACTTGCTTTGTAACTCTTTCCTCATTCATTATTTCTATATGACCAAATCATCGAAGTATTCCTTTCTTAAACTTGTTCGCAACATCATCTAGTAAACCACACTCTTCTCTTATCAAACAATTTCTCACTCTGTCATTCAGATTCATCCCTAACATACTCCATAATGACCGCATTTCTACAGCTTTTATTCCACTCTCATGCTTCTTCTGCCATACCCAACTTTCACTACCATACATTAAAGTAGGAACTAACACAGCATTGTGAATTGCCATACGTGCCTTTTTGGACACATTCTGACTTCTCACAATAGGGTGTAGAGCCCCATTCACTCTATTTCCTGCGTTCACTCGTTGTTCTATATCTTTATCATATCTACGATCCCTGCTAAATATACACATCCTAAATAAACAAACTCATCTACTTGCTCGACCAAAATTTTAATAATATCAAAAAAGCTAACAGGTACCTTTATAGCCTATTAAAGTCCGCTGCATATAGGTCTCCCTCTTAGATTGCCTTATTAGATTAATTGATATTTACACCAAGATATTTTAAATTTGGTCAAAAATTAATTGCTGTGGCTGATGTGAAAAAGTATCCTTTTAAAACAGGATCCATGTGTTACGCTACAAAATTTTAAATGTGAAAAAGCCTTATTTCGGTGTCTTAATTTTCGTATTTAAACAAAAAGTCTTCAATTACACGTGGCACAATACAACTTAAATCCTGCACGTCCCAAGAGATTGTGTTAAATGTATTTCACGCCAACGTTTGTTCTAACGCAGACCCCGTGTATTTCTATTTATTAAGAATAATGGAAGCGTTGGATTCCGCGTGGAAGCAAATACATTTGAAAGGGACAAACCAAACATAAAACTAGTAAAAGAAGCTATAAAGAGTGTTTAACTACATCCTATCTCAATAAAAATATTGTTTTTTTAATATTATATTTTTATTTCTTCTGCAATCTTTCTAGAAAGAAGTTATAAATAACCCAGTAAGAAATTATAAATAACCCAGCTACACTTACTGACTTAATCATGATCTTTTATTTAATGTTATAATAAATCTGTACCGTTAGTCTCATTGGGGGGGGGGATATTTGATATAGTTTCCATACTGGACGGACGGGTTGGCAACAGAAGTTTATTTTTATTTATAGCTTTTATTAGAAGACGCTCATGCCCATCTTTTGGTTTGATTTCCTGTGTTATCTCGTACGACACTGACAAGACGATATCAGGGAGTGCATATTCCTAGACCGCCAATATATATTAAAAATCTTAGAGCTTAGCAACTCTGTAGTACTCAGATCATCTCACTTCCAAGGCATTTTTCAAAATACCGGTGGATCATTCGCTGAAAACATGTCATTTGCTCACTAATAATAATAATTGGCTACGGGGAATTCCTACAGTCCATGTCGCTGGCGTCCTCGGCTCCACAGAAACGAGATGATCACTTTTGTCATTGCTTAGAATCCGATAATGGCTGAGGCAACAAGCGGATTGCACTGAAAATGTAGAACTTAATTTCAATAGATTTTGTTCGAGACTTGATATAACAAAGATATAACGTCAGACACAACTTTCTTCCGGCACTTGAAGATGTGTTTCCGAAAAATATTAAGGTGGTTGATGTCATCCCACATCTCCCATATCGTCCCGTGTTTGTCGTAAGTGGCGAGAGAGGGATACTAAACTGGAGATGGGTACCAGAATCTTCCTGCTATTCAGCTAAATAAACTAAATAATAAAAAGCAGCGGTTGCATACCCGCCTGTCAAGTGTGGACACTATTGCTAAACCGCCCTATAAATTAATCTATAGGATTAATCATGTTCAGCAGTGGATGGACGCTGGATTTAATGTGTACGCGTTTTGAAATATATTTTAAACTGTGGTTTTAAATTTTATCATACAACTGTCACATTTCCATCAGACGGAAAATATACTGACTAGTGTCATGCAGCAATGTCAAGGTATGGGATATCTAGCAGCGCGGCCGTTAGTCGTTTTTAACAGTGGTAGAGCCACGCGGCAGCTTTTGCTTTCGCACGGATGGGCCGGCTTGAACCGGGGTGGTACCACGACCTCACAGAAAACCAGCGTGAAGTAGAGGTTTACCTCTGCGTTTCGTTTGGTGAGTGCAGGTGGCCGGAGGCCCTTTTTACTGGAAATGAGGCATTCCATCTTAGTCCTCACGGGTGACAACGCATCTACATTTTGATTTGTAATAGAGGATAGATGTAGATGTCTATGGGCCGCAGCAACCACTTACCATCAGGTGGACTGTGTGCTCGTTTGTCATCCTTATCCTATAAGAAAAAAAAAATATGATTCATATACTCTAATGATTACTTTAATATGGTGACTTAAGAGAATCCGACCCTTTTTACAAATAACGAGGCATTCCATATTAGTCCTATGAATCCTTTCTTTCTTCATATTAAATGTCCACCTGGGTTTACTTGCTGGTTCTCCCCAGGAAATAGGAATCAGTGGTAAACAATACGTAGTAAGCATAAGATGGCTTTCGATAACTATTATTTATATTTTCACAGTGGTGACAACACATCTGCATTTTGATTCTTAAATATGATATTGCAGAGAACTGCAGCCCCTTTTTTACCGACTTCCAACTCAATTCGAGTGTATGCTTTTTTTATGTGTGTTACCTCATAAATTTTTGAAAGAAGAAGAAGAAGAAGAAAGAAATTAAGTTTATTTAGTAACACATTTTAGAAGTTTGCTAACCATAATAACATATTAAGATAAACGGTTACTAAAAAGGTACCCAACTCAGCATAGTCTTGGTACTAACAAAGTACTTCGACACTGATCTTCCGTGGGTGCCGATAACATTTAACAAAAACAAAACTTAACAATATTCATTATTATACAATGTTTAGTCAATATGCAAATACAGTATATTTAAATCATATACACGATTATACTAATAATAATAAGTAATAAAACATACATAAGTACTTATAATAAATTAATATAATATAAATAGCAATTACTTAAATAAGATTAAAAGGAAACGAATAAACGGAATAGCAAAGTATGTAAGACACAGTAAATAATTTTCAATAAATTGACTTTTGAATATTGAGTAAGTATTTTTTGTAGTTATATTTAAACAAACCGATTGAAGCTAGATTTCTAATTGGTGGTGGAATGTTGTTCCAGAATTTCGTGGCAGAATAACGAAAGCTACCTCGAAATGCCGATGTACTGTTTCTTGGACATACTAAACGAGTTGCTATTCTAACCTGTCGCCGTGAAAAGTCTAATTTGTTATAAAGATACTGTGGTGTGTGTGTCATTATGATACCAAACAATAAACTGGCAAAATGAAGAGAACGTCGAGACTGCATATTCATTAAATTACTGTTGTTGAGATAAGGTGTTACATGGGTCCGCTTCGGTATGTTAAAACAAAAACGTGAACAAGCGTTTTGCACCCTTTGTATAACTTTCTTTGTATGAGAGAGGAGACATTCGCCTATAACCGCATCAGCGTAATTAAGCTTAGAAAGAATTAGTGACTCACAAAAGTATATCCTAAGGTCTAAGCTTAAATATTTACGTACTTGGTATAAAATTTTTAGCCTAAAATAACAATTTTTAACAACTTCTAGGACATGATTATGACATTTTAATTTGCTGTCCATTAGTACACCCAGGTTTCTAGCCTCTGTCACTTGTTCAATATGTTTATTCTGTATTTTTAGCTCTAAAGTAAACCTATTAATCCTATCTACTTGATTTTTGGACCCTAGCACAAGAAATTTAGACTTTTGAGGATTTAGCACTAAGCTGTTTTTATTAGACCATTCAACTACGTGTGCTAAATCCTGATTAATTTTTGTCACTGCTAATAAAGTTTCTGAAGGTCTAAAATAATAGTAAAGCTGTAAGTCATCAGCATAAGCATGAAATTTGCAATATTTAATGCATGAAGCGATATCTGCACTATACAGAATAAAAAGGAGTGGACCCAGTATTGAACCCTGTGGTACACCTTGACTGACAATTGAAATATCTGAGAGTCTTTTAGTATTTGTTTTGCTAATCACTTCAACTCTTTGAGAGCGTCCGTACAAAAAACTTGAAAACCATTTTAATGTAATACTATCAAATCCATAATATGAGAGTTTTGACATAAGCAAATCGTGTTTTATTGTGTCAAAAGCACGGGAAAAGTCCAGCAGTACCAATATTGTTCCATTTCCAGAATCAGCTTCGGATAGTACGTCATCCACTACATCTAATAAAGCAGTGGTCGTGCTATGACCGTTTCTGAAACCAGACTGTTTTTGAGGTAAGATGTTGTTGACATTCAGAAACTCCAAAAGTTGCTGAGATACAACTTTTTCAACTATCTTAGACATAAAGGGAAGAATACTAATGGGACGGAGATCCTTTAACTCGTTCGGATTGCTTTTCTTTGGTATTGGTTTGACCAGAGCTCTTTTCCAAATGTCAGGGAAAACGTCTGTTTTGATGGACTGATTAACAATGGCAGTAATGATCGCTAATGTACGAAGTAATGTCAACTGGATCATATCACGCGTAATGCCATCAGCTCCTTGAGCATTACTCGCAATATTAGAAATTATTTTAGAAATTTCTATTTCATCCACAGTTTTAAGACTAAATATTGCAGAGGTACACCGATTCGACTTAAAATAGGTAAGTTCCGAAATGCTAATGTTATGATTTACGTCTATATTAAGAAAATGGTTGTTGATAAGATTAGGATCATTGATATTTTCAGGTAAATCGTATTGTTTGTTTTTAAAATTAGCGACATTTAACTTGAAATTTTTCCATAATTCTTTGGGGTTTTTTGATTGTTCATTGATATTATATCGGAAGTATGCTGCTTTTTCGTTGAATAAGGCTTGATTAACGACACGTTTTAGATCTTTGTAATATGTTTTGTCAGATTCAACTTTTGAGGTACGACTCCTTGCGTAGGCTTGATCCCTTAGTTTCATCATACATTTGATAGTTGGTGTTATCCAGGGGTAAATTTGTTTTTTAATGTAGGATTTCTTAATAGGTGCATGTATTTCATAAATAAGATTGATATAGGCATTAAAAGACATTAAAAAAACGTTTACATCTTCATGAAAAAGTCGTTCCCAATTAATACTATCAACTAAGATATTAAATTCCTCAATATTTATATTTCTTAATGGTCTGTAACTTATATATTTAGGAACTGATCTAGATTTTTTTATATACAATTCACATGAAACAAGAGCATGACTACTTAGGTCTGGGATATGATCAACTGAGACATTGAATACCTTAGATGTGCTGAATATTAAGTCTAATAACGTTTCAGAATGGTCTGTAAAGTGAGTTGTTTTTTTTACATATTGCTGTAAATTCATGATTTTCAGTGAAGATAATAATTTATTTGTGTTGGGCTCGTTAACTGCAAGTAGATTGATATTAAAATCACCTAATAGTACTATATGATCAAAAGAAGAAAATGAACTAATCGATTCAGTCAATGCGTCAATAAATGTGTCAATATTTAGCCAAGGCGGGCGATACGCAGTGCCTACGGCGATTTTAAGACCATTAAGGGTTATACTTAACCACATTTGCTCGATCAATGAAGGCTGGGGAGGGTGAATCTGCCGTGCGTATAAGTCACTCCGAAGATAGAATCCGACACCACCACCGCGCGTGCTTACTTTCGCAGGCCGCGGTATGTGCCGTAGTCGGTAACCGGGTGGCGCTGGCGCTCGCCGTTCTTCCCCTTCTCTCAACCATGTCTCATTGATAGCCAATATATCCAACGAGTGCCGCTCTAGCGCTACGACAAACTCCTCATGACGCGTTCCAAGAGAGCAAGGATTTAGCAAGCCTAAAGATAATTTTTTTCTTTTAATAAATTGTAAGACAAACGCGAATGACAATAAAATGTATTTAGAATTGTGAAGATACTTCTTTATAATTGTTAAATGACGCCTGTTCACAAAATAAAATGCCGGAATGCAGTTGATTGAGGTATTTAAATGTTTGTGCAGATAAATATTTGTATTAATTACTATTTTTTTTGTAATGTAATTAGCAATGAGTGTTAGTAAGCATTTGTGTATTGCAGCATTATTAAATAACTTAAAATGATATATAGTAGACACAATGCAAAATGTATAACATAATAAGTAAGTATAGAATAAGTAATTTTCACAAGAATGGCTGCAAATATTCCATATTATATGAATAGACATTGTAGTATTAAATATAAGGTAATGATAGTAATACAATATAAAAATAAAAGTAACAATTAACTTATTATCTTCAGCGTAAATTAACTTTAATTTAGAATAAAAAAGTAATAAAGTAATTAATTTAAAGTGGTAATATATACTATAATCATATTTATGACAAAAAGATATCTTGTTCGTAAACATAGAAAATACAAGATATTGCTTTTTTAAAATATATATAAAACTAACTAAATGACAATTTAAATGTTTGTTTTCTAAACATAACATTTTCTTTAACATAAAATAATATATAAACAGTAAGTATAACAAATTCTTAATTTGTACACATTTCAAATAAATGAACTCAGTAATACAACTTGTCTTATATTTTATACATAACGTAACAATTTTATAAAGATAATGAAGTAAATTAAAATTAAAATTAATATAGGGGATTGCAACTAATGAATAAATTAAGCAAATAGCATTATATACTACTTGGTATTTCCAACGTTGCATTCCCCAAAAACCTTAATTAGGTCCATTACAGAGCGAAGCTGGTGGCGTGCCTTACCGTTTTCTTTTCTAGCGAAAATTTTGCCACCGCGCGTCCATACGTACTTCCAAGAGTGACGTGTGGCAGCCTCGCGAGCGCTCTGGAAAAGTTGCCGATTGTGTCGTGTAAGTCGCTCGTTTATATAAAATGGACGTGCATCAGCTCCCGCCAGTGCCATGTCATCAGTGGAGAGGCGGCGACGCACACGCGCAGCCTGCAGTATCGCGTCGCGTTGCGCGCGGCGCGTCAGTCGCACGACAATTGGCCGTGGCCGTGACGTCGCAGCACCTTCATTTGCGCCTCGTGGCACTCCCACTCGCTGTGCATTCACTACATCGCATTCTGCCACCTCTACTCCTAACTTCTTACACACTGTGAGGAATACGTGAATAGGGTTTTCACTGTTCAACTCGGGGAAATTGGCTATCTCGATATCATTAGCAAGCATATCTTGGTTCCGATCCTCAATTTCTAGCTTGAGGTTTGTAATGGTATCTTCAAGGTCAGATATATTACAACTATGTGACGCACTAACTTTATCTTCCAAGTTTTGGATTTTGCTCTCAAGTGTATCGATTCGAGCATTTTGTAATGTAATTGTGGCAGTTAAGGCCTTAACAGTGGTTGAAATGCCTAAATCTAGGATATTTAAGTAAAAAAATCTCAATAACTGTTCATTTAATCCACAAACAAAAAATACAGGGTAACAGAAGAAGATTTGGTAAATGTTTTTAATTTAACGAAATTGTATTTTTGTCAACCCCTTAATAGAAAAAAAATCCCCAAAGAGTACCTATCTTTGTCATATTTTGCAAAATTTCTCCAAAACGGCACAAGCTTTTTAAATAGTTCTTACACTAAAAAAAAGGTCTTAAGAATATTAGTATTTTTAATTGAGAGTTTTATTTTTATTACCCGTTTTATAAGAGAATATATCATTTTTCCCTGAAATTGAATATATTTACGTGAGCGCGCGATATTTAAGTATAAATAACTATATAAAGGCATTCTTGGGTTTATGGTTTTTTTTTTGTTAGACAAATTATCATCTAAAAAATGTAAAAATTTTAAATTGGAGAGGGGTTTCTCTACGTGATAAAGTTAGAAATGAACGAATGAATTTGCATTAGAACCAGAGTAACTGACATAGCTCAACGGAATATTACAGTGAAATGGCAATGGGCTAGCTATATAACTTGGAAAACATAAAAAATAGGAAGAAAGGTCCTCGAGTGGCAACATCGTACAGGTAAGCGAATTAGTACTCAACCTTTATTCCTCTTCACGTATTCTCATACGCTTTTCTTCACACATACACACACACACACACACACACGCACACGCGCGCAAGCACGCACGCGCACACATGCACACGCACACACACACACACACACACAAATAGGTCGCAAATAATACTTACCTAGTACTATTAGGCAAGAGAGAATAGGTTTTTGTTAAGTCAGTGCAATTCACCATCTTAGACTACATAACCACTTACCGATGGGATTGTAGTTGCTTTACTACTTGCTGGGTAAAAATAGTTAAAAAAAAATTTACCCTGTGAAAGTTTGCATTTAGATATAATTTTTCTAACCAACCATAAAAATATGATGAGAATATGTATATAAGTATAAAGGTTCCTCACACGGAACAGTAATAATATAATATTATATCTTCCATTATCTCTGAAATCCGAGGTATGTTCATATTAAGAGGCTGAATAGAGCCACATTGAAATGCATGGGGATGGTTTTGTAATTTCACGCCATTATCGAAAAAAAATTGTACGTATTTCAGGTGGCGGTTTGCAAAACACGATTCGACAAAAATTAACTCAATAGAAAATAATTGCAAAGTTGCTTCTAAAATACTTAAATTTTCAACGTCAATTTTTTTTAATGTGGTAGAGCCATGCTACAGCTATATTTATTAGGTATAGTTGTAGCACGAATGGGTCGGCTCGACCGGGGAAGGGCCACGCTCTCATGGAATAACATGTAAAATAGCAGTTTAACCCTACTGTGTTTCGTATGGTGAGTGTAGAGAACCGAAGGACCTTTTTACTGGAAACGAGGCATTACATCTTAGTCCTCACGGGTGACAACGCATCTACATTTTGATACGTAATCGAGGATAGATGTAGATGTGTATGGGCCGTAGCAACCACTTACCATCAGGTGGACTGTGTGCTCGTTTGTCACCCTTATTCTATTAAAAAAAACTTTCTGAGATTTCAGTAAAATAATGTTAAGTATTGTAAGCACTCGTACAATTATGTCTCATGTTAATAAAGCTATTGGGCTATTTTGATTTGTAATAAAGTGATTTTACTTTATAGGTTAAATAATTGATTTACCTTTCTATATTAAGAACCGTTTTTCTGTCACTTGTATTGAATTTGACAGTGCTTGCTGAAATTTAGCATCTTTAGATGGATCAGAATCGCCCGCTGATCCGGCTGTTAGATATTGCAAAAACAACAAGACTACCTTGTTTTATTTTATTACGGTCAAATAATATTTATAAGGTTATAAAGCAAGTATTTTTGTAAATGTTTTGTATGTAAATGTAAATGTTTTCATGATTTTGTTATTCTATTGTTTACAGTTATTATCACGTCTTAGCTTTACACCAAGAATTACATTAGAAATTCTTGATGGGATGCGATGTAACGCGCATACATTATTTTCATCAAGAACTATAATATATATATATATATATATATATATATATATATATATATATATATATATATTTGTTTTTTTTTACCAGTAGAGTTGCAACAAAATCTTAAAAAATTCAATGAATTAAAAATGCCAATAATTATATAATTTCAAGTCAGTCTTATACATTTAAAGATCAGTTATAAAGAGCCAATGTTATTATTTTCATTTTGATTAATTTAATTCGAGACTAAAATAAATGTGAAAGGGCTTTTATCTGCAATAATAATTTTCATCAAAAATAACATAGACTTATAAAAGTCATATACACGGTCAATCATACTGAAGATTACCAATTGTACTACAAAATATTTAAAAGACTATTTCCAGTATAATGACCCGAATATCATCATTAATGTTTGACTGGCACACTTAAAAGTTTTATCACATGGCTAAATGATTGACTTTTATATTATGATAAGGTCATGCTTTTCTATAAAAAGTTGCAAGAAATTTTAATTCCCGTCCCTATTGGTTTGTTTTACTTTTTACTTAATTAGTGAAAAACCAAATGGACTGATCTAAAAGTTTATTTTCTTGAGTAAAAAGTGCTATTTAGAATTTTATGCAAATGATAATTAAAGTTTCTATGTAAATAAGTGTAACATAGCGAGAATTATATTCAATGGTAGCGGCCATCCGTATTTGCAAAGCCAGCATCATTTTCTGTACAGAAACCGGCAAAGTGTTGCTCAAGGCACTATAAACAAAGGAGCTGATAAAATGTTACACTCATAACTGTTAACAAAAACTATTTTCCCAAATGGTCTTATAGATAATAATAACTATTCCGCCGTGTTAGGTGCAGGAGCGATTATTAGAAGAAGAAGAGGTAAAATTTTGTTTTAGAAATGCGCAATCAATATTGTTTTGTCTGCAATTGAGCATAAAATAAAAAATAACTTCAGCCAAAGAGCATAACTGGCATTATACTCAGGCCAATCAATTGGTATGGAAAAAAGTAATTTTACCAGGCTTCAAAATATCAATCAAAATTCAAAAAACATAAATATTAAAATCAATAAATGTATATATGTATGTCTATACATACGTATAATGATTTATGGCCGCCTAGTAACTGACGGTGACTCACTATAACATCCTACAATCACGCCAGTCAGAAAAGGTAATAATTTATTGCGGAAATTTTGTGATAAAATTAAAAAAATATATAAACTTATCCAAGTTAATCTAACTTAGTCTAATTTATCCTTATGCGTACAAAAAAAAACAAATAATAAAATAGTGAGATGGCGTCAGTTTTTAAGAAGATATAACAAAAATAAATAAAAAAATAAATTTCAATAAAGTTCAGTATTTAATTGCTTATATACCGCTGACACTTAATCACGCTTTTCGAAACCACGCCAGTTGTAAACAATCATCATTACAGCCCTTCACAAGTCCACTGCTGAACATAGGCCTCCCCCAAAGAATGCCACAAAGCACGGTCCTGAGCCACCTGCATCCATCGACTTCCTGCATATCTTACCAGGTCGTCACTCCACCTGGTGGGGGGACGCCCTACACTTCGCCTGCCGGTACGAGGCTGCCACTCGAGAACCTTTCTTCCCCATCGGTTGTCGGTTCTTCGAGCTATATGGCCGGCCCATTGCCACTTCAGCTTACTAATCCGTTGGGCTATGTCGGTCACTCTAGTTCTACTGCGGATATCCTCATTTCTGAGTTTATCACGCAGAGAAACTCCGAGCATAGCCCTCTCCATAGCTCGCTGAGCGACCTTGAGCTTCCTCATCCGGCCAGCAGTGAAGGACCACGTCTCAGTTCCGTATGTCATCACTGGCAACACGCACTGGGTGTACAGTCTCGTTTTCAAGTTTTGAGGTATACCTGACGAGAAGATGTGCCGTAATTTCCCGAACGCTGCCCAACCGAGTTGAATCCGTCGATTGACCTCTCGGTCGAAGTTGGACTTACCTAGTCGGACTATTTGTCCCAGGTAAACATACTCGTCAACAACTTCGAGCTTAGTGTTCCCAACAACTACCGGCATAGGTGTGACATGGACATTAAACATGATCTTTGTTTTGTCCATGTTCATCTTAAGACCTAGTACCCGTTGGGAAACACTATTGAGGTCATTGAGCTTAGTGCTTAGGTCCTCCAGCGATTCTGCCATAAGGACTATATCGTCGGCAAATCGAAGGTGAGTGATGTACTCGCCATTGATGTTGATACCGTATCCTTTCCAGTCCAGAAGCTTGAAAACATCTTCCAATGCAGCGGTAAAGAGTTTCGGGGATATGACGTCACCCTGTCTTACACCTCTCTGCAATTGGATAGGTTTCGTACTCTGGTTCTGTACTCGGATAGCCATCGTAGCCCTACTGTACAAGCACTTCAACACTTCGATATACCGACAGTCAACTTGGCATCGCTGAAGGGACTGCAGCACCGCCCAAATTTCGACGGAATCAAAGGCTTTCTCATAGTCCACATACGCCAGACATAGTGGCAAATTGTACTCTTCGGACTTCTGTACAATTTGCCGAAGGGTATGTATGTGGTCTATGGTGCTAAAGCCTTTTCGGAAACCGGCTTGTTCGGGAGGCTGGAAGTCGTCAAGTCTGCGCGCGAGACGATTCGTAATGACTCTCGAAAACAGCACGTAGACGCGGCTCAGAAGGGAAATCGGTCTGTAGTTCTTCAAGAGAGCGTTGTCGCCTTTCTTGAAGAACAAGACCACCGCACTTCTGCTCCACGCCTCCGGTGTAATGCCACCATGGAGGACGGAATTAAAGAGCTTCTGAAGGACTTCAAGTACCGGTTTTCCACCCGCTTTCAGAAGTTCCGCTGTAATTCCATCCTCGCCTGGGGCCTTGCCGTTTTGAAGGTGCTGGAGAGCCATTCTAATCTCGCTCAGACTGACGTCCGGGATATCATCGGAATAATGTCGGATAAGACTCGCTCTTGGATCGTTACTCACACTTGCGTGCGGCTCCAACGATGACGTGTACAGCTGCCCATAGAACCTCTCAATCTCACTCAAAATCTCAGGTGCCCCGGAAACGATGCTGCCACATTCTGTCTTCAGCTTTGACAGTTGGCGCTTTCTGGCAGACAGATCTCTGGCAAAGACTTTGGAGCCTTGGTTCCGCTCGATCGCTTCTTCAATACGAGCTGTATTGAATTTGCGTAAGTCCCGCCGCATGCATTTGGAGATCTGTCTGTTCAGTTGCCTGTATGCTGTTAAATCTGTTGAAGAATGTAGCTTCATCTCCCGTCTAACAGCCATGAGATTAAGAGTGTGATCGGAGAGTTTTTGTGTTCTTCTGCGGCGGGTCTTGCAGAACTTAGCTCCGACCGCATGGACAGTTTCCACGAGCTTGTCATTCAAATCGTCCACTTCATTGCAGTCTTCTAGGCACTGAAAACGGTTTTGTAACTCGAGCTGAAAGGTTTCGGGACTTTGGATTAGAGCACGAGGGGGACGGAGCGTTGACTTCATTAGACGAGACCTCTCCAACTTAACGTTTAGGTTCAGTGTGCCTCTAACCATTCGGTGATCGCTGCCGGTTTTCACCCTCGCGTAAACAATACTTGTGCGAAAAGACAAAATCTTCTTTTCAAATTTCCGCCCAGTTGTAAGTAGAAGGCCAAATAGGTCACGTGTCAATTTTAATTAAATATATTTTATATGAAGTGATCTTGACTACGTTTCATCAATTAACCATTGGTAAAAATTAAAACAGGAATTTTACGATTGTGTTTACAAAAAACATTATTAGTTGAACCTTGCAGCTTGTTCATTATTTTTATTATAAATACCTATAAATGTATATATTATTAATAAATAGTTCCCATAATATATTGGATTATTTTTTATTTTGCCCTATCTGCAATGTTCTACGCTCTATAGAAAATGTGGCGTATGACATGACTGACAATCTTTCGAACGTTTTATCTAGGTACAAAGATGTTTTACGTTTTCGTCGCCTCCACGTGATATTTTTGTCAGCATAAGGTACCCTTCTATATCTGAAACGAATATAAATATTGCTACAAAGTAAAGTAATAGGCCATACAAGTCCCTCTACTGGGCACAAGACTCTTTTTTTATTTCTGAGAGGGTTTTAGGGCAAGGAAATGCCCACCGTGCTTCCCCAATGTGTGTTGACGAAAATTGCAATTACAAATTTCATTCGTGCTGTCGGGGATCAAACCCGGGAAAATTTACAGCGAACGCTTTGACGACATATTTTGAATACGACACAAATAAATACGATTTAGCATATATAATAAAAATTCTTACGTACTTGAAACTTGAACACTTGATAGCTCGTGATGCCTACCGGACAAAGCTACAGCACCACACCGTGCAATGTAATTGAAGATGCGTAACCGCGACATAATTCTCAGTGATGCGCAAGCATAACAGGCAGTATGTCATTTATATAATTGTCATCTTTGCAGTCTATTAATCTTTGCACTTTTATAAGTAATACAGAACGTAGTTGCTAGACGGTGTTGACATCGGCTAAAATCTCTGCGATCACCGTTTCGTCAAGGTCATTCAGGCTAGTTAAAGCCTTAAATCGGAAATAACTGAGCGGAACGTTGACATTTCAGCCCGCATGGCACGCATTTCTTTATAAAATTGTTTCAGCTCCGCCACAAAGTCTCCAGGTATAAGAGCGCTAATATCTCTATCGGCGTCACATTCCGCGCTTTCAATGGAGTCATTGCGAGTTAATAATGGTGAAGATTTTATTCGACGAGTAATGTTACAGACCTCCTCTGTAGTAGGCTCTGGAGGTAAGGCAGGGTGAATTGAAGTGTTTAGATTGCCACTTCTAGGACGCTTACATTCAGGACATTTCCAGCTTTCGCAACGTTTTTTATCATGCATGTAGAATGAATAAAATCTTTGTGTACTCATATTTATACATTCGAGGTCATATGCCCCCTTGCATGCAGTACAACGTAGGAAGATATTTTTTGGAAGCAATTTTGTACATGCAGCGCATTTTTCTGATGCGGATTGCGTGCGAGGCATGATAAGCGTATTAGGCGGTGTTAATAGGCAGAAATAATTCAACAATTTAATACAACGCTCCCTGTGGCAATTTTTTGGAATTACGACAATATTGGCTAGACCTCTGATTGAGTTGGCACTAAATTACAGATGGCGTTAAACACAGTGCGATACGATAATACAATTATTTAACAGGGCGTGTTCTTAGAAATTGAGGTTATAATTTAAAACTTGTTAATTATCATTGAATTTAAAGAAGATTGGCATGATATGTTATATGAAATAATGTGTTAGCCCAATACACCATACATAAATTATTTAAAATACTTCACTTAGACTAAACACTTTTATGAGAAAGTACACAGTCCATTTAGGTATTTTTTGTTTTTATAGTCTTATTTGCACGAATTTTGCACTCTCTTCACTTATAAATTACAATTATACTACACAAATTCTATAACAACTAAAATTAGATAAGTTTGTTGAGAAATCAAATAATAACTTATTTAAATATTACACTACAATTGACGCACTTACACCAGTTTTTTTTTTTTTTTTTTTTTTTTTTTTTTTTTTTTTTTTTTTTTTGTACTGGGGGAACCGATTTCGATGATTCTTTTTTTATATGAAAGCTGATAGTTCTCGTGTAGATATGAATTTCATCAAGATCAGACCAATGGTTAATTGAGTTATTCTTAAATAACTTATATTGAAGTCGGCTGTACAAAATTTTTAATTTTAAATTATTATTTCAATCCTAGTCCACAGCGGCGACAACGTATTTTAATTTTAATTCTTAATTTTTTTTCTAACAATTTACAATATTAAAAGCTATGATAATAAAAAAAAAAGTAAAACTAGAAACTTAATTATCATATAGTCTTACTCCCCGCGGTATCGTGCCAAGAACACTGGCTGCGTTTCCCCGCTGAATGGCTATACTTAGTCTTTGAGTGAGGAAAGAACCAGCCCTCTTATTACCAGCAGCAACGACCAGCCGCGGATGGAGTTCCTTTAGGAACTTCACCGCACGTGGACCCCACGGACCGATAGTCTCTACAGCAAATGGCACAAATATGTAGTCATCTCTCAGAGACTCATATTTGCGCCACTTACTCAGTTCAGCTGCCTCTGATGCCGCCCCGGCTTTAAACGAGGTACCCCTGAGATGAGAGGCCGCCAGAGTGTCTACGCAAGTAGCATCCCACACTAGGGCTTTACCTCTCTCCCAAGGGACCAATGTCATACCGTCGGGTCTCTTGCCATCGTCTCTAAATATTCCACAAGGCTCTAAATCCGAGGGAACATTTATAGAGACAAGAGCCCTTCGGATGACATCGTTCAAAGAACTGTGTCGTGAAAACCTACCAGCGCTTTTCTTACATGAAAGTCCGTGGAGCCCAAACTTGTCGACGCTGCTACCACAGGGGCACTGATGGGGTTGACAAATCGACACTCCTAGTCGGATTCCTACGGCAATGCGCAAGCTTTCCCTATCAAGTAATGTGCCGAGATTACTTGATGGTAAAGCGTGTAACCAGTGACTAGATTCCTTAGTCGAAACAGCTAGAAAGCGTGTCTTATCTTGGTAACTATGGAAGTTATGAAACAAATCCTTCTGCACGCTCTGTACTAACGGATAATAATAATAATAATAATAATCTTAATTGACGATACGCGTAGATGTCCATTGGCCATATATTTCACTTACCATTAGGTAGTGGTCCACATCACACATGGTTTTCAACCTTATTCTATAAAAAGAATTATACTTACCACTTCGTATAAATCATATTTGTGGTCAAATTCATAACATTTTTTTTTATATAAAGATTTAAAATTTAAACAGAAGGTTAATTATAATCATAATATGTGACGCTTGAATCAGTTTCTAACGAACGAGTGTTAGGAAATTGGTTGCGCATGAATTAACAATGTAATATTCTCTAAGGGGAATGTAATTTCGAGTTTTAGCAGAGAACTTTAATTTTTAATATGGTTTGTATGTAGAAATTTTGTTAAAAGTAGTGTAAAGCAGTAAACTTTGCTTTATTCTTTTGATTTAAAGGAATATTATTTGTCTAAATTCTTTTTTTACGCGAATACAATACTTTAAATTAAAGCTATTTTACGGATTTTATCCCGTTTAACTTTAACTTGTTTTAATTCTCGAGGTTTCGGCCGTTTTACAGTACTCATAGTCTCAAGAGTGTCAACCATGGGCGATGTAAAAATAGATTTTAATCAACTAGCTTGATAAGTTATCACAAAACGTGATTTGATAAAAGTTTTGGGTTTAAAAGCGTTGGTGCCCTCGCCACAGGCTAGTGAAATTTAACATGCTCTTAAATTGCATACTTTATATTTTGGTTCGGATATTTTTCATGAGAATTCTTTGTTGAAACATATTACAGTAACCTGAGACAAAATATACACTTTTATTATAATTCAAAGAAGTGTATATTTTAATGTATAATAATATAGCATCATACAAGCACAAAATGCTTAAGAGAGAACCAATCAAACAGATCTTTTCTACGTGGTAGAGCCATGCTGCAGCTATATTATGGTTGTAGCATAAATGGGTCAGCTCGACCGGGGAAGGACCACGCTCTCACAGAAAACCAGCGTAAAATAGCAGCTTTAGGTTTTATATAATGTTGCGTGAGATTTACTTCTTGTATCACTTTACGACTTTATATACAATTTTTTTTATAGGATAAGGGTGACAAACGAGCACACAGTTCACCTGATGTTAAGTGGCTGCTGTGGCCCATAGACATCTGCATCTATCTTGTATTACGAATCAAAATGCAGATGCGTTGTCACCCGTGAGGACTAAGATGGAATGTCTCGTTTCCAGTAAAAAGGGTCTCCGGTTATCTACATTCACCATGTGAAACAAAGCAGTATTAAGCTGCTATTTTACGCTGGTATTCTGTGAGAGCGTTGTCCTTCCCCGCTCGAGCCGACCCATTTGTGCTACAACCATAATATATCTGCAGCATGGCTCTACCACGTATATCTATTTTATATCTATTTATATATTTAAGACACAGGACTCAAAATTGTTTTTGTCTAACATTGTTGAATCTTAACTAAGTTTCATCAAAGTAAATAAAATTTTTACTATAGCCCTGCCCCATAGATTGCCTCATAGGAAGAATTTTGTCATCGTTGCCACGCTTTGCAGGTAACTTGGCAATTGCAGTCTTTTTATAATTTTAAGTAGTTATCAGGAATACTCTGCTACCCATTTCTCGCTTCAGTTTCCTTCTATCGTCTCATGCTTGGGTGTCCACGAGACGATATGGTGTGGTGGATATACTCGGACTTACACAGCCACTAAAACGCAACGTGAGAGTTCATTTTATTTAATTTAGAAAAAACATTATTGAAGGTTCTAAATGAAAGTATTGACAAACCTTTTTTGTGAAAAGTGTCTAACCTTCTTTCACGTTGAACCATTGGAACCTATAACCTTTGCACCTTCAAGAAAAGACTCACATTTTTTTTAATCATAATAATTTTCCAAAACAAACAATGCACGGCGGGTACTAACGATCAGGTGATCCGCATGCTCATTAGCTCACTCTTAAGAAACTACGTTTCTTATATTCACGTGAACACTACACATTTTAATAAAACTAATTTTACAGATTTTATCGCTTATATTAACTTATTTTATATTCCCGACGTTTCGAGCACAAGCAAGTAAATGGCGTGGCGATGGGCACACGTATATGTCCCATTGTCGCCGATATATTCATGGAATATTTTGAGGACAAAGCCCTGCTTACTTCACCAATAAACCCAAGATTCTACAAGCGGTACGTAGACGACACTTTCAAAATTCTACCTTTAGATAAAGAAACTGCATTTTTAGACCATCTTAACTCCATAAATCCTAAAATTCAATTCACAATGGAGTTAGAGCCAAACAATTATTAAGCTTTTCTAGATGTGTTAGTGATTCGGAATCCTGATAATACCTTGAGCCACACTGTGTTTAGAAAAAAGACCCATACAGATAGATATTTCAACGGTGATTGTCATCACCATCCTTCGCAGTTAGCTACCGTGGGTAAATATTTGTTTCAGAGAACACTAGGGATCTGTGACAGTAAACACCTCGCCACTGAGCTCTAACACGTCAAGCAAGTTTTGCACGACAATTAGCTTCGGGTCCCGCGCCTACGTCACAGTGAACGAGTGAAGCCGGCCATAGTAGAGCGAGTGCCTGCTGTACTGCCATATGTCAGAGATGTCACTGACAAGATTGGCTACAACTTGAAGCGTGCTTCTATTAAAACATACTTTAAGTCGCCGAAGAAGATTAGTCAGTTTTTACCATCAGTCAAGTGTAATGTCCCTCTGCAAGATGCAGGAGTGTACTAGCTTGATTGTGAATGTGGTATCTCTTATATAGGATAAACTAAAAGATCCATAAAAACCCGCGATAAAGAACACAAAGCTGATGTGAAGAGTTGACGCTCCGGGAAGAGTGCAGTCTGTGAACACGTACAGGATCGCCCTCGCCACTACTTTAGGTTTGATAGACCACAAATCCTCGTTAAAGAACACCGATTCCTTCCAAGGATGATTTGCGAGGCTATTGAAATCAAAAAAAATCCTCATTTCAATAGAGAAGATGGCTGGGTGCTGCCATCTACTTGGGATCCCATAATTAATAAAATTCAATCCCAACCCAAGCATACAACTGCAAGACTTCAAGATACTGTAAGTTCATACTGTGTAGATCGGAACAAAAATTAATATTTTTTAATCTGGAGGTAGCCGTGGTTAACAATGATATTGGGACGTCAAACACCTCAGCCCCCCCCCCCCCACTCCGTGATCAATGGTGCTATAAAGTTTATTTAAACTACGTTTCAGTATTTTAAATAAAAACAATTAATTGGTAAAGATGGCAAATAGTAGATTGATTAACGTTTCATTAATTTTATTTTATATATATAGCGTCAAAAAGACGCAAAGTACCCGACTACGAAGCGTGGTGATTAAGCGCCAAGACTAGTGCATATGTGTAATAGCGGGTTTAGACTCTCGCCTCGCGCCTCACCTCGTGCCTCGCCTCGTGCCTCGCCTCGCAGTTCGCGTGTTGTTGCGAGGTAACGAGTGCCTGTTTACACTCTCGCGATGCGTTCAGTTTGCGTTGAGCCAGCAACGTGAAAGACTTCGAAATAATAGCGGCATCAACTCTTGCCTTAACAAGTATTTATCGATATTTTATCGAAATTAGGAAAAATACCTCGTTGCGGAAGAATATGGTAGACGATATCTATTCATCTAAACATAATCTTTTCAGTTTCATAATTTTATATAAATTGCTAGTACCTATTGTACAAGATTAAATAATATTATTTTATTAAAATTGTAATTTTAAAACAAAAACAATTCGAATATTATTATGGAAGGACGCCGTAAACAAACTAAAACGAGAGCGCGAGTGGAAACACCACGCTCGCGTCGCTCGCGAGGCTCTTTGCCTCGTGGCCAAAAAATCGCCTCCGACGCGAGCGCCGCGACTCGAACTGGCAACATATAATGCACAAAAGGCTGCAATGAAGTGGACGATATAAATGACAAGCTCGTGTAATCTATCCATGCGGTCAGAGCTAAGTTCTGCAAGACCCGCCGTAGAAAACCACAAAAACTCTCCGATCACACTCTTAAATTCATGGCTGTTAGACGGGAAATGAAGTTGCAGTCTTCAGCAAATTGGATATCATACAGGCAAATTAACAGACAGATCTCTAAATGCATGTTACGGGACTTGCACAACTTTAATACAGCTCGTATTGTAAAAGCAATTAAGCGGAATCAGGGCTACAAAGTCTTTGCCAGAGATCTGTCTGCCAAAAAGAGCCAAATGTAGTAGCTGAAGACCGAGTGTGGCAACATCGTTTCCACTTGAGATTTTAAGTGAGATTGAGAGGTTTTATGGGCAGCTGCACACGTCTTAGTTAAAGCCAAACGCAAGTGTGAGTAACGATTCAAGAGCAAGCCTTATCCGACACTATTCCGAAGATATTCCGAACGTCAGTTTAAGCAAGATTAGAATGGCTCTCCAGCACCTTAAAAACAGCAAGGCCCCAGGTGAGGATGGAATTACAGCGGAGCTTCTAAAAACTAGTTGAAAACCAGTACTTGAAGTCCTTCAGAAGCTCTTTAATTCCGTGCTCCACGATGAGACTACTTCAGAGGTGTGGAGCAGAAGTGCGGTGGTTTTTGTTCTTTAAAAAAGGTGACAACACTCTTTTGGAGAACTAAATACCGACTTCCCTTCTGAGTAGCGTCTATGTGCTGTTTTTGAAAGTCATTGCCAATCGTCTCGCACGCAGACTCGACGACTTCCAGCCTCCCGAAAAAGCTGGTTTCCGAGAAGGCCTTAGCACCATAGGCCACATACATACCCTTAGGCAAATTGTACAGAAGACAGAGGAGTATAATCTGCCACTTTGTCTGACGTATGTGGACTATAAGAAAGTCTTTGATTCCGTCAAAATTTGGGCGGTGCTGCAGTCCCTTCAGCGGTGCCTAGTTGACTGTCGGTATATTGTATTATTGTATTGTTTGTACAGTAGGGCTACGATGGCTATTCGAGTACAGAATCTGAGTACGAAACCTATGCAACTGCGAGAGGTGTAAGACAGGGTGACGTTATATCCCCGAAACTCTTCACCGCTGCATTGGAAGACGTTTTCAAGCTACTGGACTGGAAAGGATAAAGTATTAACGTCAATAGCGAAGTTTAGGATCACTCACCGTCGATTTGCCGACGATATAGTCATTATGTTAGAATCACTGGCGGACCTAAATACTGTGGTCAATGGCCTCAATAATGCCTCCCAACGGATAGGTATTAAGATGAACATGGACCTTGTCACACCTATGTCAGTAATAGCTGCGAGCACTTTGCTCGAAGTTGTTAATAGGTATGTCTATTTGAGGGAAATAGTGCGACTAGGTAATTCCAACTTCGACCGAGAGGTCAAAGGATTCAACTCGGCTGGGCAGCGTTCGCGGGATTACAACACATCTTGTCGCCAGGCATACCTCAAAACCACAAAACAAGATTGTTCAAGCAGTGCGTGGTGCCAGTGATGAACTATTGATCTCATACGTGGTTATACACTGCTGGCCGCATGAGGAAGCTCAAGATCTCTCCGCAAGCTATGGAGAGGGCTATACTCGGGGTTTTTCTGCGTAATAAATTTAGAAATGAGGATATCCGCAGTAAAAGCAGAGTAACCAACATAGCCCAACGGATTAGTAAGCTGAAGTGGCAATGCGCCGGCCATATAGCTCGAAGAACTGACAACCGATGGGGAAAAAAGGTTCTTGAGGGCAGCCTCGTATCGATAGGTGAAGTGTAGGGCGACCCTCCACTAGATTTTGTGACGACCTGATAAGACATGCAGGAAGTCGATGGATGCTGGTGGCTCAAGAACGTGCTTTGTGGCATTCTTTGGGTGAGGCCTATTTTCCGTAGTGTGCTTGTGAATCCTGAGCATCCGAAATTTAGCTCGGACAGATAGAAAAAACATTTGGAAAATATTTATTTTATGTATTAATGCAAATGGCCTCCCAAGCTTAAGATAAACCAGTTATTCTAACATAACAGACTTCAATTTTATTCTTCAATGTATAGATAACATTTATTTTATGTTATTCGTAATATGAATAATTAATTTTAAATGAGTTGGGTCTAAGCTTACCCTTCTTTAAATAGAAGAAAAGGTTTTAATTTCACCAGTCCAATGTTATATGAAACACGTGACGTCGTAGTTAGACAAATTTTCCAAATGGATTTAATTTTAATCATATTTTTTTATTTTTAGGCACAAATGTGTATTTTTGTAATATTTCAAGACAAACGTATTCAAAATATATTATACCATGATCAGACGTGATAAAAGAGTATTCAGTTATTTACATAACATATAAATATATACAATTTAAAAATTTCCTATAAAAAAAAAACTAAAAAGATAATATAATGAAAAAGTAAAGTTACAGCTAATATACGTACAGGTGTTTACTTTTTGCGATAATTAAGAGGAAATTAGTTCGCCGTACTACTACAGTCTTCGAAGATATTTATTCCTCAAATTTGCAGGTTTTCTTTTGTTATTTTCCTTCACTGCCGAACTGTGGTCACCTAAAATCACCACCAAAAATCAGTTACATAAATTAAAAATAACAATTTTGTAATAGTTGGACTTTTGCTTTTGAATATCTCTGTCGGAACTCCGTCTTTACCTTGGACTTTTCAATTTTAATTTGCCTGAAGACCAACGCTATCTCCCCTAAATCTATCAGTGAGAGCTCCTCCTCTAGACATAGAACTGTTAGCTCGTCCGTTAAGTGGTGGGCTATAATGGATCTGGGATATATATTTGATCAGCATGCTGGTTCTGAGAGGCAACATCACGGTTTAAACGTGAGTGATTTTCCATTATATCATGTCTTCAGCTTCGTAGTGTGACTCCTGCAAATCTTTTGAGCACAACTTTAGGACCTTTTATAGCTCTATTGTATAAAATTATGCAAATCGTCTAACTAATAAGATTGATTTTGATCTTAAAAATTATATGATTGGTTATAAATTCTTTTTTAATAATATCAAAAAAGCTATCAGTTACCGATACAGCCTATTAAAGTCCGTTGCATATAGGTCTCCCTCTTAGATTGCCTTATGAGGTGTTTATCGATTTACACCAAGATATTATTAATTTAGTCAAAAATTTATTACTGTGGCTGATGTGAAAAAGTATGCTTTTAAAAACAGTATCCATGTGTTACTCGTACCCAACAAAATTTAAAATGTCAAAAAACCTTATTTCAGTATCTTAATTTTCGTATTTAAACAAAAAGTCTTCAATTACACGTGGCACAATACAACTTAAATCCTGCACGTCCCAAGAGATTGTGTTAAATGTATTTCACACCAACGTTTGTTTTAACGCAGACCCCGTGTATTTCTATTTATTAAGAATAATGGAAGCGTTGGATTCCACGTGGAAGCAAATACTTTTGAAAGGGACAAACTAAACATAAAAGAAGCTATAAAGAGTGTTTAACTATATCCTATCTCAATAGAAATATTGTTTTTTTTTTCATATTATATTTTTATTTCTTCTGCAATCTTTCTGGAAAGAACTCTTTTTATGTAAGAAATTATAAATAACCCAGCTACAGTTACTGACTTAATCATTATCTTTTGTTTAATGTAATATTAAATCTATACCGTTACAGTCTCATTGGGGGGCTATTTGATATAGTTACCATACTGGACGGACGGGTTGGCAACAGAAGTTTATTTTTATTTTTAGCTTTTATTAGAAGACGCTCATGCCCATCTTTTGGTTTGATTTCCTGTGTTATCTCGTACGACACTGACGAGACGATATGAGGTAGTGCATATTCCTAGACCGCCAATATATATTAAAAATCTTAGAGCTTAGCAACTCTGTAGTACTCGGATCATCTCACTCCCCAAGGCATTTTCCGAAATACCGGTGGATCATTCGCTGAAAACACGCCATTTGCTCACTAATAATAATAATGTAATGTCACTAATAATTTTAAAGCCTCAACAGAGACTAGCTATAAACGCAGGATAGGCTTATAGTGCCCAAATGGAAACACAAGCAAAGGTGCACTCTCTATTCCCTCACTCTCATAGTCCGATGGAACGGTAAACCGACATGACGAGAGATCAGACGCAAGACAAATATTGGCTTTAAGTGCTTTCCGAGGCACATGAGTGATACATCGCAAACTTCCTGACTCTGGGCAACTACTGAGAATTTCTTGACAGAAAAACTCAATAACTGATTTTTGGCCCGACATGGGATTCGAACCCGGAAACTCACGATCAGCAGTTGCGTTTATATCCACTAAACCAATGAGGCAATCAACTCGTTATAAGTAAGCTAAATAAAAGACTAAATATTTAAAGCTAGTGTGGGAACCTTGAATAAATCATTGGTTACGGGGCGTCCTTTACATTCCATGGAGCTGGCGTCCTCGGCTTCTCAAACACGAGATGATTACTTTAGTCATTGCTGAGAATCCAGTGATGGCTGAGGCAACAAGCAGATTACAATGAAAAAGGAGATATACAATGAAAAAGTTTTTTATAGCGGTAAACCGTGTCTATTGTGAATTTAATTTCAATAGATTTAATTCGAGACTCGATATTAGAAAGACTTGACCTCAGACACAAGTTTCTTCCGGAACTTGAAGATGTGTTTCCGAAAAATATTGAGGCGGTTGATGTCGTCCCACATCTCCCATATCGTCCCGTGTTTGTCGTAAGTGGCGACAGAGGGATACTAAACTGGAGATGGGTACCAGAATATTTCTGCTATTCAGCTATATAAACTAAATAATAAAAAGCAGCGGTTGCATACCCGCCTCTCAAGTGTGGACACTATTGCTAAACAGCCCTATAAATTAATCTATAGGATTAATCATGTTCAGCAGTGGATGGACGCTGGATTTAATGTGTACTTGTTTTGAAATATATTTTAAACTGTGGCTTTAAATTTTATCATACAACTGTCGCATATTCATCAGACGGAAAATATACTGACTAGTGACATGCAGCAATGTCAAGGTATGGGACATCTAGCAGCGCGGCCGTTAGTCAAAGCTTACTTATTATGATTCATATACTCTAATGATTAGTTTAATATGGTGACTTAAGAGAACTCGACCCTTTTTACTGATAACGAGGCATTCCATCTTAGTCCTATGAAACCTTTCTTTCTTCATAATAAATGTCCAGCTTGGTTTACTTGCTGGTTCTCCCCAGGTAAGAGGAATTTTCCAAATCAGTGGTAAATTATGCATAAGATGGCTTTTTATAAGTATTATTTATATTTGCTCAGTGGTGACAACATATCTGTATTTTAATTCTAAAATATGAGATGTTGTAGAGAACTGTAGACGTTTTTTTTCTGGAAACGAGGCTTTCATCCCCAGTCCGCAGTGAAGACAACGTATTTTTATTTTAATTCTTAATTGATGATACGTGTAGACGTCTATGGGCCATACATTCCACTTACCATTAGGTAGTGGTCCACATCACGCACGGTTTTCAACCTTATTCAATAAAAAAATGTACGTACTGCTTCGTACAAATCATATATTTGATCAGATTCCAGGACAAATTTCTGATATATGGATTAAAAGTTCAACAGTAGGTTAATTATAACCATAAGATGTTAAGCTTGAATCACTTTCTAACTAACGGGTGTTAGGAACTCGGTTGCGCATGAATTAACAATGTAATGTTCTCTAAGGCGAATGTAATTTCAAGTTTTAGCACAGGGTTTTTATTTTTAATATGGTTCGTAAGTAGAAATTGTGTTAACGGTAGTGTAAAGCAATAAAGTTTTCTTTTATTCTTTTGATTAAAAGAAAAATTATTTGTCTAAATTCTTATTTTACGCGAATAAAATACATTAAATTAAGGTTATTTTATGGATTATATCCGGATTAACTTTAACTTGTTTTAATTCTCGATGTTTTGGCCGCTTTACAGTACTCATGGTCTCAAGAGTCTCAACCATGGGCGCTGTAAAAAATAGATTTTAATCAACATGCATGATTAGTTAATCACAAAATGTGATTTGATAAAAGTTTTGGGTTTAAAAGAGTCGGTGTCCTCGCCACAGGCGAGTGAAATTAAACATGCTCTTAAATTGCGTACTTCATATTTTGGTTCGAAAAATTTTTATGACAATTCGTTTTTGAAACATATTATAGTAACCTGAGACAAAATATACACTTTTATTATAACTCAAAGAAGTGTATATTTTATTAAATAATAATGTAGCATATAAGCACAAAATGCTTAAGAGCGAATTAATGAAAAGGATCAAAAATTTATTTATTTATTATACTTATGTCGTATATTATTTTATTTTTTATTTTGATGCAAGTATGAACATGCGTTTCGGCCACGCTTCATCTTATTCCGTAGGGATGACAACACATCTGCATTTTGATTCTGAATCGATAAATGTAGATGTATATAGGTCACATGAGTAACTACTTATGTTAAAAAGAGAAATACGCACTCTAACCATTTTATTATTGAATTAACAAAAATAGGTCAGACGCGTTTGGCGAAATAGCAACCCCGTAAAGCTTTCTTCAATTCTTCTAGAGGGTAATAAAGGAAGTCACAGGCTTATCCTCCAAATTTACTCTTTAACCTACCATACACAAATCTGAAAGTGAAATGTGCCGTCATTTTTTTTTTTATTTTAATAAACGTTACCCCCACTCTAGGATTTTCTCCTGTATCGTGGAGGCAGTTTACAAACATAAATTGCACGAGGACAAACATTCAGACCTGGAACAATTATTTGTAAGCCATACAAATACTTGTTCTGTGCGGGATTCGAACCTGCGGCCCCCGGCAAAACAACTCATTGCTAAACCACTACGCCCCGAAGCCTTTATGGAAATATGAAAGCTATAGACCGACATTTATTAAGGATTTTTTCCTTAAAAATAACAAATTAATGCTAATGTTAGATATAGGATACTATACATTATACATAATTTGATTTGAGTCGGATATCCTACTGATTGTACTCCGGTCATATGACATAAAACAAACCTAAACACTGACGCCTGTCACCTAGAGTGGAAGGCTGATACTACAGACTTCCATTTGGCATGATCCAGACACACCTCTCTCGCCTAGTCCACATCCATATACCTACGCATACATGCTCGTCGGTTAAAGGTACTCTTAATTTGGCCCATTTTCAATATATAGCCAATTTATTTATCGAACAACGATAAACTTACTGACTCTACCGTTCACTTCTCCAACATAAATCTCCTTTATTACTCTTTCCTCAATAATTATTTCTACATGACCAAACCACCGAAGCATTCCTTTCTTAATCCTGGTCACAACATCATTTTGAAATCTACTCTCTGCTCTTATTACATAACTTCTCACCCTGTTATTCAGATTTAGCCCTAACATACTCCCGATATCATCCACACCATCTGGATGATTGGCGGTCCACCACTGTGCGATTTAGAATAAGTTTTCTTCCTCGAACAACTTCCTTGTGGAATAGTTTACCACCAGCGATTTTTCCGGACCGAGACGACTTAGAGACCTACAAGAAAAGAGCCTACTCCTTTTTAAAAGGCCAGTAACGCATCTGCTATTCCCCTGGTTCCCCCGGTGTTGCTGTTGTTCATGGGTGGCGGTAGTCACTTACCATCAGGTGAACCGCATGCTCGTTTGCCCCCTTATTTCTACAGCATTTATTCTAACTCTCGTGATTCTTCTGCCACACCCAACTTTCACTACCATACATTAAATAGGGACTAACACAGTATTGTGAATTGCCATACGTGGTTTTTGAACATATTCTATTTCCTGCGTTCACTCGTAGTTCTATATCGTTATCACATCTACCATCTCTGTTAAATACACATTCCAAATACACATCTGCTTGCTCGACCAACTCTCCTTCTTATTTCACATATCGTTTTATTTTCTTCTCTTCAAAAAACCATAACTTTCGTATTACTTGCGTTCACTGTCATTCGCCTTTCTTTTTATGACCTGTTCATTAATGTAACCATCATTTGCAAATCCGCTGTTAGAGACGAAAATATGACTTTACCATCGAGTTAGAAAAGGCGTTTGACGGTTAACTTACGCAATCTTAATCCGCATTCTTGAACTTTCAAATTTGTTTAAACAACTGTTTTTTTTTGTTTTTTAAAAACGCTATTACTACACTAGAATATTTTCCTGTTTCGCAGAGGCAATTTACAAACATAAATTGTACAAGGACAAACATCCAGACCCAGAACAATTATTTGTAGGCCGTAAAAATACTTATTTCGTGCAGGATTCGAACCCGTGCCCCCCAGCGCAACAACACATTGCTAAGCCCCTGCGCCACGGAGCCGTCAATATAATATATATATATTGACGCATACATCTATATGTTTAATAGCTACGGGGAAGCCACACAGCCATGTTTGACACCTTTATGGATACCAAACCAGTTCGAGTAGGCCTCGTTGATCCTGACATAATCACTAGAGTCCCTATTAAGAGACGTAAATGCTTGTATTAACCCAGAACTCAACGCAAATGAGTTAGTGTTTGCCATAACACATACCTGTCCACTCTGTCATAAGCCTTTTCCAAGTCCATGAACACACAAAAAACTTTTTGGTTTTTAGCCAAAAACTTCGCCGCGACAATGCGCACGGAAAAGACTTGATCCGTACACCCCATTATCTTTCTAAATCCTGCTTTCTCATTACAAATTTTTCCATCAGTTTCTTTCATAACTCTTTCAATTAGTACCTTAGCATACAGATTTCCCAAATGCCATGTAGGCTGATACCAGGGTAATTTTTACAGTCCTGTTGCGACCCTTTTTCTTTATATATTGGGGCACGGTTCTCACAGTTTTGCAACAGTCTCCCGGTGCCTGCTTCTGTTCCCAACATAAACTGAACAAGGTGCATAGCAGGTCTGTCACCACTCTCTCTCCGCCCCTTAAGCATTTTTTTGATGTTTATTATACAAAAATACATTCGGTTATTTTTTACACTACTTTCGCAAAAATGCAGGGCAGTTTGTTGGCGAATACATCACCCACTTACATTCTATGTATCTACTGTAATTAATAACTTAATCTTGGACTTACAACTTAAAATTGAAAAATAAAATAATAAAAATAAAATTAAAAGTATTAAACGTATCTACCAACCACTCTTTCAACTTCCTTTTAAATTTTTCTTTATTTTTACATTTCTATTCAAAAAATATTTCATTAAAATACGTGGTACTGGATATTTTCTCGTCCTCTTGATAGTGATTTCGAGTGATACTCCCGACTTCTTTACCTGTTTTCATGCTTTTCATTGCTTTTATTATTTCTTCTATACTTATCTCCTGTTTAATCTTTCTATTAAGACTGGGCCCAGTAACGTTGTATTAATAACGCCTGCCCACACATTGACACTAAACCAGTGTAGCGTAGCTCGGTGCACGTGAGTTGGGAAATCGCCTTGAATATTCACGGCAGGCTTCACTAACGTTATCATTGCAAATTGCCAAAATTCGCACAATTTCGGTATACTCGACATTTGAGTTGACAATCTCTTTCCTCTATTTTCAATTTCAAACGTCTTTAAATTCAAAACTTCGTCATTCAGAATACAGCCATTCTAGTCTCCTATAGCATTCACTCAAGGTAGTTCTGACGACTTTCCAAAACATTAATATGTTTGTCTAGAAGTTATTAGATATCCTTCTATCATTTTTATCCGTTCTTTCTTGCTTTTTCCTTTTAACTTTTGTTGACCTGTGTAGACCAGGGTAGTTACCGCTCACTTACCTTTTCTGTTGCGAAGCAGCAGTGCGTGCATTACTGTGTTCCCGTCTGAAGGGTATTGAGTATAATTACAAGCTATGAGGCAAAAGTCCTCAGAGATGATTACAGTAGTCTTCTTTGTTTAAGGTTAGTTTCAAGTGTCCATAGGCTATAGTAGTCACTTGTCATCAAGTGCAAGTTAACTTGCATTTCTATTTTAAAAAATCCGTAGTAGACGGTCATTCCATAAGACTTCCGTGTTTTCTAAATTGAGTGTTGCGTCTACTAAAAAAACAAAAATTAACTATATTTTCAGATTGAGATGTAAGAGAAATAAATACATGACTTCGTAACGATAAACTTAGAAATGAGGATATCCGCAGTAAAACCAGAGGGACCAACATAGCCCAATGGATTAGTACGCTGAAGTGGCAATGGGCCGGCCATATAGCTCGAAGAACTGACAACCGAGAAAAGGTTCTTAAGTGGCGGCCTTGTACTGGCGGACGAAGTGTAGGGCGTCCCTCCACTAGATGGAGTGACGACCTGGTAATACATGCAGGAATTCGATCGATGCAGGTGACTCAGGACCGCGTTTTGTGGCATTCCTCCGGGAAGGCCTTTGTTCAGCAGTGGACTTGTGAAGGGCTGTAATGATGATGATGAATGATGATGATGTAAGAAAGACCATATTCATAATCAAGATCGTACACTCTTGCATCTTGTAGACGGATGATATACTTGATGGATGGTAAGAACTGACTAATCTTCTTCGTCGGCTTATACTATGTTCTTATGGAAGCCCGCTTCAAGATGTACGTTAATTAACATTTTCTGTTTGCTTCCACTTACTACAAATTATTAAAATGCTTCTATCTTCACCACAAACTCACAAGCGGTAAATTGCACTTAAGACTTACATAGCCTACATCTAATTTGATTTCCTGTCGTCTCGAGCTAGTAACAGTAACTGTAAAAAGCGAATGCTTGCTTCCGCAACTAATGCCACTTAATAACATACATGTTCTTTCAAGAAAAATAAAGTTTAATAATAAAACTATTTTATTTCATTCATAAATTCATTAAATTTTTCTAAAATTCCACTGCTGTCAATAGTTCTCGCTATGGCTTTTGCCATAGCTGCCATGCTAAGTGGGCGAGGTGACAACCGCATTTTTATTATTTTCATTTATTATTGTTGCTGCTTATCACCTGTGTCAGATTCACAGAATCGTATATGGAATAGTGAATAGTTATAATGAAGTAAATGAGAAAAGCTACAGCCTGTATAAATCCCATTCCAAAAACATCATTCATCATAGTCCTTAGCAAACACGGTTCGTATATATATATCTTCTTATTTCTAAGTATCTTACGTCTGATGTAAACGATATGATTATACCACCATCTGGCAAATGCCGTAAGATATTTATGGTATTTATATAGGTATTTGTCTTGTAGGTCACCCGCTAAAAGAAACCTACTTATATAAAGCAAGTGCAATCGTGCGTGGAGTATTGCTGTCACATACGGGCTAGTGCTGCAAAATACTAAGAGACTTATTGGTACCTTACCACATTGCTTATTCATATACCATCTTGATACAAAATTATCTGTATGAGTTTGACTTGAATATTTTTTTACAGGATAAGGTGATAAATGAACACACAGTCCACCTGATGGTATGTGGTTGCTGAGACCCATAGACATCTACATCTACCCTCAATAAAGAATCAAAATGCAGATGCGTTGTCACCAGTGAGCACTAAGATGTCTCTGTTTCTCTACACACACCATACGAAACACTGCAGTGTTAAGCTGCTATTTTACGTGGGTATTCTGTGAGAGCGTGGTCCTTTCCCGGTCGAGCCCAATGATTCGTGCTACAACTATACTAGTAATATACCTGCAGGATGGCTCTACCACGTATAAAATTATGTATACTATATATTACGTAGCTTAAGTTTCTGCACCTTTCTGTCACACGGGTGTAAATTCTATCATATTAAATCACTAATCAATTTTTTCATAATCAGCACTTAACGCGGTTGATTTTATTTATTATCATAACACTTACCTTCCACATTATTTGGCATTATCATATATATAAAATGTTAGGGAAATACCCTACAATATCAAAATCACAGACAAAAAACACATCACATATCAGTTTCACTATCGTATTTCATCAAAAAGTTGCGTAACTGTAGTGTCACTCAATGTTCCTTTTCGCACGCAAAAAGCCATTTCTCCAAGGGATTGCTGGAAACGCATCTCAAAAGGATTTGCATAAATTTTTCCTTAAAGGTTTTCCTCTTCTGACTTCCTACGGAGCTATGTTTGAGACATTCAGAATTGATGTGATAGATTGAATAATGGAATAAATAAAATATTTGAAAACGACGTGAAGACTGTTTCAGTGCACCGCGACTACTCAAAAAAATATCGTTCTATATAAATAAGTCGATTGGAATATGGCAAACAACAAAGCGCAAGAACGGAATTGTGGTACATATATATGGTTTTCTTCGAGTAGACTGGCCTGAAAATATTGATTTTTACTTCTTAGAGAGTAGTATATTCCTTACTTATTATTAAAATCAAGTGCTATCGTCATCAGCGCGAAAAAATGCAAAATAATGTTATGTCTACTGTTGACCGCTAAATAGATAATGTTTATACATATTTATAAGACGGGATAGGGGCGGGGAAGGACCACGCTCTCACAGAGTACCAGCGTAAAATAGCAGCTTAACAGTGCTGTGTTTCGTATGGTGTGTGTAGAGAAACGGAGACATCTTTGTCCTCACTGGTGACAACGCATCTGCATTTTGATTCTTTATTGAGGGTAGATGTAGATGTCTATGGATCCCAGCAACCACTTACCATCAGGTGGACTGTGTGCTCATTTATCACCTTATCCTGACGAGTGTAGAGAACCAGAGACCCCTTTTACTGGAAAAGAGGCATTCCATCTTAGTCCTCACGGGTGACAACGTATCTTGCAACGCATTTTGATTATTTATTGAGGATAGATGTTGATTTCTATAGATAGATGTTGATTTCTATATTTTATATATATATATTATAAAAAAATTTGGTAATTTACTGATTTTTTTTTTCATTTATATACAAACAAATTACTAACAATAAAACAGATATTCGAGAAAAGGATGGTACGACCGTGCCGCTTTTTTGCTCGACTTGGCCTGCCCCCAGATAACTATTTTATCCTAAAACTAAATATAGGTACAAAACAATATACATATTATAGGTACGTTAACAGTTTCGCAAGCTTTAAAATTTACTAGTACGTATTTTAACGCTCCCTTTTTACTGGATACGAGGCATTACCTCTTAGTCCTCAGGGGTGACAACGCATCCGCATATTTCTTTATTTTATTTTCCTTTATTTTAAAAAAAACCAACAGTAAGATTTTCTCCTGTATCGTGGAGGCAGTTTACAAACATAGATTTCACGAGGACAAACATCCAGACCCGGAAAAATTATTTGTAGGCTATACAAATACTTGTTCCGTGCGGGATTCGAACCCGCGGCCCCCAACGCAACAACTCATTGCTAAGCCACTGCGCCACGGAGCCGTCGATGTGTCGTTTATTGTTTTTTAATCGACGATAAATTTAGATATCTACACAGTAATCACTTACCATCAGGTGGATAGTGTACTCGTTTGTCACTCTTATTCTATAAAAAATATTCAGTTACAGTAGAAATAGAAAATTAAATGAAACACTAAAACAATAATTTATATTTATTCTAACAGCTCAATCCTTACCTAACACATTGAGATATAATGTACTACGTACTAGAGAAGACACCTCAACTCGATTGTTTGTAACACGCGTTAGAGTGCGCGCTCTCAAACTCACTTAGTCTGTGTCAAGCGGTTGTTGTAACGTGAGAAGTTAGAGTGAAGAATTATTTTTAAATTAATATGCCTTCGTGTGCATTGAGATACTGTTCAAACTACTCGAGAACTATAAGGAAAAGTCAAGGAGTGAATTTTCACCAGTAATTTAAACATATTATTATCTTTAAAACACGCTTAATTTAATTATATTTTATCAACTGCAACGTATACGTGAATGTCAAAGAGTAAAACATTTTTATGCGCAGACTTGACACTATCGACGTATAATGATAAGTAATTATGAACAGTAAAATATTTATATATAATCACTGTAGGAAATGTTAATGCATTAAAATTAATATTTTTTATTATTATTTTTATTTAATGGTTTCCTCGGCTGTGTCATGAAACAAAATAATCATGGATCAAATTTGTTCAGAAGAATTAGAGATTAGAGCCATGCTGCAGCTATATTATGGTTGTAGCACGAATGATTCGGCTCGACCGGGGAAGGACCACGCTCTCACATAACACCAGCGTGAAATAGCAGCTTAACGCTGCTTTGTTTCGTTTGGTGAGTGTAGAGAACCGGAGACCCTTTTTACTGGAAACGAGGCATTCCATCTTAGTCCTCACGGGTGACAACGCAACTGCATTTTGATTCTTAATCGAAGATAGATGTAGATGTCTATGGGCCACAGCAACCACTTACCATCAGGTGGACTGTGTGCTCGTTTGTCACCGTTATCCTATAAAAAAAATATGAAGAAACGTCAGATTATTTACGTATATTTTCCGTGCAGTTCAAAAAAAATGACAAATACACCGCAAAAACAGGAAGAGTTTACTTCAAGAAATAAGCAGTACCATGCGACAATGTAATTATATAATTATATAACATTGCTGGGATTTTTGTTTTATTTTTTGATTAGACGACGAACGAATGTTTTGTAATGTTCAGTATATTTACGGGACTTAAGAGAGGCGGAAACCTCGGTGCGCGAGTCATTCTAGTATATGACGGTTTTTTAATACTGTAACATTTAGTATCTTTTTTTCAGCCAACAAAATGTGGTGAACAGGAAGTATCAGAACCGTTGTCTGAATCAATAAGCAGTACAAATTCAATTTTAGATAGTCCGAGCAAAATTGTACTTAAAAATAAATTACGCAAGTGATGTCTCCTAAGTTTGAGTGATGTATACGAAGCCTAAGCTTTTAAATATAATTCTACCTTAATAACGGAATCAATCATTCTAGGTTATTATAAAAAGAATAAAATATAAGCACGTTGTAATATTGTGTTTGTATTTAATAGCAAGTAATCTGCAGCTAGAAAGAAACTTACTGAGAAATTTAAGACAAAATATTTATCTAAAAAAAAAATGTGCTTCTTACAAATCAATTGTAGAAAATTTGAAACATAAATTCGGTCTCAACTTAAATGCTGAGATTGATTTAATGGGTAAAGCAGAAGTTATGGAGTAACATAAATCTTTAACGAAAAAGAATAAACAGAGCACGCATTAATAATAATAATTAATTTATACACTGCATGCACCTTTACGTAAATTCGCATTGATTTTACACTATTATTCACCAGCTGCGTATAAATACGTTAGAGAATGCTAGAAAAGTAATAATAATGATCTTTGAAAATAAATGCATATTTTTATATTCTACTTATATATATTTACCTTTTAAAGTATTAAATAAAATATAATTCAAATGTAATTCTGACATAATATTATGTTACATTATATTAACACATTATGCAATATAAATAACAATTTAAAAAATTGTACTCGATACAATTTACAATACAATCTAAATAAACATTTACTTATTACATACTGATCATTCAACCTACGTATATAATCTATGATGACAAAAACCGCGCAGGCGCGACTGTACTATTTACCGCGCATGCGCGAAGAGATAGAGTAGTGCACAGTTTTTGTTCGGAATAGCTTCTCTAGTACGTAGTACATTATATCTCAATGACCTAACAGTGTAATGACAGTTTTTACGTGATGTTAGTGCAGTGAGACCGACAGGCAGACAATGTTTCCAAATACATTTGTTTCGGCATCCTTATCGATAACATAGTGTACCCAAAATCAAAAAAAAAAAATTCAATGCACAGCATTCATCGTGTTAGCGTTTTATTATAGTGTAGATGTTGATCCTTTTGTATGGCTGTTATTCATTATTTTATAATTATTTCTTTACTTCTTGCCTCGTTGGCCTAGTGATCATAAAATCTACTGCCAATCATGTGATCGAGGGTTCCAAATCCCTGTTTTTTTTTTAATAGGATAGGGTAACTAGCGAGCACACAGTCCACCTGATGTTAAATGGTTGCTGTGGCCCATAGACATCTACATTTATCCTCGTTTGCGATTCAAAATACAGATGCGTTGTCACCCGTGAGCACTAAGATGGAATGCCTCTTTTGCAGTAAAAAGGGTTTCCGGATCTCTACACTCACCATACGAAACACAGCAGTGTTAAGCTGCTATTTGACGCTGGTATTCTGTGAGAGCGTGGTCCTTCCCCGGTCGAGCCGACCCATTCGTGCTACAACTATACTACTAATATAGCTGGCTCTACCACGTATGAAGAAAAAAAAACTTAAAATTGATCTTTGGTATTTCGGGCCAAAGATCAATTTTTAGGTTTTACTGTCAAGAAATTATCATTATTAACTATTACTAATTTTAATAACTATTTTAGTCAAATATACCTTCAGTATTTGATTTTATTTACCTTCAGTATTTGACTGTGTAATTAATAGATCGTATTATAAGTAAATGATTACTATATGAAATTTTTAGTAATCTCATAAGTCATATTCCAATTGTTTTTGTTTGATTAGTTAAGACGGCAGAGTTTGTAGTATTATTTAATTATTGTACTAGTAGACATTAGTGAATTAGTTTTAATGAGTTTGTGTTCATGATTTTATCATAAAGTTGTTACTATAGTCCGTAGACTTAAGAGCTAGACATAAACATAGACACAGTGGCAGAGGCTATTGACAATTGACAATAACTGTTACTGTCAACACAGTAAAGTTAACATGGGCACAGATCCTTTTGCCATACTGCCACAATTTTGACTAGTAAAGATTTAAATTTTTTACACATTTTTTACACATTTAAATGTTCCCAATGTATTAACGACTTGAGTTACCAATTTTATACCCTTCTATATAGATTTTTTTTATATTTTTTGAAATAATTACATTAAAAATATAAGAATTTACTAAACTAGGGTGTCGTGCCGAAAATATCATTCACTTCTGCACCATAACATTACTTTGTTACTCTTTTCTCATTTTTTATTTCTATGTATCTCAACCATACTCCTAAAACACTCTTTTCTCAATCGTGGTCAAAATATTTTCTTATAAATCTCAATTTTCTCTTATCACACAATTTAAACATAATTTAATTTAACTTTCATGAAAAACTTAAGTTTCTAACAATATTTAAAATGTGACCTACATAAGACCTAGAAGCGTAAAATCAATATTGATTCGATATGTCACCGTTATTAAGCTGGGTCGTGCAAATTTTGGTCACTCGTTAATGGCACGAAATAGACCGTAACTAATATTTAATGGAGCGTGTTAAGGTTGGAGATTGGTAAATACAAGTTTAAGATGTTATTACGGGCTTAGGTAAGAATATTTTTAAATGTCTATCCAATATTCATGCGTACATTATTAACAAGCCCGAGGGATAAACTATTTCTACCACTTATGAGCAGTGTGTATGTTTCGGTCTGAAGAGTACAGATAGTCAGTATATTTGTGTATAATATTTTTTTTTATTTCTATGTATCCAAACTATACACCCGAAACACTCCTTTCTTAATAGTGGTCAAAACATTTTGTTACAAATTTCAATTTTCTCTTATCACACTATTTATCATCCTATTATTTAGAGACAGCCATTAAATATCATATTGACTGCATTATACACCACAAATTTTACTTTTATCCCCCTTCTGCCAAACGCAACTTTCACTACAATATGTTGTGTTGATAAAGATTTGTAACAGACTATGAAGTGTGAGGCATTTCAATTTAGTCCTTAGCGGTCAATGGCCTTTAATAGCCGCTTACCATCAGGTGAACCGCGAGTTCGTCATAATTTTTTTAAACTTAGGGAAGTTTCTCTGTGGTATGGATTAACAAAGTTTAATTTATTTTATGTTTTTTCAAACGTTGCCCCCACACTAGGATTTTCTACTGTATCGTGGAGGCAGTTAACAAACACAAATTGCACAAGGACAAACACCCAAACCCGGAACAATTATTTGTAGGCCATACAAATACTTGTTCCGTGCGGCCGAACCCGCGGCCCCCAGCGCAGAAACTCATTGCTAAACCACTGCACTACGGAGCCGCCAAAGATCGTTCATCATAACATGGTGTATTTATATGTGTATGTATATATATAAGGGTAAAGTGGGGTAAGTAGTAGGTTCTATTTTTTATAGAAAAAGGGTGATAAAAAGCACATGGAACTAGATACTGTGGCCCATAGACATCTTAATTAATCTTTGATAAAGAATAAAAATACAAACGATCTAACGTTTTATTTCCAGTAAAAAGAGTCTCCGGTTATCTACACTCACCATACTAAACACAGTTGCATTGAGAAAACAAAATACCACTGCTGAACACAGACCTCAATCATAGATTACCTCGTAGGGAGATTTTGTCTTGTTATATTATTATATTTCATTGTTATCCGGTTTTATTATAACATTATTTGTTGGTTGTTTAGTGGTGACTAAAAATATCTACTACGGCATATCTTCCCATGGCTGTCGTAAGAGGCGACAGGGGTAACAGGCAGAAGCAGTGCAGTTTTATACATGGTAGAGCCATACTGCAGCTATATTAGTAGTATTGTTGTAGCACGAATGGGTGAGCTCGACCGTGGAAGGACCACGCTCTCACAGAATACCAGCGTAAAATAGCAGCTTAACACTGCTGTGTTTTGTAAAAAAACATCTTAATCCTCACTGGTGGTAACGCATCTGCATTTTGATTCTTTATTGAGGATAGATGTAGATGTCTATGGGCCAAAGCAACCATTTAGGTACCATCAGGTGGATTGTGTGCTCGTTTGTCACCCTATCCCATAAAAAGCAGCATATTTCTGATAACAGCAATAGTACAATAGAAAACTGCAGTTGCCAACTCGCTCGCCAAGCATGGTAGCTTTTTAATAGGATAGGGTGACAAACGAGCACACAGTCTACCCGATGGTAAGTGGTTGCTGTGACCCATAGACATCTACATCTATCCTCGTTTGCGAGTCAAAATGCAGATGCGTTGTCACCAGTAAGGACTAAGATGGAATGCCTCTTTTCCAGTAAATAGGGTCTTCGGTTCTCTACACTCACCATACGAAACACAGCAGCATTAAGCTGCTATTTTACGCTGGTATTCTGATAGAGCGTGGTCCTTCCCCGGTCGAGCCAACCCATTCGTGCTACAATTATACCCGAAATATAGCTGCAGCATGGCTCTACCACATACAGCTATGGCAAATGTATGGCAAAAAAAGGCAACGACACAAATAGATGGCCCACAGTCCCCGGAGGCCACGCTTTTCCTCGCTACGGTGGCTACCATGGTAATGGCGGGGCAGGGGGTGCTAAGAATCTCCGGTGGAGGATTGTTTGCCACCTAAGACTACTCCACCTGGCAAGATTTGACGTACGTACCCTGAGGACTGACGAGAAGATCTTGGAGCTGAAAGAAGAGATAGAGAATTTGCGCTGGGATAAAAAAAAACTAAAACTGGAAACTTAATTATCATATAGTCCTACTCCCCGCGGTATCGCGCCAAGAACGCTGGCTGGTCATATTCCAATTAACTTAGGTCCGAATAAAAGTAGAGGACACAGTATTCCTCGAATTCGCCAACATGTTCTATTACCGGGAGGACGACTCTCTGTCCCAAGGAGGTGTCGGATTTGTCGCCCACGAGTCTCTAGTTAACTACGTTGTAAAGATTGTGATTGTGTTGAGGGGGCTTGCGAACCTTATACTCAGAATCACCAAGCGGTATTCGTTATAGTTCATACATGTTTACGCACCTTGAGGTAGGTAGATAAATGTATGAGGACATCTCTAAAGCGATGCATTCCTACTAAAATTCACTATACGTTGTTAATGGGAGACTTCAACGCAAAACTAGGCATAAGAGAGAACGGTGTGCTGAAGATAGGCTAATTCGGAATAGGGCAACGGAACCTAAGGGGCCGCTAGCAGCTGGCTGATTTCATGGAGAAAGAGGGACTCTTATTGAATAACTCTTTCTTCGAGAAGCGACCCCATAGGAATTGAATCTGACCGAGCCCCAACGGTTCGACAAAAAATGAGATTGACTTCATTATGACGACTAGACGGCAACTGTTCAATGATATCTCGTTGTTCCCCAGTATAGCATCTCATCTTGATAAATTTCAAACACTTAATTACTCATCTGTCAAAAATTTGCGCCAATAGACAACCTAACATGGCTGCCATCAGCTGTCAAAGATAACTTGTCCCTATTGAATCAGCCTTTGCTTAGTAAAAAAAACATTAATATTGTTTATAAACGCAATTTACAACATTGGAAGGAAGATCTGAGAATGTATTGGTGACCATAAATAAAGTTGCATGCAGGCTGGTGCAACTTCCATAGTAAAAATTATATGTACTACAGGGGTAAAATTTTAATGACGGTTATCTCTTCTTTCTGCTTTTCGTAATATGTCTATTAACGACATTGTCAAGTCAAATAGGTTCAAATGTCAAATCAAGCAATTATATTTGTATAAATTTTATTCATTAAGATTGCTTTTAATTTTGCTATAGGAGCCGTTGTTCATTTACAGAATTGTTAAAAAATTAAATTTGCATTATAAAACTTTCCAATTAAATGATGCAAGAAGCGGAAAATATGATAACAAGAAAAGGCTATTTGTAGCAATATTTCCCTTAGATGATGAAAGGTATGTGGTGATTTCAACTTTAATAGTAATATGATATTTAACGCGAGTACATTTTTGGACTACCCATCTACGTAGGACAGGTTTTTATAGTGTACGATTGTGTGCACAAATACAAACACACTATTTCCTAAATCTTATAGTTCGATGGTATGGCAATCCGAAATGAACTATACTTAGAAACTACATAGTCAATTGTGATGCTAACATTCTATTTGTTCAAAAAAATGTGATTTTATTTATATTATTTTTTCAGATGCAAGTAATGGGTGAAATAGCTAGCACATGCACCAATTGAAAAGATTCACATGTTAAAATATATTTGTGGCAAATATTGCATTTGAATCCAACTAAAACAAACTGTTATTTCATCAGTGGATTTTATTTACACTTCCACAATTATGTGTATGTCAATTATGTTTCATTTATATGTAGCAAAAGATAATATACCTCTAAAGTCATATTTTGGTAAGAATTCGATTATATAAATAAAGTCAAAGTTATTTGTAATTACCTGGTTATAAATAATTTTTTTATAGATTCATCTAAAAACATTAGCTATAATGATCACTCATTTTGAAAGCGACAATTAGTAAACGATCTCTGCGAATAGTATGTACATAGGTACCTCTGCGAAGAAGCCTAGCGATTTGTACATAGTATTCGTTACACATAAAAGCAATTTAATCCGATCAGTGTTAAAAACCTAACATTTTGACCCTTTAAAAAAACAAACGTTGAAAACAAACATCCAGACGCAGACTATTTATTTTACAGCATAGCAACACTTGTTCAGTGCGGGAAAGAAGCCTCGGTCATACAGTACCGCAGCCAAACGCTTAGCCATTGCGCTACGGGGTTATCATTTATTTTTTACTTAATTTAGTATAATAGTGCGTTTTTTATTTTATATTTTTTATACATATTTTTGTACCTAATTGTAGAGATATAATTACAAATGGCTGTGTGTAAAATGCATTGATTTCTTATCGTCATCGGCATTTTTACTCAATCCCCACGTTAAAAATTTATTTCTCATAAATAATTCAGTATAGAGATCTTTTATTATAGAAAAATATTGATAAACAATATATCGATAAAGGTTATATCGATAAAATTAAGCGAGGATAGACATTTACAGCACTATTGTAATTCGTCAATGTTGTCCACACTGTTTGTCAAAACTAAATGTCATATCTTGATGTTGGTAGAGTAGCTCGGCGTACTTTCATGCATTTACTTTTACTATGGAAGTTACGCCTCTTAAACGTAGTGGTTATATTTTCTTTGGTTGCATGGATCAATCTATAGCAATAAAATTAGGTTAGGTAAAAGAAATTGCAAAACATGGTTTTTTTTTTATAGAATAAGGCGAAACACAGGAACACGGTCCACCTGATGGTAAGTGGATGCTATGTCCTATGGACAGCTAAATCTATCCTCGATTACGAATCAAAAACATTACTATTTCATACTAAATAAAATTGCGAATAGAAATTTTTTATAACGAAAGTACAGTTTTTACTACCGTTCATGGACACCTGCAACCACAACCTGTGAAAACTAAGATGGAATGCCTCACGGTCTATAATAGTTGATCTCTATACCTCGCAGACCGGTACACAACAGTGCACGTACTGCAGTTTAGCGGCAGAAATAGGTAAGAAAGAGTTGCCCACTTGGACTTAGACAGGAAAGGAGTACTCGTACTACCACGGAAATAAATGTGTACAAACAGCGCACAGTCCACCCAGTAAGAGCATACTAATGTTATGATGCCTATGCCATTAATTAATTAAGAATCTAAATGCTTATACACTGTCACCTACGGGGTAAAATAAATCTGCTCTCACCATACTAACTGTAACATGCTGCTATTTTACGATAGTAATCTGTTAGAGTGGGGTCTTTATTCGGTTAATCCAGCTCATTCATGCTTCATTTATACTATACGTCAAGAGCTTCAGTTTCAAAATAAATTTCTTATATTGTCACTACTAAGAAGGGATATTTTAAGTTACTACTTAAAATATCCCTTCTTTTGATATTGTTGAAATTAAATTGATTACTTGCTTCATTTACTATACAATTAGAACATTATAATGGGACCACAGGTGCGGAAAATGCTCTCTGAGTTATGGTTCATAATACTCTCTATGCTCGTGTAGCACAAGCCCATTATTCAGATATATTGATGTAGTAACAGAGACAGAAGCTTTTATAAATACCTAGGCTAAATACTTATTACATCTGTTCTTTAAGTTATAATTCTTTTCATACATAAGTTTATAAAATTTAAATGTTATAAAATTAAGCAAACTAAAATTAATTTAAATAGTTAATATAATAATAACAAACTTTATTTTAGACAAAGGTCCATAAATTGGTTAGTAACATTACATTTTTTTTTCTTCTCTTCCCCTTTTTTATTCTTATATTATTGTTAATTTAAATTGCTTATAATCTAAAATAAAGTTTTAACACAACAAATAAAGTTCATAATATTTTTTTCTTATATATAACGAACGAATTTGAAATTGTAGCAAATAGAAATTATTAACATTGTCAACAAGCGTATAAATTTAATTTAAGTTTACATCAACTATGTCAAATTTGAAAGCTAATATTTGTTTTGGAGTCGTGGGATTGTATTGATCTGTATACGTATGTATGTAATTACTATAAGCATAAGACTCACAAAACGTCAATCATAAGTTAAAAAAGTATGACACTTATTACAAAAATATTACAATCAATATAAGTACAATATAGTAATAAGAATGCGTTGAGATCAGTAATAATATATAATATGATTAATTTTCATTTCATTCTTATTTTATATTTATTCATGAGTTATATAAAAATGTGAATAATATGTAACTATATATAGCTATTAATAATTTTATTTCTGACTAGCTGTGCCCGCGGCGTAGCTCGCGTATACAGGTTTTACATAAAGAATTTGTCGTTTTGGTAAGAGAATATTAAACGATTTATTTCATTACTGTATCAATAAGTGGTAACAAAATAAATCATTATCATCAAAGTTCTAACTCGTTTATGATAGAGCTTCTGTGTAAACGACGTTAGAAGTAGGCTTAGCCAGGGTATACACAAAAAGGTTACGGGGGCTACTAACGCGGGAAAAAGCAACATAGAGTTGGCCATGTGCAAAACAGTCAGTACTGAGGTACACTCCTACAACGCGTAAAGTTTGACCTTGCGCTTTATTTACGGTCATCGCATAACACACACTCACTGTAACTGGGAACTGAACGCGCTTAAAACTGAAAGGAAAGTTACTTCTTAATAGAGTGTTTTTGGGCAGTGTTGCCAGATAAAAAAAAAACTCATTCAGCTCTAGGACAACACAAAAAGCGCTAGATTTCATGAAAACAGCGCTTTAAAAAAGCCCTAGTTTTCGCGCTAAATTAACTACAAACAAAGTTTGTATTTTTTTATATAATCATAATAAAGAAAACAATATTAAGTTTTTTTTCTGGCAATATTTTTTTGATGTATCAATACTTCGCAGGACATCGACTTATAATTATAGCAATTGCTGTCAACAGTAGTTAGTATTGTACGAACAATAAAAATGTCATTAATTGTTTTAAAGTGCAATCTATTTCGCAACTTAGTTTCAGATGTCAGCATCTGATTGCGGTTGCTACACAGTTTCTTTGTGTTATAACTACTAAGTAACTTTTAACTTAGCTGTGCTCTAAGCAACTGACTGAAACTGAATAAAGCAAAATAAATGCGTTGCCAAAACCATGAACGAAAACTTTAATAAAGGGGATTTCCCCACTTATAGTCGTCGGTAAAAAAATCAAGTTGATCATCCATAAGGGGAAGCCAGGAGATCCATAGCACAGGGTATCCTAGTTTGGACTCGTCTCCCATGCTCTTTGTTTTGTGGAAAAAATATGTTTGAAAAAGATAAACTGCAATGTACTATTTGTGGGAAAAAATAATAAAGGTCATTATTATTATTATCAGTAATGTGGACTAACATCTAACAGTGCTGCTATAAAAGAGTTAATAACCCGCTAGTCGCTAAAATATTGAAATGTGTGCTAAATACACCAAAAAGCGCTGGATTAAGCGCTAGGTGCTAAAATTTCGAAATGCACGCTATACATTCCAAAAAAGTGCTAAATCTAGTTCCCAAAGCGCTAAAACGGCAGTTCTGATTTTGCGTATACGATAAATACAACATCAGGACATTTCGTTGCAAAATTTTTATTTTTGGTCGGGTTCCGTCGTATACGAATACGAATTTCTTCAGTAAGTCTCAATACGATTCATCGGCGAAAAATCTCAACACCGCAATTCAGAAAAGTTTGTAATTTGTACAACTCCATC